>WPIO01000094.1:600000-1090000 GCA_009760855.2 Cristatella mucedo | reverse complement strand
CTCTTGTTTTGTTTCCTTTGTATGATTGTGGGTGCTGACACTGAGCATACTACAACTAACCATCTTATGCGTGTTGACACGGTTAATGTTACTGATGACCATACGGTCACGGCTCCTTTAAAGCTTATGTAAATTGACTAGAAAGAGATTATTTTCTCGGAGCGTGCTATACTTATGTGTTATTATTACTATTATTATTTTGTGAAGACCCAGGTCGACTTTTCAGCAAATAAATTGGTTTTCTTTTTATATTCAAGATGAAGATACAATAAAAAAGGTGGCCATGGCTAATTATCTTACGTAGATCTTCTTAGCAAGTTACTGTGTCGCAAATCTGCGGTTGCCATCTAGGATTCAGCATTAACAGAGCAGCATTAGGGGCAGATATGTTCTCGACCTTTGACGTCTGTTTTGCTGGAAACTTTTGAATGATTGAAGAGATCGTTGGCATGCTTTGCATGTGCACCTCGATTTCCTAGATGACACGTCAGTTCCTTAGTCAAGTCTGCCTAATTTTAACTCTATACCGGTTCTTAATTGTGGGCAAGCAGGCTATTGCATCCGTGACATACCATCGTGACTTCAGCAACTCACAACATGAAACTCTGCACTCCCATACTATCAGGTGCTTTCAGTTAGTGAGAAAGTCTGAAGCTAGACTTGTCTGCCGTGAACGTCACAGTTGCCTCATTTCACCAGTTCTCCCCTTTGCAGCAAATGCAAAGTGCCTAGAAAGAGATTGAGTTCTCTGAGGGCGTTTTATCAAGTACATTATTATTGTTAATATTATTATTCTCACAAACCTGTGCTGACGTATCCACCATCGTGTCGACTTCTGAGCTCTGTCTCTCACTGTAAGGTCCTCTCATTATATGGCTCCGGAACTCCAAGCCGAAAAACTACCGTCGTACTTTTGGTCGTACTTTGCATCATACCACCTGCTATTCGACTAATGACGCTAAGCTGGGCGTGCAACCAACCTTAAACCCTTTAAACCTTCGGTCCATGAATGTATTTCCCATGGCCTAGTACTCACTTCCGAATGACCCGCTTACTTTGCTGCGTTTTAAGAGAAAGAAGAACGCACCTGTTCTTCGCAGCATCTGCTTCTTAGTTGCGAATCGGCCTTTGTGTGCATGTGAATGCTGTTACATGTTGCGTGGTACCATCAACAATTAAAATACTTCCTTACCTGTATATTACAAGTGACTATAAAGAGATCAAGTCTTACTGAGATGCTATACAAAGTTCTTTAAATGTTAAATCCACATTTATTGAAATTATGGTAAGGTGAAGAGAACCTTCAGCTGATTTACATTTGTATAGCGCCTGAAGAGCCTTTGATCTACCACTAATTTCCAGCTGGCAAGAGTCGAATATGGAGAGCTTAAATGCACTTGACTTCCACCATCTTGACTTCCACTATTTTGACTGTGAAGTGGGACGGGCCTGTCGGCTTGCGCCAGGGATCATGAAATGCAGATTGGAATAGACATAAGTGCACGTCTGCAGCAAAGACTGCTAGTACCTAGCTTTGTACGGCTATAGGTGCGAAATTCAATGTGCATATGTGTATGTGCCTGCGCAGGAGTCACCCATGCGGGCCGGTGCTCCTGTGCACGAGATTGAGATTGATACTGAGATTTAAGATAAAGAGATTGAGTTCTTTGATGGCACCATATCAATGATATTGTATGTATAAGAAAACTTCTTGCTGTTTTAGTTTCAGATAACCGCTTAGCCTGGACAATCGAGTTTATATGCATTGTCGTGGGCTGCACAGCAGCAGCCGGAGGCTTTCTGATGGTCTTTGTATACAGGTATGCATATCCATGCAAGACCCCCCCAAGACAATGCAGTGCTTGCTTCTTAATTGTACTGTTTTGCCGCCGTGCGAGAGATGAACGCTGCTTAGCATTAGCATGAATGGCGTACAGTTAACTATTGTTGACACATACGTGTGAGCTGCATACTGCTTTGACCAACAGCCTGGCAACTGCCCTGAAAGTAGCTTTCAAAAATTCCTTATCACAGCTGATACACCTTTAGTCCTGGATGTCTTTATAACTAGTTCAGACATCTATTATTCCGAATTATGTTTTCAGTATGCCGTTATTCTTAGATTAGATAGCACTCTCGAGTCACCTTTGGACTTAAGAAATGCAAAGGTCATCCTACTTGAAGCTGAACTCAGTCAGTGTACTTAATCTCTGCCAGAGTCTTCCAATCGTGATCGACGTGCCCACCTACATGAAGTCCTGGTATTGACCAAGCCGAGAACTCAATTTGCCAAGGCCTACCTATTTACTTTATATTCTGAAAGTTTTAACTATATATTTTTTAAATCAATATGTTCATTTATATATGTACAGCTGCAAGTATTTAACATGTTGGTCTGGTTAAATCTAAAACCCCACGACAACACCATGCTATTGAATTAAGCTTATCGGCTGCACTCTAGGCAAATTTGCCCAATAGTTTGAAGGTGTGTATTACTAATAGTAATAATAATAATACTAATAATGCAATTGATAAAGCACCCTCAGAGAACTCAATCTCTCTCTAGGCGCTTTACATTTGCTGCAAAAACAAACGTAATTGAATTGTGAGTAATATCATGCTTGATAAACAACTTGAATAACGTGGTTAGGGGTGACATGCACAGGGTCAGCATGCAAATGTGGTTAGTGGCAGCATGCACAGTGTCAGCATGCATAAACACATGAAGGACGAATCACAGTGACCCACTAAATCACTCCTCGCCGACCTGCACTGGCTACCAGTCAAGCAACGGAATGACTTTAAGGTTTTGTCGCTCACTTTTAGGTCCCTTCATTCTATGGCTCCAGCCTATCTCTCCGACATACTCCCCCATCAGGCCAAGCATCGTACCACCTGCTTTTCGGAATCCAACAGTCTAGAAATACCTCGTACAAACCTCAAATCCTTTGGAGACCATACATTTAGTTCGTATGCTCCCACAGCCTGGAACTCCCTCCCGACCTGCGTCATAACATCCCCTGACCTGACCACATTTAAAAGGAACTTAAAAACACACCTATTTAGGACAGCATTTAATGGGTCCCTGTGATTCGTCCTTCACGTGCTTATGGGTGCTGACACTGTGCATGCTGCCACTAACCACATTTGCATGCTGACCATGTGCATGTCAGCCCTAACCATGTTATTCATTTTGTTTGTTTTTCAAGCATGATTTTTCTTACCATTCAATCGCATTTCCCTTTGGAGCAAATGTAAAGTGCCTAGAAAGAGATTAAGTTCTCTGAGGGCGCTTTATCAAGTACATTATTATTATAATTATAATTAAATGCAGTCCTAAATAGGTATGTCGTTTAAGTTCTTTTTAAATGTGGTCAAGTCAGGGGATGCTCTGACACAAGTCTAGAGAGAGTTCCAGGCTTTGGGAACATGCGAACTAAATGCACGGCATCCAAAAGATTTGAGCTTTGTACCAGGTATTGGTAAAAACTGTTGGATTCCAAAAAGCAGGTGGTACTATGCTTGGCCTGGTGAGCGAGTAGATCTGAGAGATAGGCTGGAGCCAAAAAATGAAGTGATTTAAAAGTGAGTGACAAAATCTTGAAGTCGATCCGTTGTTTGACTGGTAGCCAGTGCAGGTCGGCGAGAACTGGTGTGATGTAGCAGCTGCGATACTCACGACAGACAAGCCTAGCTTTTTGAGTCTTAAACCAGCCTTAATCGCCTGATTGCACATGCCGGTAGGCCAGCAACCAGTGAGTTACACAACTCAAGACGGGATGTCACAAATGCATCGACCAACTTGGACATGGTATCCTTATCTAAATGAGCCCGAATTTTAGCAATATTATGTAGCTGAAAGAATGCAGACTTGACTGTGTAGCTGATGTGGTCGCCCTATCGATCGGTCACTTTGGAACATGACACCTATATTTCGAGCTGATTCAACAGGAGATATGCTGACAGAGCCAATTTTGAGTGTCAGCCCTTCCAATTTCTGAATCACACTGGGTTTGCCCATAACTAGTGAGCTAGTTTTATCTGTATTCAATTTAAGAAAATGTGCTGCCTCCATGTGCCGATATCATCAATGCATGCAGCAAGTGAGTTGAAAGAATTTGAGGTGCTCGAAGGCTGGGGGATCAAGGCAAAGGTACAACTGGGTGTAATCCGCATGGAAGTGAAAGCCTAGATTATGCTTGGCAATCACATCAGCAAGAGGGAGAGTATAGACCGTGAAAAGAACCAGACCTAGAACGAAGCCCTAATATACTACTACCCTCATGTGCATGGGTAGGTGGTCTGGTGTGTATGGGTATGTGTGCGTCGGTGCTTTTAGTGAAGGTGAGTGTTCATATTGCTTTTTTTGATTGTGTGTGGGCGCGTGCGTGGGGTATGATTGGCTGTCGTAGAGCACCGAAGCTCCAGCAGTGCTTGTTCATTTTAAAGGAGCCTCCTTGTAGTAGCCACTTTGCATACAGCCAGTCTGCGCTAGCTGGCTAAAGAAACGCCTCATATGCAACCCGGCTTGAACACCCTATATGCATTTTCGCCCAGCGACCGGTACTAGACGCCCATTGACTCATTGTATCTCTTTATCTAAGGGGTGACGGTCTTCCGACCTCCTTCGCTGGTGAAGGAGGCCTTCCAATCTCGCTGCACGACGGTGGAGTAGGTAATGATAATAATAATAATAATGCACTTGATCTAGCACCCTCAGAGAACTTAATCTCTTTCTAGGCACTTTACATTTGCTGCAAAGTGAAATGCAATTGAATGGGAAGTAAAATCATGCTTGAAAAACAAACAAAATGAATAATATGGTTAGGGGTGACATGCACAGGGTCAGCAAGCAAATGTGGTTAGTGGCAGCAAGCACAGTGTCAGCACGCATAAGCACAAGGTGACAGATGGGGGAGCCTGGAGAGACAGGCTAGTCCGGCTAGTCCGGCCCTCAGAGGCTCGTCAGAAAGCCAACGCATGAACCATAGCTTGCACTGGCGATATCTTACCTGAATTTCATGCACACGCAGGTCTGCTTCGGCATGAAGGGAGTGCAGCATTGTCCTCAAGTTTTGCTGAGCTGCCGATATGATACTCGTTGGCTGAGACACCCCTGTATCGCAATCTCCCCACTGCTTCTGGAGCAGTCATGATAGCGCCCGATTAATCTCCGTGTAACCCTTAAAACATTCCAAGATAAAGGACTAGTATGCTTCTGGCTTCCCGTCATGAAGTCGCATTGTATACGTCTATTCTGTATGTATAGTATATGTATTGGATCATAGGAGTTCAAGTAATGCAAAGCACGAGACTGAGCTGAGGAAAGAGTGCTTCATCGTTTGCTAACATCGCATGCTTTAAACGGAGGACCAGATGCTGCTAAGGGGCATCTCCGATCGAAACTCAACATTTTGCAGTGTTATGCAAAGGCTGCATTTATCTTGCGTGCTGCCTGGATACCACATTTGTCGCCGTTGTTAAATTTGTGAGTGACTGTGAGCACTTGATACCGTAAGACCGCACAGACAATTCAGCTGTCATTGGCAAACTGTTGGAAGCCACACGGGAGCCATTACCCGTGCTGCAGACCCGAGTGCCAGAGAATGTGAAATTCGGTAAACATCTTACCTGTTCTGCCTGCTGAATTCTCCTCAGGTAGAGGCTATTGCCTTTCGTCTCCAGAGGAACAAGCTAGTTTTTGGATACTGGGCTCGGCCGTCGCGTGGCTTTCAATGTCATTCGCCAACGGCTCTTTGCAAGCTCATCGGACTTGAGCATGCTGAATGAGACGACATGCATTAGTGCTTGCCGAGAAAGCTCCCTCAATGAGCCGAACTAGATTTGCATGTAGGAACAAATTTCCAGTCAGCTTGTCAGTCTCAACATTTTATCTACATTGGTGTAATCATACGTTTGCTTCATTACACTAATAAAAAGTCTCAATCGGCTCACTCCTTTGCATGCGCGTTCCAACCCATATGGCTCGTGTGCAGTGATGATTTAAGCGGCGTTAAGCGATAACAAGTGTAACATGTAACAGCACACCTGAGGCAACGTTGCTGCAAACAGAAATTCTATATTCTGCTAGCAGTTGTGAGTTTTGCTAACTTCTATTTCTCACAGTTTGCCATTAGGGGTTCAGCTTTAACAAAGAAATTTCATTAACATATGAGAGCGTCACGCCAAAAAAAAGCCATGGTGAAAGGCTATGAGCAAAAGCAGATCCAGCTTACCTTGTTCACTGACCTCTGCAGTCTGTCTCTCTGAGCCCACTTCAGGGGCTGGAGAGCCATATGTATCATGTTCTATGTCAAGTCATATACCTTGTCTTATGTCTTGTCTTATGCTTCGTCTTATCTCTTGTCCAATGTCTTGTCTCGTGTCTTGTCTTATACCTTGTCTCATGTCTTGTCTTATGTTTCGTCTTATCTCTTTTCTTATGTCTTGCCAGAGTCTGCAGCCTCTCAGGTAGGCTGCAAACACTGCATCGGTCCCGAGCAGCTTTTGCATACGTGCACGAGCCTAAAATATGAGCTCATGATTGTTGGATTTTTTAGGAAACTGAAACCCAACATGAAACTAGGAACAATCTACAAGGTTCCTACCCTTCGCCAGATGTACAGCACAGAGACGACTCTGAGTGGCGAGGTAAAGAGTAGCAAAGAGTCGTTAGTTCTCATATCCTCAGCTGACAAAACAATTAAACGTATAGACAATCCTTACCGTTGAATCCGTGAAAAGTCGCAGCCAGACTCTCGCCTTGCCAGTACAGACCGCTCGGAAACTTGCTAACGGAAACATCTAGCCAGATTATTAAGTTGCCTGCGAAAAGCCTCTGCTTCTTAGCTCAGGAGGCGAATCGCTCTCTCTTCACTACCCAGGTCGCGGGTTCGAGTCTTGAACTGGACAGTCCATTATTGTCCACTGCAAGTGGTGGTGATAACCGTTAAGGCTCATCTTTCACTGTGCGAATAAGGCTGTTAAATCAGCCGTTCCAAAAACTCAAAGCCACATTAATAAGTTGCCTGCAGAAATCCGTGGTCAGATAATTACGTGGCTAATGGAAAGTCGGTAACGCGATGCCTAATTGTCCAACCACGGAAGCCCGAAGCTAGATTGTTACCTTGCCAATGGAAGCCCATTACTAGATCCTCGCCTTAGCTTGGAAAGCTGCATGAGATCCTTTCCTTTCACGAGGAAACCGTATGTTCGGTGTAGAAGCTACTAGTCTTTGCTTATCCTTTCCTCCAATATCGTCACGATCGAGTGATCTGCAGATTTTTTCGGAATGCAAAGCGTGCTGACACTGTGCGTGCTGTCACTAACCAATTTACATGATGATACTGTGCAGGTCACCCTAATCTTGTTTTGCTTGTTGTTGTGCATTTTACCACCAACCGTGTGTTCATGTTTCTCTACAGCACTTGTAAAGTGCCTAGAAACAGATTAAGTCCTATCTCAATGGGAGATTACACAGTATTGATGCAAATGGACAAAGGTTATACGATAAACCTCTGAAATATGCCGTACCTCAGCGCTCCGTGCTTTGTCCTGTTCTTTTCACCAGTTTACGCTCTTCATGCCGATATGATTGCCAAGCACAATCTAGGCTTCCTGTGGAGATGACACTCAGTTGTACCTTTGCTTTGATCCCTCACAGCCTTCGCGCACATCGAATTCTTTCAACTCCCTTGCTGCATGCATTGATGACATCTGCACATGGGGGCAGCACATTTTCTTAAATTGAATAAATATAAAACCAACTTGCTAGTTATGGGCACGCCAAGTGTGATTCAGAAATTGGAAAGGCTAACGCTCAAAATCGGTTCTGCCAGCAAATCTCGTGTTGAATCTGCACAAAATCTAGTTGTTACGTTCTGAAATTGACCTTTCGTTAGACGACAGCATCAGCTCCGCAATCAAGTCTGCCTACATTCAGCCGCAAAACATTGCTAAAGCTCGGGAATTTTTAGACAGGGATACCACAGTTGGTCCATGCATTTGTAACTTCCCGTCTTGACTTCAGTAGCTCACTGCTTGTTGGTGTACCGGCCTGTGCAACGAGACACTTAGAGGTGTTGCAAAGCTCTGTAGCTAGGGTTGTCTGTCGTGAGCTTTGCAGTTGCCACGTCACACTACTTATCGCCGACCTGCACTGGCCATCAGTCAAGCAACGCCTCGGCTTCAAGGTATTTTCACTCACTTTCAGGTCCTTTAATTCTTTGGCTCCAGCCCACGTATCAGATCTACTGCCCCACCTGGTTAAGCACCGTACCTCTCGCTTTTCGGAATCCAACTGTTTACCTATACCTCGTACAAACCTCAAATCCTTTTTAGACAGTGTCTTTAATTCCTATGCTCTCGAAGCTTGGAACTCACTCCCGACTTCCGTCAAAACATCAGCTGGCTTGACCGCAATTAAAAAGAAATTAAAAACGTACCTATTTATGACTGTATTTAGTGGGTCCCTGTGATTCATCTTGTATATGCTTATGCTTGCTGAAACTGTCGCGTGCTGCCACTAACCACACTTGCATTCTGACCATGTGCATGTCACCCCAAGCCACGTTATTCTTGTTATTTATTGAGCATGCTACTACTAACAATTCAATCATGCTTCCTTTGCAGCAAATCTAAAGAGCCTAGACAGGGATTGGGTTCTCTGAGGCTGCTTTATCGAGTGTTCTATGTGTTTATTATTAGTATTATAATTTCTCTGATGGTACTGTACAGATGTAAATACAGCTAATTTGCATAGCGCCCTAAGAGAACTCAATCTCTATCCAGGCACTTCATAAATGCCACGGGGTTCGAGCCTACGACCTTCTTCAAACCTTGGTCGCGGTGAGCTCCTTAACCACTCGGCCAAACCAGAGAAGCAAATGAGTTAAATATGCAAACGAATTATATATATATATATATATATATATATATATATATATATATATATATATATATATATATATATATATATATATATATATATATATATATATATATATATATATATATATATATATATATATATATATACTAATTG
This sequence comes from Cristatella mucedo, assembly GCA_009760855.2. Classification (NCBI taxonomy): domain Eukaryota; kingdom Metazoa; phylum Bryozoa; class Phylactolaemata; family Cristatellidae; genus Cristatella; species Cristatella mucedo. Next base: position 1,080,957 of record WPIO01000094.1, on the reverse strand, counting down.
TATGTATTTGTAATGTTATTTTTAGTACATGCATAAGAGGGTTTCGCTATAAATTTAGTCGGAATTGTAGGCTTCTGCATGTCCCAAATGGATATCTTAGCACTAGAAAGGAAGAAAGATAATTCACATCGTAGTTTAGTCTTGGATCCACGACCACAGAAATCTGGGGTCATTGCAGCCTTACTAACTTACACACGATCCATACGATTCGTATAAACTAAACCATTTTGACCGACCCAACTGCGATTTCCAGCAACCGATTGAAGAATTTGATTTGAATGCTTGCAGCCGATCTACCATTAATAGCACTTGCAAGAATACCCTGACCTTGCAGCATTACTCGAAATGGCTTTAATAACCACCAGAAATTTGCTGTGATCGAAGTGGATCTAGTTTTGTACGCCTTAATGCGAATGGATTTATGCAACTGATCTCTAGACGAAACCAGCTGTTGGTGTTTTACATCAGATGCTCGAGCACTTGCTGTCACATGATGTCACATGATGTCACATGATGTCACATGATGATGCATCAATGCTCCAGAGGCAACTTGGCCATGCACAGAGGGTGTGGCTCACTAATAGCACAACTACTGTAAATTTCTTGTTTTTACTTAGATTTTATTTTGTCAAAAAGAAATTATTCCGGCGCCTGGGCAAATTGCTATAAAGGTATTTCCGAGTAAGTGAAAGTAAGTGAGAGAACATTGGGATCGATGCACTGGTTAATTGGGAGCCAATGCAGATCTGCTAGAAGTGCTGTCGTGTGGCAATGGCAATGCTGACCAAATAAAAGCCTAGCTGTAGAGTTTTGCAAGGACTGTAAGTGCCTGATTATCAAGGCAGGTTAATCCACACACAGTGAGTTACAAAGGTCTGGGCAGGATGTCACATATTAATGGACCCATTTGGATGTGCTATCCTTGTCTAAGCAGGCCACATTTTAGCAACTTATGCAAAGAGAAGAAAGTAGGCAGGCTTGACGGTGGACCTCATGGGGTCGTATGCTTTAAGGTCACTTTTGAACAGGATTTCTTTCAGATGCGGCAGGAGATGGGATTGGTCCATCTTTGAGGATGGGAGGGATTGGGATGGGAGGGAAGATGGGAGGATTTGAGGAGGATGGGAGTCCAACTTTGAGCGTTAAGGTTTGCAATTTCTGAGTCACCCTTGGTTCAAATAACAATGAAGCATTTGATCTAGCACCCTCAGAGAACTCAATCTCTTTTTATGCGCTCTACATTTGCTGCAAAGGAAGCACGATCTAATGGTTGGTGGTAGCACGCTCAATAACCAACAAGAATAAAATGGTTAGGGTGACTTGCACAGGGTCAGCACGACAGTACGGCTAGAGGCAGCATGCACGGTGTCACCATACTTAAACACGTAAAGGTCGAATCACAGTGACCCAGTAAATGCTGCATAGAAGCAGATGCCTTAATTGTGCTCGGCAGTTAGATTAGCAATAGGGTGAGTATAAACTGTTGTATCGTCTGTGATTTTCTGGTACGGGTATTGTCTAGTATTAGCATTGCTGTGAAGGTACCTCTGAGTAGGTATCATTGTATAGGTGTGATTTTATAGGTATTGTAAAGGGCGGTCAGAATCTAGGCTCATATCGGCACACAGTTGATCGTTCACTGCTCAGCTCTGCTCAGCGCTCAGCTCTCAGAGCAGCTCCAGAGTAAAAAGCTCGCCCATGCAGCTGACTGCTCAGAGCATGCTGCTCAGTCTGTGCCTTGGTGAGCCGTGATGGCACACTAGGTAAGGTGGTTGCTTTCACGACCTTGGTCCCGAGGTCGTGGGTTCGATTCCTGCAGTGGGCGATCTTTTATCGCTACTGCAAGCGGTGGTGATAGCCGTAAAGGCTCTTCTGTCGCTATACAAAAAGAGGCTGTTTAATCAGCTAGGATTTTTTTGTCCACAACCTTAACTTAAGTATAACTCGTATCAACTACATACGAAAATCGCCTTCTTAGGAAGATATTTAAGAACAATCGCTGGCATTTTATTTCAACTCAAAATCGGCTAACTCTGCAGCCTGTGCTCAAACTCTAGGTCGAGCACAGGCTGAGTGAAAGAGCCTTGCCAGGGTATACTTTTCGCACTACGACCGTTGCATGTTCAATCCGCCTGCAGTCGCAGCTGTGCTTCCACCTGCAGGAACTGGAGAAGCCCACTGAGTACCTACCAATGATGACCGTCAATGCCTACACCGACTTTACAGAGACCACGACCAGCGAGGTAAGCGATTTCGAAGCTATAAGAACCGATGTAGTCAGCTTCTGATACCGAACGCTGCCTGATAGCTTCAAACTTTAACACTTTACCACTGCTTCAGCTGCCCCATGTTGTGCCCAATAGCATAACAAGTTGGAAATCGCCCGTATAGGTAGCAACCCCAAGCAACTGTTATTTTTTCAATGAGAGGAAGTTTCCAAATGCAACGCCTCCGTCTCGGTACTTTTACTTTCATCTAAATACAGCCTCAAAGACGGAGTTAATGTTAGGCTACAGGTTGTTCTATAGTGCACCCAAAGCGACTATTTTATATATTGCACCCGATGCGACTTTAGGTGCATAGAGTTTGTAGCTCCGTCTCGCTCACATTTCGTCGGCTGCGAACATCTATTTTGAGCTCCATTTTCAGGAAGCTGGACCGGCCATGTGCTACGGCCGGCTTAAAAACAGAAATTATGGGGCCTTGATTGCCATCCTTGAGGAAGTGCTTTCGGCATGGCATGTTAGGGAGAAGCTCATTGTAGGAACGACATCTCTCCCACACTCTAACACCCACACACACAAACACACACACACACACACACACACACACACACTCTCTCTCTCTCTCTCTCTCTCTCTCTCTCTCTCTCTCTCTCTCTCTCTCTCTCTCTCTCTCTCTCTCTCTCTCTCTCTCTCTCTCTCTCTCTCTCTCTCTCTCTCTCTCTCTCTCTCTCTCTCTCTCTCTCTCTCTCTCTCTCTCTCTCATTCTCTCAAGCTCCGTCCCTCTGCGAAGACAGGCATGGTTTCACGAAGGACATTCATAGCTGATATTGGCGAATCGGAGTGTAAGGTTAAATGCCCAAAAACGTGGCCCAGTTAGATAATCCAAACTCAAAAAAATCATTGCAATCAATGGGGGCGAACAAAACTAACCATTCGATTCGTGTCCCGTTGTATTCATACTCTCTTTTGTGTCGGCGATTTGAAGCCGCTCATCTGTGGCTAACCGTGAAGCTATTGGTTGATTGCAGGGTTTCTCACGTCGTGTTCTCTAATCTTTTTTGCTACGTTTAGCAGCTCTCTCCGGCTCCGAGCAACGCTAGCCACGACAGTGGCTTGTCGAGCAACAGGTCACGTGGCGTCTCCCAGAGTGGCACAGAGAAGGACACCGAAGAGCCTGGCTTTCTGAAAAACGAACACTCTCCTATGCGTAGCTCATTGCTTCCGGACGAGGATGGACAAGAAATTGCTCCGTCAGCAGCTGAAGACGAGAGAGCCGAGCCCGGCGTCAGCAATGCTGGCTACCAGCATGACAGCACCGTTGGCTCTTACTTCTGGCCAATAAACATGTCCCTTCCTGACAGATGTGAAGCAGCTGGCGATGCCGATTTCGGGTATAGTTTTGGCAAGTATGTTACTGCAGCGGCTGTATTCCCCAAGTCACCGGACCGCCTTGGAAGTCACGAGATCTCTTTGCGGGAGCAGACGACCTCATGCCGAGAGACCGACAGCTTTGCTGCTGCTGAAGCTGTGGCGGCTTTGGCAGCAGCTCTGCCAACATCCGGTCCGGCCAACCTTTGCTCAACGTGCAGCAGGAACAGGCGAGGGAGTTCTGGAGAAAGGTCGGCGTCGTCGGAATGTCGGTGTCCGAAGACCAGCAAGCCACTGGACGACTACTGCTACGTAGGCGACAAACAAACGTCGGCAAACCATAACGAAGTTGATTCGGCTAGCTCTTCATACGGATATGTCCAATGTGCACAAGACGGCTTCAACGAAGTTGAAGCAGACGACGAGCCAGTAGTTGTAGACATAAGCCAATTCTTTTGATGTGCAACCTTTGGTGTACAACCTGCCGCTGAAAGCTAGTCTACACGTGACTTCATACAGCAAACCGTGCAAGTGCTGGCAAAGGGACCACGGATCATGAAACTAATTAAGGTTACTGTATCTACTTTTGTGCAACTGTTAGGGAGCAATGTTTACACATCCGACTATTGAGAATGTTCTAGGTGTTGCAAGTCCATGTTCACTCTGCTCTGCTCAGCCAAAATAGCTCGACATTGTATACGGGCAACATGCTTGTAGTATGCGTAATGATGAGGTTGCTATTCCAGTCTTTGTTTTGTGCGTACCTTGTTATTTCCAAAGAGACCAGAGTAGCTGGTACATACGATTGAGGAGACACTTACACTTGTTCTGTGCATACTTTTTACTCTGAAGCTGCTTCGCCTCTGTCAGCTCGATGTCGATCGTGTAATGACAGAGTCGTAATAATGACCCTCGTGTCTAGGCTGTAAACTTGCTCGACGACTATTTGGCTGACGCCAATGTCCTTGCGGGAAAATAAATGCATGTACACTAAATATTTGCCAGCTGGCGACGTTATTCTCTCTCGAGTTCAGATCAAGTTCTATCTCTTTTTATGTTTAAGGGACTGTTTCCTACGATTAGTAGCTTGCTAGAAATGTATGTAGCTTCCCGGTTCTGTTAAGGCTGAACTAATGTGATTACGTCTTTGATGAGCTGCTGAAAAAAGTCATTACGACTGAATAATACGGCTCGTGTTTAATATTCTAATAGTGTGGCAAATCTAGTAAATACAATCCCAGGGGGTCAGCCAGATGTCTCATTCACGAAAGGAGCTTTGATGGCTCACGGTTGATAAACGGATACAGAGCCGAACTCTTACAGGACTTACGAGGCTCGCAATACATCAGCTGACATTGCCGATTGTCAATCAGTCATCAATCGCCCTGCCTTAACCCTTAACTATAAGCCTGACTAGCCGCTCAATGTGAAAGCCGCCATAAACTACCGAGCCATTTACCTACCTTTTCTACCTCCCGGCAAATTCACAAAGAGAGAGAAGAAAGGCAGAGAAGTGAGACAGGGAAGAGAGTAAAGAGTAGAGAGACAGGAGAGAGAGGGGAAGGGAGAGGGGAAGAGAGAGGGGAAGGGAGAGGGAAAGGGAGAGGGGAAGAGAGAAAAGAGATGAGAGAAAGAAAGAGGTGGAGAAAGAAAGAGAGGGGCGAGAGAGGGTAGAGAGAGAGAGAGAGAGAGAGAGAGAGAGAGAGAGAGAGAAAACTGAGAGACAGTGAGAGAAGGGGAGACAGCGACGGAGAGAAAGATGTAGAGATGGGGAGAGAGGAAGAAAGAGAGTAGAAAGAGTGAGGAGAGAGAGATGAGAGAGGAAATGGAAAAAGATAGAGAGAGAGAAGGAGAGAGAGAAGAGAGAGAGAGAGATGTGGGGAGGAGAGCAATTAGGAAATCTAACGGTGAGATTAACGAGACAGAAGAGGACGTATAGAAGAGAATAAGAGCGAGAGAGAAAAGGATAGAGAGAGGGGTAGACAGAAATGAAAAAAGCTCGCAAAAACACTCCTTTCGTAAATGAGACATCTGGCTGACCCCCTGGGATTGTATTTACTAGATTTGCCACACTATTAGAATATTAAACACGAGCCGTATTATTCAGTCGTAATGACTTTTTTCAGCAGCTCATCAAAGACATAATCACATTAGTGACATGGTATCCAGGCTTGACAGGCACAACAATATTCATTCGGTGTGTAAGCGATTAAAATTAACAAAATCACACGAAAGCAAGCAGGTTGCAGCACAGTTTCCTAGACCAGTTGTGTGAAACAGCCAAACGTTTTAGATCGACTTTCTTGACTCAGGCTGAGCGAGACTAATTCTCTTCCACTGTTCTTAAGTGATGTGACCTTCTTTCCTTCTGCCGACTATAGCACATTATTTCCAGCCGTCTTGAGCTGCTTCTTCCGTACTACTCACTACCTCAACTGCTCTCCGGACTCTGCTATGCTTCGTACCTTCTCTTTGTCGTGTGACATGAAGCCTGTCAGCCGAATGCTAGCTGAGGCTGTGAGTGTGCTCTGAAAAATCTCCTGCTTAAAGCCCACACGCGTAGTCATTCCAGCTTCCGCTCAGCAGAACTAGCTATTGTAATGCTGTGGTAAACCATAGTACATCTGGTTCTCATTGCGATAACTTACAGTGGGCTTAGTCAGAGAGGCTCTGCTATGTATGAAGGAGCAAAGCCGTGGCGGGCCTTGTGGGTCAGCGTACCTGGCTAGAGCCAGATCACCGCTTTTTAAGTTGCACTACAGTCATAGTGGATACCTGAAACGATCTGAAACTAGAATGAGATCGGTGAATGAAATGGTCGAATGAAATGGTGAATGGTCGAATGAAATGGTCAAATGGTGAATGAAATCGGTGAATGAAACTAGAATGAGCACAGAAAGAAGCGACCTACAAGAAAACTTCCACGAGCTGTTGCCACGTCGAATAATCATATGTATGTATGTATGTATGTATGTATGTATGTATGTATCTCCGTCTGTAACTCCGCAAAGCCACAAAGACTTCGTGGATGTTATACGTGAGTTTTGTATAGCGCACTCACAGCCTAAGCGGCTTTCGATATGCATTCAGTAGCCAACAGGCTTTGTCTCACGCAAAAAGAGAGAGTGGGAAGCATAGCAGTCAGGAGAGCAGTTGACGTAGTGAGTAGCATGGAAGTAGCAGCTCAGGACCACTGAAAAGGATTGGCCATAGTCGGCAGCAGGAGAATGGTTTATGCATGAGAATTGTGGAAGCAAGATTAACAGTCTGGAACCTGCAGAGCTAAAGCTTCTGTCGCCAACAGTCTTTAAGAGGAAGAATAAAGCAGCTAATTTATCGTCAATACAGGACCTGAGGGCACGAAGAGGCTGAAACTGGTGCAGCAGTTCAGCTAGTTATGAAGGAGCCAAGCCGTGGCGGCCCTTTACTCTGTTTCCGTTGATCAGCCGGCATCCATCCTGGCTCTTTTAGCAAAAGAGACATGTGCTCAAACCCTTGGGACTTTAAGACCAGCTTTGCAGCCATATTCATAGCCAGCTGCAATGCCCTGGTGACTTTTTTTGGTAGCTCAGCCAGAAGGGAATTACAATAATCAAGCCGAGACAGAACTAAGGAGCTAGTTAAATGTTTTGCAAGCCAATGTGGAAGACAGCTCCTAATCTTAGATAGGGATTGGACGTGATGGCTAGCTGTAGAAGCAGTCTTCTTCTAAATGAAGCTTTTAAAATGTAGGATGCTTTCAATTACTCATTACTGTAGATTATTCATATCATACTCATTACTTGCATTACCTCGGCGAGCTAGTCTTGTCTGCTTCTATTTCAGCTAGACAGTCTGTAGGTGTGATAGAAAATGTCCAGTATTCGACGTGTTAGTAGCATGCATGAAATGGCAGAATTTTGAAAGGCAGTGAACAATTAAGTAATGTTTAATTAGAGTAAGAATTCAAAATAATCTAGCGATTTAGTATTTGGTGGCAGCCACAGTCAGAAACTGGCTGCTTTCTGCTTGCATGCAAAGTAAGTCGATATAGCTCAAAGTATATGGCCGAGAATGAGGACGAGCAGCAGCAAGGGTCAGAGGTGACGAGTAGAGGTATTGCCAGTTGTTAGTGTTGTGGCATGCAGGATCTCTCAAGACACATCCTTGGTGAGGCCGTTCAAGAGGACAAATTTCCGTGCAACTTGTAAAAGAGCCGGAGCAACTAGCTCAAGAGCTGGCAATCTCTTCATCTAGTTCCACCTGATATTACTAGTTGCACTGGTCATTCCTCAAGGAGGCTTGACCACAGTGCTGTTTCCCAACAATCTGGGCAGTTGTGCTTTGAGCATGTCTACTTCTTATAGCAGAGCTTATCTTGAAATATGTGTTCGGGCTCCATAATGACGTCTCTAGCCGAGCTGGTTTGGTCCAGCTGTTAAGGTGCTCAACCCGACAAAGGTCTGGCTAAGGTCGCGTGCTCAAGCCCCGAGGCATATGTGAAGCGCCTGAATAGAGATTAAGTTCTCTTGGAGCGCTGTACAAATGAATTATATCTATTTTATTTTATTTTAAAGCGAACAAGCTCGTGATGTTTGGCCCTTGTATGTTCTATAAGTGAAACCGTACTATCGAGTAGTCATATTATGCTGACGAACCGTACTTGCTGCCTCGGATTGCTGTTGTTGTTCGGTCGTCTCTTTCATCGCTTCGTCTTTGAGCTTTGAACTTTGACCCCTCATCAGACCCAACTGTAAGGCACTGGCATCAGACCCAACTGTAAGGCGACTGTAAGGCGACTGTAAGGCACTCCTCGAACTCATAGAACAGCATGTTCGTGTAGTTTGGTGCAGGGAGGCTTGCTTAGGATTAAACTATCCCCATAGCTATCAGCCATCGTGCTAGGTGGATGCCCGTTCATAGTTTAAGCATGTGGCTGCTTTCTAAACGATTTCCAAGTTTGTAGAATTAAGCTGCAAAGCATCAGCTGCCCATGTAGAAGCAACTGATGCTGCACTGGGCCATCTGCAGGTAGCATCCTTTTTTCATTCCACTTGTGTAAGCAAGACTCAGGTTCGAAACACTTTTAAAGCATAGTCTCCTCGAAGCAGCCGGGAGCTTTTCTTTGGGTCAGCATAGCCCAACAAGAGTTTCAAGAAAGGGTGTTCGTTTGACACACGGCCACTTGCACGAAAAATGACTTGGATTCTCCTCATTTGGCTGACGAAATTGCCTGTGATGAGTAGCTTGCTATAGTCTAATAGTAAGCCCAAGAGCTATTAAAGCTTCGGACAAACCTCTAGACGGTGCCTGCATCTTTCGCCGTAGAGAAAGATTTTCATGTGCATAGCTGGCAAGTACCCAATTTCTTGCGTGTGATTCTCTGGCTTTTTATATATCAGCTCAGCCAGACTTGTAGGAGTCACCTGACTTATAAGAGTCGGACGACTTATATGGGGTCACGTGCAGTCGATAGCTTGAAAGCTAACTCCTTCATCTGCCTGGCTGTCGTATGAGCAGCTGCTGCATCCACTTCTGGCCAGTCCTGCATGAGTGGCTTTGAGCAACCGACTATTAACGACATGACGATGGACTGTCTTACTTCAGGAGTGCCCGGCGGCTGTGGAGCAAGAGGAAGCCTTGTTTACTCTGCAAGGCAGACTGTGGCCCAGACAGCGGGCAGTGCTGTGCAGTGGTACGTGCATTAGGGAATGACAGTGAATTAATCACATTAATATTAATGCACTTGATAAAGCGCCCTCAGATAATGCAATCTCTTTCAATGTGCTTTACATTTGCTGCAAAGAGAAACGCGATTGAATGGTGAGTAATATCATGCTTGATAACCAACATGAATAACACTGTTAACATGGTTATGGGTGACATGCACAGGGTCAGCATGCAAGTGTGGTTAGTGGCAGCATGCACAGTGTCAGCATGCATAAGCACATGAAGGACGAATCACGGAGACACACTAAAGGCTGTCCTAAATAGTTGTGTGTTTTAAGTTCTTTTTAAATGTGGTCAAGTCAGGGGATGGTCAGACGCAAGTCGAGAGGGAGTTCCAGGCTTTGGGAGCATACGAACTAAATGCACGGTCTACAAAGGATCTGAGGTTTGTACGAGGTATTTGTAAACTGGTGGATTCCGAAAAGCGGGTGGTACGATGCTTGGCCTGGTGGGGGAGTATATCTGAGAGATAGGCTGGAGCCAAAGAATGAAGTGACCTAAAAGTGAGCGACAAAACCTTGACGTCGATCCGTTGCTCGACTGGTAGCCAGTGTAGGTCAGCGAGAAGTGGTGTGATGTGGCAACTGCGACGCTCACGACAGTCAAACCTAGCTGCGGAGTTTTGCACAGCTGTAATAGCCTGCTTGCACATGTCGGTAGGCCAGCAAGCAGTGAGTTGCAGAATTATGGAATGCTTCCAGTTAGCCATTAAAAACATGGCAGTTTCAGTCAGCTCACTCATGACACTGTTCGGTTTTCGCGAGCTTTTTCAATTACTGTATATCTCTCTTACTCTTTTTTTCTCTCTCGCTCTTCTTCTCTTCTATACGTTCTCTTCTGTCTCGTTCCTCTCATCGTCATATTTCTCTCTACTCACTCCCCTTTTTGCTTTCTTATCTGCTTGTCTCCTTGCTCTCCTCCATTTTCTTTCTCTTTCCCTCTCTCTCTCACCTTCTCTCTCTCTCTCTCTCTGTATTTCCGTTTTCTCTCTATTCTCTCTGCCCTCTCTCCATTCTTTTCTCTCCTCCCCATCTCTCTCTCTCTCTCTCTCTCTCTCTCTCTCTCTCTCTTTCCTATTTCTCTTTCTTCTCTCTCTCCTCTCTTTCTCTCTCTTCTCTCTACTTTCTCACTTCCTCTTTCCCCGTCTCTACATCTCTCTCTCCTTCTCTGTCACCCCTTCTCTATCTGTCTTTCAATTTTCTCTCTCTCTCTTTTCTATCTTTCTCCTCTCTCCTCCTCTTTTTCTTTCTCCACCTCTTTCTTTATCTCCCTCTCCTTCTCACTCTTCCCTTTAATGTCTCTTTCTCACTTTTACCCTCTTTTCTCTCTCTCTCTCTTTTCTCTCTCATTCTCTCTGTTCTCTCTTTCTCTCCTCTCTCTCTCTCTCTCTCTCTCTCTCTCTCTCTCTCTCTCTCTCTCTCTTCTCTCTCTCTTTCTCTCTCTCTCTCTCTCTCTCTCTCTCTCTCTCTCTCTCTCTCTCTCTCTCTCTCTCTCTCTCTCTCTCTCTTTCTCTCTTCTCTCTCCTCTCGCTATCTTCTCTCTCTCTAAGTTCGGCATAGCGAGCAAGAACTTCATCATTAAAACCGACACAGTATCACATTCTGTACGCAACCCAAACTCGCAACTATAGAAATCCATCTTTTGGGTTAGTCATTTATCAATGAAATCGCAAGCAATGAGACTAGCTCAAGACGACAGCTACGAGTCTTCTGCCATAATCCGCCGATTCTATCGCCGACTGTTCCACAAGGAGGTCCAAAGTAAAAAAGGGGTTAGCTGCAACGATCACCTCGTTTATAAAGAGGCAGAAGTATCGGCTACCACTTCACTTGAATTGGGAAAAATACAGGGTTGAAACTGGCTGTCTTGTATTTCCCATTTCTAGTGGGGTGACAGCTGGCTCTTTTGCGAGTACTCGAACTCGGTCCGTGCTCGCTGTTCACGACCCGTGTACTCAAACCAATGAGGTGGATAGTGAAGTACGATCAGCACGGATTACTCGCTCTGAGAGAACTGAGTCACAAGCCAAGAGCTTGCAAACTTGCTGATTCCGCTGAGCGCGCGGTTAATGCAGGCGAAGCTCTGAGCCTTGTAACCACAGCTACGGATTTGCAGGTGCAGCACCAATGCAAACACGTATGCCAACATCAGCCAAATACCACAGCGGCGAAGAGTGCTCTTAACATATTATAAGAAGTTCGTGTCCATAGCTTAGCAAAGTCTATTCGACACCAATTGAGTTTACAGGCGATCAACAGCGGCCGTGACATGCAACACATCTTTTACGGCTGAAAGGGACGAGCTAAAATCAGCTCAAATGCCAAGGCCAACTCAGAGATCGAAGCCGCCTTCCTTTTAAGAGGCTCGGCTCTTATGCTACCATGGCCATAAACTTGTAACCGGGTTCCAGGGGTCAGAGGCTAATTCCCGCCAAACCCCGCCATCCTCCGGCCACGCTGCCGCTCGCCATGCCGCCGAGCTAGGGTAAGACGAGCGGCCGTCAGGTTAAACCTCTTTATAATAACGCATGCGCCAACAACAACGGGGGAACTAAACAGGTCTACATGGAGGGTCCTATACACAATACACTACGGGGGCGCAAGACGACGCAGCAAGCGCGAACAAACGTGTTAGTTGGGGTCAGTCGGCTTCTGCAGTCCTGTCGCTGTACCGACTCCGAGTCCAACAGTACGAGCGTACGCCGTCCAAAACCCGGCTGGCTGAGTAACTGCTGGCTAGTCTGAGTCGACAACTACCACAGTCGTAAGCTTCCACCGAAAGACGCCAACACACGGGGGTGGGGTAACGAACACGCTACACGGGGAAAGCGGAATAAAAACAAGTCAACAACGAACGAGCTATCCAGCTCCGCTCGGGCCTTGGGTACTCGTTCCCTTGCGTGCGTGGCAGCATCGCCGGAGCACGCCTGCACGAATCCAGGTGCATAACTCGGCGAGACCGGGAGCTTCCAACACCACGACTTACTCGGCCAACTTTCCGTACCCAAGAGCCCCGGTGACCTCATGTCACAGCATACATCCGGCCATGCCGTAGGGTCCGACCCTGGTCTAACCGATGACCTTAACCCTCACTATAGCCGTCCGGTCCCTGACAACCGAACCCAGCCTGGATACAAACTATTACTCAATTGGTTCCTAGCCGTTCGAATTCAGGGACTTCAAACCACTGTTCATCCGTCATAATATATCAGTTTTAGCTTGCCAACGTTTCACCAAGATATTTATTTTTTCGAGCTTGCTAAACTTCATCGGCTGAGTACCGGTTATGTAAAAATAATCTATACTAAGGCTGCCTAAAAGCTGAAGTTGTTGTCAGTCAGTTGAGCTGAGTTGTGCTATATATGCCTCTCACCAGGCGGGAGTTGGGGAGGCAGAAGTTACGTGCGAGGCTTTGAGCAGGTCGGTAGCCTAGCGGGGTGCTCAGTGTGCCGTAGGGATTGCTGAATGCCATGGCTGCTGCTAGAAACCTGCAAACCTCCGCTTCTGTCAAGTAGACGCTTTTGGTGAAGACTTGTGAGATACGGCTTGCTAGATCAATAAGTGCACGACAGACAAGATACTGTTACCGGTAAGTCGTTTGTGTTGCGCCCCAAAAGAACTGATCTCTGTTCAGGTGCTTCACGTATGCCTCGGGGCTCGAGCCCGCGACCTCAGCCAGATGTTGGTCGGGGCAAGCACATTAACCGCTGGACCAAACCGCGCAGCATTGAAAGTAAGCTGCTGGTCTAGTGGCTCAGCCAAAACATTTTAGCTGATTTAATAGCCTCATTTGCTTACTCGGTTCACGCGGCTACAGCCCAACGGTAGCTTCCGGCTCTGCCGACCAAGCTAAGCACCGCTACAGACGGTGCCCGGAAGTAGGTCGGCAATGCCTGTAACCTGATTCCTCGTCACGTCCAGCGTTCCCTTGACTCTACTCGTCACACGGGCCGATCGTTGCAGATTCAACCTGACGGTCACCGGCCGTCCTTTATCCGATCGCCGCCATTAGGTCGCCGCTGTGCTTCGATTCTGCCTACGCCTCCGCGGCTCGCCATGCCTAGAAAGAATCGCTGTGCGTATAAGGAATCGCTGTGCGAGATCGGCCGGTTCTTCATCCGAGTACGGCTCCGGGTGGCCACAGCGTCGTCTTCTTCCGGGGCGACTCAATTTGAAACGCTATATATTTTTCGGATTTATTTCTAACCATTCCGGCTATCAGTCCGAGGATCTAAGAGGCCAAGCTCAGCCGAGGAAGGGGCCGCGCTGTGGATGCACACTTTCGGCAATTCGTCGCGCTTCGCTGGGCCCCGCGCCTCATTTGCACACAGGCTAGGCCATCGCTCTACCGCGTAGCTCCAATAGCACATAACAACGCAAACCCCAAGTAATTTCGAAATCACTTTATAGCCACAGCGAGTGCATACGAGCATTTCAAGCTTGACAGATTTCCATCTCTAAGTTCGCTAAGTTGGATTTTCGCCTGAAGAAAGTCGTTGTAATCTTCTTGGTTATTTTAAAATTTTCATTGAACTATGTAAAGACTGTTCTAAATTCAGTAATTTATTTTTAATTGAAACCTCTTCGGGACGGGGTATCGTGCTTATGGCGTTCATGCCGGCGAAGAGCCGGTCACATCCGGTTGGGTTATGGCACAGCCGGAATCAATCCGACGGACTAAATTACAATTAAACGTCAGCTAATGTATCTGCCTCAATTTAATAGCGTCAGCGAATACCTAAAAGCTATCGCTAACGCTTCAGGATTTCCCAATTCGGTACTTGGACCCACAACCATGTGCTGTCGCAAAGCGAAAGCGTCTCGCCGCCACCTTGATCTCTCTCGCGGTGCCCAATCGTGAGAAAACTCAGCGTCCGGCTGCACCTTAGAGCGCAAGGTCGCTGTTAGAGGCAGGCGCAAAGTGCCTAGGCATGCCATTGAGGCCTGCCTGAGTTTGTATGCCCTTCCCTAGGCGCCTTGACCTTGGTAGGAGTAGCGGAGCTTGCGCCCAAGAAGGATATTGACGCGCATCGGGGCTCGCGCGAATCCGAACGTGAGTCGCGCCGCATCTCCTAGGTGCCAGCTGCTGCTAGAGATTTACCACTGCAGCCTAGCGAAGGGAGTGTCCAAAGAAGCCCATGCTAGCGCCCTCTGGCGTTCAATCGCTAAAGTGTGCGAAGATTGCGGCTCGCTCGTTCGAGCATTACGGCTCGCTCAATTCGTTAGTTGGTAGCAGGGCACACTATGCGATGGCGAGCGGCCGCCCTCTTGCTGCCATCTCCGAACTGAAATGCATCCGAAATTAAAGTATTTCTCGCGCGGCAAGCCGACCGCCTACCGGGGCGGGCGGTTCGTTCTTTCTTTCCGACCTTGGAGGGAGGGGGCGTTGGGCTGCCCTTCGTGTGCCGATCCGGCCATTGCCGCCGCCTCCGCCGGCCGCCGCTAGTAGCAGCGATTGCAGTAGCGGCAGACATTGCGCGCTTCGCCGCACAAGCCCGTGCCTTTTCCACGCTCGCCTGCTGCTTCGACGCAGGAACCTGTGGTAGGGCTGCGGCGGCTAGGAAGGACGCTGCTGCTGCTGCTGTCGTCTAGGTCCCGTTGTCATATTAGTTGTAATGTATCTCCGTCAGTAACTCCACAAAGTCATAAAGACCATGTGGGTGTTACGCAGGAGAGTTTTGTATAGCCCACTCACAGCATAAGCGGCTTTCGGTACGCATTCGGTAGCCAACAGACTTCGTCTCACGCAACAAAGAGAAAGTGGGAAGCATAGCAGAGTCAGGAGAGCAGTTGAGGTAGTGAGTAGCATAGAAGTAGCAGTTCAGGACCGCTGAAAAAGATGTGCCATAGTCGGCAGTCGGAGAGTAGTTGTCGTTGCGTAGGAATTATGGAAGCGAGTTCCACAGTCGAGGACCTGCAGAGCTAAAGCTTCTGTCACCAACTGTCTTTAAGCAGAGGAAAGGGACAGCTAATTTATTGTCCACACAGGACCTGAGGGCGCGAGCAGGCTGAAACTGATGTAGCAGTTCAGCTAGGTACGAAGGAGCCAAGCCGTGGCGGGCCTTGTGGACGACAGCCGGCGGCCGCGGCAACTGCACGGTTACCCAGTAGCGAGTATGCTCGTTTCAATTTATCCAGTTCGCTAGCTGCAGCCGCCGCTCGCCCCCGCGTGCGCGCCTTCCGGCCGCGGCCGCGCCGCCCGCTCAGAGCCCGCCCCGCCGCGGCACGGGGCTGGTGATACACTGAACTGCTTCTCATAGGACACCCCAAGCGTGTGGCTGGATTAAAAGGCTTTGCTGTTCTAATAGGTGATGCTATTGTGCGACCTTCACCACGTGCTCGTAATCTAGGTGTCGTGTTCGACAGCTGCCTCAATTTCAAAAGCTTCATTCAGAAGACTGCCTCTACAGCTAGCCATCACATCCGATCCCTATCCAAGATTAGAAGCTGTCTCCCCACAGTGGCTTGTAAAAAATTTAACTAGGTCTTTAGTTCTGTCTCGGCTTGATTATTGTAATTCCCTTTTGGCTGGGCTACCAAAGAAAGCTATTATGCCACTACAGCGGACTATGAATATGGCTGCAAGGCTGGTCTTCAAGTCCCGGCGGTTTGAGCACGTGTCACCTCTGCTGAAAGAGCTAGGATGGTTGCCGGTTGAGCAAAGGATACAGAGCAAAGTTCTCACGCTGACCCACAAGGCCCGCCACGGCTTGGCTCCTTCGTACCTAGCTGAACTGCTACATCAGTTTCTGCCTGCTCACGCCCTCAGGTCTTGTGTGGACAATAAATTAGCTGTCCCTTTCCTCCGCTTAAAGACAGTTGGTGACAGAAGCTTTAGCTCTGCAGGTCCTCGACTGTGGAACTCGCTTCCACAATTCTTACGCAACGACATCTACTCTCCGACTGCCGACTATGGCACATCTTTTTCAGCGGTCCTGAACTGCTACTTCTATGCTACTCACTACCTCAACTGCTCTCCTGACTCTGCTATGCTTCCCACTTTCTCTTTGTTGCGTGAGACGAAGTCTGTTGGCTACCGAATGCGTACCGAAAGCCGCTTAGGCTGTGAGTGGGCTATACAAAACTCTCCTGGGTAACACCCACATGGTCTTTATGACTTTGTGGAGTTACTGACGGAGATGCATGACATGGCATGCACGCCCTGAGGAGGTGCGACCAATGGGACGCCGCGCTGAGCCCACGTGATGCGGCGCATGGCCGTCGGGCATCGGACGAGCTTTCTTCCTCTCTGAGAGCGGCGTCCTGCGACTGCCGAGCGTCCGAGCGAGGCGCCACATTATCGCGACCGAGTCGAAGGTAGGACCGACCGACCGACCGGCGGCGCTCGTCACGAATGGCCGCCCGCGGACGGTGCACAGGACGCAGCCCTTTCCGGTCGGCGCCTGCGCGCGCGACTGAGACTCGATCCGGCATCGCTGACAGGCAAGCGCTAGCGACGAAGAACTGCGGCGAAGGTCGCCTCGGAGGCGGGCGAAACTATCGCTCGACGCTGACGCCGGAGTCGTTCGAGCACGAGCACAGCGGCGACGCTGAGAGGGGTGCGGGCGGGCAGGAGGCGGGCGGTCAAGCGGCCGACGTGTCAAATGCCACGGCGGCCGGCCGTCGGGTGCTCGCCGCCGCCGGCGGCACCGCGCTCAGGGCGCGCGCGCTCTGCGGCGGCGGCGGCGCTAGCGGGCGCCTCCGCCGCCGCCGAGCGCAGAGCGCAGCGGCGGCGGCTGGAGCCAGCTGCGAGGGAGCGGACGTCACACCGCGCTTGACCGTCGCACAAGCCGCCCGCTGGAGCACTTGCTTCTCTGAGGGCGCTTTATCAAGTGCATTGTTGTTATTACTATTATTCCTTCGCATTTGAAAAGAATTGTTGATCAGAACGTAATCCTGACAGGCATTGCCGAAGTATGCATTGTGAGTCTCGCACATCCTAACAGACGCTTTCCTGACGCACTTTATTTTAGCAGAAAAGGAGCACAAAAGTTCACACGCGACGCATTTGGCGGGTGTAAACAACCTCTTGAAATCCAGTTGAGACAATGTGGATATTCAGTATCCTCTTGTGCTGCAATACAGTGAGCTAAAATTTCAGCTAAAGGCAAATTTAATTATATATTTCTGCTCCTAATACTGTGCTTTGAGTGCGATGTCTGCCTATGCCTCAATAATACAGGTAGCGGTCGAACTTGTGCAATATATATGGGGACCGAACGCCCCTCCCCGGACTAACCTGTCGAGCCAAACAGTAAAACTGGAGAATTTCAAAATATCCTTTGTGTAACGTCGGATTCAACATTTTTTTATGAACGGTGTCGAAATTTTTTTTATTTTAAGCATAAGGGAAAAGAAAAAGACACCCCACTATTATTCGAGAGCACAGATATTGGAATTCGTTACCCAGTATTGTGTAGAAGCATGTGACGTGGCCCTAAATAGACCAGTTAAGCTGTTACTCGGTTCGTCGATGACCCTGTGCGTCACGGACCTGACGTCTGGATTCTTTTAATTTTAGTTCTCCGAGTTCTACAGTCGTGCGTTAGGATACGTGCCTACTCCTAAGTAGTTGACATGCTTCCTTTCAAACATATGCAAAGTGCCGAGACAGAGATTTAGTTCTCTAAAGGTTACTAGTAACGTGCCGTACTCTTAGTATAAATAAAGCAAGTGCCGTCGTATTCTAAAGCTTTATTAGCGTGCCATCAGAAGAGCCTTGGCGTCTGTCACTCCAAATTGCAGTGGACATTATGGAATGGTTTGCAGCTGATCGCGAAACCAGGCCTAAGGCTAACCGGGTGGGAGGTGAGGAAGCCGGTTTGGGTAATAGCAACTCTCAAAAAACCAACCATTGGAAGGATATTTTTGCCAAGTGATTTGGGTAATCCTTTTTCAGGCAGCTTTTCCCACAATCTCAAAATATCAGAAAATGGCTCAGCCATTGCTGGCGACGATTAAATAACCATTCGCCGATAGCCAGGGCTTCGGAAGGGTAGTTTTCTTTTCAGTGGCCGGCATCTGGCGAAAGAGCCGAACTAGCTTTACGTGTTGGCTGAATCCGCTTAGCTTCCAGTATGACTGTACCGCACGGAGCGATCTCGCAATGACCTGCAGCGCAGCCCATGTGACTCGTGACTATAGATTTTGGAGCACCAGGCCACTGATGATTGGCTGAATATCACGTGTCCGTAACAAAATTGAACCTTTCAAGGCCACATCTACTACGGCTGTTCATAGCATGCTGTTTAAGAGAAGACATGATGTTATGATTTGTATGCATGTTGGCTTGCTCAGCCAATAGTAATCATTCAGGACTACTATATATTGAACGTGGGTGGTTTTTGCTTATACTTTGTCCGTCTCTGATATGTTCTGTTGGTTGTGTTATTAAAGCTCGTAATTCTCTGGACCATTGCCGAGTGAATGGCTTCACGGCAGCACTCCGTCTCACAATACCTACATATGATGGTGCGGTAAAGTGAAAGACTTATCGTAACCAATTTGCATACGTTGCGTCCTCATGTCACTAGTCTGAGGTTAAAGAGGCATTCTTTTTGGTTTACAACTTTAAAGGGTTTCGCTGTAGAAGTGTTGGACGTTCTATCGTAATGAAATATCGAGAGCTATGTGAAGTTGGATAATAATGATGATAAGAATAATTATACATTTGATATATCGCCCTCGGAGAACTTAATCTCATTCTCGGCACTTTACAGTTGCTGATTGTGTGCTTAAAGCCGGCTTTGGATGGGAAGCCAGCCTTAACCAGTGTCGTGAAGTGCCGAAAGTTTAGACTGCCATGGAGATTTCTTGACTAGTCTAACTCTATAGATTAGTAATCCTTTTTGTACTGATTGATTGTCTCAACCTAGGACCTGTGTAGCTTCAACTTGTGTAACCGTATTTTCAATCGCGACTTGACAATCGCACATTGGACGTGGCAAGCTCACTAGCCACCACCATGAAAGTAAAAACCTCCATGACGGTTGCATGAAGTAACCGTAGAGTCGGCAAAAGCAGACCCGAGGGCTGTTTGCGTTCCCCGAAGTTAACCGTATGCACATAAGTCGAGTACCTTATCAGATCGGATCCCCCACCAGGCCAAGCATCGCACCACCGGCTTTTCAGTATTCAAAAGTTTACCAATACCTCGTACAAACCTCAAATCCTTTGGAGACCGTGCTTTTAGTTCGTATACTCGCAAAGCCTGCAATTCACTTCCGACTTGCTTCACGACATCCCCTGACTTGACCACATTTAAAATAACTTTAAGGAATTATTTATGACACTAACACTGCTTATGTGCTTAAGAAAGCCGTCATAGTAGTGTGAATGCATGTGGAAGGCGTGGTGCAAGGAAGGCAAGGAGTCACAAACTGAGCAGCTACTCAATAGGTGTCAGCTTACTTACCCACCGATCAAGCATAGCTGTAATTCCTTCTGTAAAGTATTATGCTATCATGCTGAGTGCAAGGTGACATGTGTAAAAGTTACACAAAATGCATGCATTATACATGCGATATTCATATATACAAGCTACCCATAAACTATCATCACCTGAAATGGATTCTCAAGGAAGGAAAATACGACTTAGCTACTCGAGAAAATAAAAAACTCTGCACATAATTGGCCGATCAAATTAGAAAAGCAAGCTCAAATGCTACGAGCCACTCACTGCCTGTGGACTCTCTTTGCAGAGTCGCAGTAGTTCAGTTATGTAAGACAACACAGTGCCATCTTGCTGTTTGAGAAGTGCAGCATCTTGGCGCGTGACCGAGGTAAGGACTGACTTTGTCGTTTTAAATGCTAGAGATTTATTGTTGGATTTCTATCATAATTAATTGTTGCATATTGATGCAATAAATTGTATTCAGCTACTGCAAGCATGCAAACTTGAAGCCAGAAGCAGCAGCAAGGCAAGTACAGCTCGCAGCTGCAGCCTGCAGCTAGAAAGTTGAGGCAGAATGCACCACGAACACTGAGCAGTCGTTTGGCGATGGAGGCAATGGCGTCAGGAATACTTCATCAGCAGCGTCCATTTTAGCACCGGAAGCAATACGTGCAGCTGTCGGGGCTCGGGACGAGCTAGGCAGCTCTAGAGAGGGAGCTGCAGCTGTCATTTCTGATTTTTGCATGCATGCAGGCAGGCAGGCGAGCCTTCAGGCTTCAGCTTGCTCAAAGATTTGACAGGTGTTGAGCGATAAATGCATGCGAGTAGAAGGATGTGAATAGTCTATTGACCAACCAAGGCATAGCTATTCAGCCGGAAGCCTGGCCATGACGAGCACTGCAAGCCTGGAGGCAGGCTCTGCACCGGAAGTTGTTAATATGGCATGGAAGCTATCGGACTAGGCACACACTTGCATGCGAGGTGCTGCAGCTCTGCAAGTTAAAATAAAAAGTTGCAGCCGAGTTCCAGGGGTCAGAGGCTATTTTTTGCCAAGCCCTCCCCCCCCCCCCCCCCCCGCCATACTCCGGCCACGATGCCTCTTGCCATGCCGCTGAGCTAGGGTAAAACGAGCGGCCGTCCGGTTTGACCTCTTTATAATATCGCATGCGCCAACAACAGCATGGGGACTCAATAAGTCTACAGAGAGGGTCCTATACGAAGTACACTATGGGGGCACAAGACGATGCAGCAAGTGCGAGCAAATGTGTTAGTTGGTCAGTCGGCTTCCGAAGTCCTGCCGTTGTACCGACTCCATTCCAACAGTACGAGCGTACGCCGTAAAAGATCCGGCTAGCTGAGTAACTGCTTGGCTAATCGGAGTCGACGTCCACCACAGTCGAGAGTTTTTGCTGAAACACACCAACTCATGGGGGCCACGAACACGCTACACGGGGAACGTGGAATATACAAGTTGCAAGTCTCAACAGCAAGCATGCTATCCAGCTCTGCTCGGGCCTTGGGCACTCGTTGTCCTGCGTGTGTGGCCGTATCGCCGGAGTACGCCTGCAACCATCCAGGTGCATAATTCGGCATGACCGGAAGCCTCCAACACCACGACTTACTTGGCCAACTTCTCCTACCCAAGAGCCTCGGTGACCTCTTCTCACTGCACATCCGGCCATGCCATAGGTCAGACTCCGGCCCAGCAGGTGACCCTTACCACATTACAGCTGTCCTGTCCAAGCCAACCGAACCTAGTATGGATGCAAAGTCTTTCTTTGTATACGTTGAGAGACCACTGCATAGGCAGCAGAGTAGCAGCAGCAGAGCTTCCGCAGATAAGCAGCATTGCAGCAGCAGCACCTGCTGCTGGTGTAGAGCAGCAGCAGCAGCAGAACCAGAGCAAAAGCCGCAGAGCGGCAGCAACCAAGCGGCAGCAACCAAGCAGCAGTAACCAAGCAGCAGGACGAGCAAAAGAAGGGGGCGAAGCAGCAGCAGCTGAGTGGCAGCATTGCAACAGCAGCAGAGCAACAGAGATGCATTAGAGCTGCAGGAACAGCAGCAGAGATGCAGCAGCTGCAGCAGCAGCTGAGCAGCAGGTAGAGCAGCACTAAATGACAGCAGCTGCTGCAGAGAGCAGCAAAAGCAGAGACATTGCAGTAGAGCAGCAGCCTCAGAGCTGTAA
Organism: Cristatella mucedo; assembly: GCA_009760855.2. Lineage (NCBI taxonomy): Eukaryota > Metazoa > Bryozoa > Phylactolaemata > Cristatellidae > Cristatella > Cristatella mucedo. Next base: position 1,059,078 of record WPIO01000094.1, on the reverse strand, counting down.
CGTTGAAGCAGCATTGCAGCAGAAGCAGAGAAACATCGGCAGAGTTGCAGCAACCAAGCAGCAGCAGCAGGAGCAGTAGGAGGAGCAGCAGCAGCAGCAGAACAGCAGCAACATGAGCAGCAGCAGCAGATAGAACAGTAGCAGATAGAGCAGCTCCAACGAGCTGCAGCAGAGCAGCAGGAACAGCAGCAACATGAGCACCATCATGAGTAGCAGGAGCTGCTGTGGCAGCAGCAGCAGCAGCAGCAGCAGCAGCGACAAAGCGGCAGCAAAGCAGCAGCAGCTCCAGCTTTTGAACTCTGCGTTCCATCCCCTTTGCTGCTACACTTTGATGTCGCTCGGTGTATGCATAGACGTCTGTACGTGTAAGTGTCTACGCAAAGAGATAGCTAGAGCTTCACAGATAACCTCTGGGCGCCCGCTAAGCAGCACAGATGCTGCCGATGAGTCGCGGCGGCTCAGGGTTAAGTTGCTGCTTACGCTTTACGAACTAGGTCGTGGGCTCAACGCCTGTGACATATGTGAAGCCCCGTGGATAGCGATCAACTTTTCTTAGGGTGCTACACAAATGAATTATCTGTTTAACCATTGCACGATCTGGCTCTTGAAATGAATCGAGCCTCCTCGAGCAATTGAGTGGCAGCCAGCATTAAGCTAAAGAGCTTTGTAATGCACATTCCCAAACAGCTGACCATACGATAGCCAATGCATAAAACCCACTCAACAGAGGCAGACTCCAGAACACGTTGTCTATAATGAGTTCACATGGTGGAAGGTGGCAGTTGCAAACATCGAAAGCTAATAACCCACTCCAAGTAGTAAGGAAAATTCTGCCTAAAAGAGAGCAGATTGTAGCAATGATATAACACGAGCCTGCAGTATTTACCGGGTTGTTTACTTAGCTAGCTATTTATTTGACTCGACAAGAGTATCGAGTGCTTGAAAGTCCATTTTGATGGCGAGCTTGATGCTTTTAACACTCAGGCTGCCACTGCCCGAGAAGCAATGTTGAAATCCCGACATATAGAGCTCGATGTCTTAATCACTACTCAAGAGTGCCCACACTTCATCAAGAGGGCTACTCATCAAGGAAGGCATTCAAATGGTTAAGCTTAAAGAGAGCTGTCGGCACGGAAGACAAAAGCTGGCTTTAAGCACTGAATATAGTTACTGCCGAGCGAGCTGCTTGGGCAGGCTGAATCGCTCGTGCTGCCAATGCCACGCCTCCCTCGGCTCCCAGAGCTTAACTCGGCTTAAACAGGAACAACGACTTAGCGAATATGAATTAACCTGGCGAGCGAGGCGATCGTAGCGTCAATGGGGAAGTCGGTGCCTCATATATCTATTGAAAAAAGCACGATTGGAGCAGAGTGCATTGAGCCGTGATGGCACACCAGGTAAGGTGGTTGCTTTTCACTACATCGGTCCTGAGGTCGTGGATTTGAATTCTGTGGTGGGTAATAGTGTGAGGCGTCAAGGCACTTCTGTCGGTATACAAAAGAGGCTGCTAAATCAGCTAGATTTTTGTCTAGAGTGCAAGGTCTCGACTGGAGCGAGACTCCGGCCTCACGAGGCAGCTGGAGCACTGAACCGCCCAGCAAGCTCACAGGGGCAACGACCTCTAAACCGGCCTGGACTTTGCCAAAGTGCCTCGATGTAGCAACAGCCTCGATGTAGCAGCAGCCTCGACGTAGCAACATCATGTTGCCTCAGTGAGCCCTCTGATTGAGAAGTAGCTGGGGCTCACGATTGAGCCACAGCTAAGCACTCAGGCTCCACCAGTCACCGAAGGTTCACAGCCGCAGTGCAGGGCAGGCAGCTGAAGGCCAGCAGGAGCCGTCATATGAAAGCCTAGGCAGTGCTGCGGAGCGGTCCAACGCCAGTCCACCACAGCGCAGCTCTCTCTGCCTGGCCAACCAGCCATCGCCTACCTACCAGAACGACCTCTGCAGTCAGAGTGGAGGAGGAGAGGAGATGGGACAGCAGGCGAGAGGAGGGTCGGAGAGAGGGGCAGGGAAAGCGTGCAGAGGAGAGAGAGCGAGACCGATGAGTCGACGTGTGTGCCGAAGGGAGAGCGGGAGAAGAAAGGGGAAGATGGAAGGTGCGAGAGAGCATAGGTGGAGGAGGAGCAGGAGAGACGAGAGCAGGAGAGCGTGCTAAGAGAAGAGGGTAGGAGAGGAAAAGGAGGGGGTAAGAGGAGCGCAGAGGAAGGAGGGGAGAAGAGGGGGGAAAGGAAGGAAGGGAAGGAGTGGAGAAGAGTGAGCAGAGGATAGATCAAGGTAACATTTTAGTAGCTGTTGATATTGGTACCTGGGGAAAAAATGAGAAATCAGAGAACTTCAGAGTGAAACTAAATAAGAACTGGATTCATCTTACCCAAACTATAACGTGTCACCAGGATAGGCAGTAGAGTTGCCACGGACAAGCTCACGATCGCGTCTGGATGGCCAGAACACGTGCAGCAGCAGCACTCGTCCTGCTTTATCATTAAAATACTGCGAGATAGTCAGCGAGCGCCTGCACAGAGGCAGAGCGCCGTCAGTTTGAGAGGCATCCAATGAGAGACCTCTGCCTAGCATTGCACTCCGAAGGCCAACGGCCCTGCGGGCTGACACGTGACTCTATCTAATAAGCAGCACTGGCGTGCCTCCGGCGAAACGGCAAACTGGACTAGTTCCCGAGCCACCGCACTGCAACGGCCTCCTGCAAATGGCTATAGGTGAGCGAAATTAAACTAATGGTCTCTCGCCTTTACCTTTTGACGAGCATTCAGAAAAATAGATAAGCTTATCAGATTGGCTAGATCAGCTACAGATTCAGCTTCAGAGATGTTCAGATTGGGAATCGCTAGAGCTGCCGATCTTTGCTACTAGATGCTGCCCTCGGCAGGCGCCGATTCGTGTCGACTGAGCGGTCTATTCTCTAGGTGCTCGATCTTCATGACCGAGGTCATGGACTCGAATCTCGCTGTGGGCGATCTTTCAGTGCCAGCCAACTGCGAGCGATGGACTTAGCCGATAGGACGGCTCTTCTGCAACTATACCAAATGAGGCTATTAAATTAGCTAATATTTTTTTCAGGTTCTACCTCCGATGTATCGCCTATTCTGCAGTGTGCCTTGTGTTCACTCCCCTGACGTCCGCCGCGCTCGTTCTCTCTGCCGCCTCCTTACGAGCGTTGTACTCGGTAAGCTAATGAATGCTCTCCTCCGTGTTAACAATGACATTCTACGTGGCAACGACGACGGGAATGTCACTGCCCTAGCTCTGCTAGATCTGTCTGCTGCCTTCGACACCATTGATCACGAAGTTCTGCTTGAACGATTGAGGACAACGATCGGTCTGGCAGACGAAGCACCGGCGTGGTTTAAATCATACTTGTCTGATCGTGTTCAATCCGTGTAGTGTGGGGGTCAGGTCTCAGACATGAGAAGGGTCACCTGTGGAGTCCCTCAAGGGTCTGTACTCGGTCCCTTGCTGTTCTCCATTTATACACAACCTCTGGGAAAAGTGATTAAGGCCCATGGAATAGCATACCACTTCTATGCTGACGATGCTCAGTTGTATTTGTCATTTAAACCGTCGGAATCTGCTGCAGCAACTGAGAAACTGAATGCTTGCCTTGCCGATATTCGATCCTGGATGTCGGAAAACTTCCTGAAATTGAATGACGATAAAACCGAACTGCTGCTCATAGGACACCCTAAGCGTGTGGCTGGACTAAAAGGCTTTGCTGCTCTAATAGGTGATGCTATTGTGCGACCTTCACCACGTGCTCGTAATCCAGGTGTCGTGTTCGACAGCTGCCTCAATTTCAAAAGCTTCATTCAGAAGACTGCCTCTACAGCTAGCCATCACATCCGATCCCTATCCAAGATTAGAAGCTGTCTCCCCACAGTGGCTTGTAAAAAATTTAACTAGCTCTTTAGTTCTGTCTCGGCTTGATTATTGTAATTCCCTTATGGCTGGGCTGCCGAAGAAAGCTATTATGCCACTACAGTGGACTATGAATATGGCTGCAAGGCTGGTCTTCAAGTCCCAGCGGTTTGAGCACGTGTCACCTCTGCTGAAAGAGCTAGGATGGTTGCCGGTTGAGCAAAGGATACAGAGCGAACTTCTTACGCTGACCCACAAGGCCCGCCACGGCTTGGCTCCTTCGTACCTAGCTGAACTGCTACATCAGTTTCAGCCTACTCACGCCCTCAGGTCCTGTGTGGACAATAAATGAGCTGTCCCTTTCCTCCGCTTAAAGACAGTTGGCGACAGAAGCTTTAGCTCTGCAGATCCTAGACTGCGGAACTCGCTTCCACAATTCTTACGCAACGACAACTACTCTCCAACTGCCGACTATGGCTCATCTTTTTCAGCGGTCCTGAACTGCTACTTCTATGCTACTCACTACCTCAACTGCTCTCCTGACTCTGCTATGCTTCCCACTTTCTCTTTGTTGCGTGAGACGAAGTCTGTTGGCTACCGAATGCGTACCGAAAGCCGCTTAGGCTGTGAGTGGGCTATACAAAACTCTCCTGGGTAACACCCACATGGTCTTTATGACTTTGTGGAGTTACTGACGGAGATACATTACATTACATAATGAATGTCCATTATCGTTCTGCTATCACCCTTAAATAAACGCGTTCGCGTTTGCCCCCGCCGGATGTCCAGGCGCGTGAATCAAGAATGTCCGGCAAGTAGCTCAGACGAATCAAGAGAAGGAGAACGGGTGCATCTCCCAGTGCAGACAGTACTTATATTATGAGCCAAATCATATACCGGACGTGGTTTGTAACCCGGCCTTTTCTTCATTCCGATCACAATTTCCCATAAGGCACTGCTACAAGAAAAATTGTGCTGTCGTCCCCAATCCTGGCGCCGTAAAATTGCAAGAAACCCTTGCTGCACTGTTTGAATTAAAAAACTTTCCAACTAAAAATTTCTAAATTGCGCGAAACGAAGCAGTAGAGAAATTCGGAGCCAAATGAAGATCGATAGCGTATATAATAACCGTAACTTCGAAAAAGCCGCACGTAGCTATATTCCAAAGTGCACGTTAAGGAGTAAAAGTAATGCATGCAGAAACACAAGCGTGCGGCAGACTTCGCCTTTCAGCGTTTCTTTTGGCTATTTCTAACAACACTCAGTCCTGTGTGCCCTTGACGTAATCGGTTTATCTCGAGCTAGCAAAGGCTTGCAAATGAATGCTGTTACACTTCTTTCAATTTCATAAAGAGATCATCAGTGAGTTGTACTTTATTGGTCGACCTGTGAACAATCTGTACCGGCAGCGCTGTGCATTCGCGGCCGTCTTTGGCTATGGCGTACATCGAACTGCCTAACTCCAACGACGCGGACTCGTTATTAAGGCACTGGTGCTCTCGATAGATGGCATCATATGCGCGAATATCGGCACACCTACGAGCTTTGACGCAGCACCTACTGCTCTTTAGATGGAGCACTTCCAAGGAGCAGGAACGTTCGCCAAGCTTTCGACATACATCACTAACGACCAGCGTCTATTGCACGCGCTGCTCTTGTTGGTGAAGACTGCAGTTTATTCGCCAATTGCATTTGACCTTTGGTAATCGCTTTGTGCGAGTGTATAGTTTCTGTTTGCGACTATTTTTACAAGTGCTGAGCAACTAGTCTACGCCGTCCGATGCGAGCCTGAGAATTTCGCCTAGAGTGGGAAGCGGTCCCGAAGCCTGCGGCACCTCTGGTCTCCTGTGCTAAAGGCATTAAGAGTTAAGGGGTCAGCTTTGAGGCTACTTTTCGATGCAGCTGTCATCATAGGGCTTAAAAAGCCACAGCTTTCAATTTGTAATGACATGCTCAAGTCAAATTCTGGCGTACTTTATGAATTGAGGAGCCTTTTATTTAAACATTGGTTTTTCATATTAGCTCAATTAAGGCACGCGCTGATTGCGGAATTGGGCACCTGTAACCTGGGGTTGCAGCTTGCTCTGCCAAAATTCAGTGGTCTAAAAAGCTACCTTCGGAAATCATGCAAATCCCGAAGCGGCAGTCACAGCAAAGTGCATATTTCCGAAAAAATACTTTTCAAGCCGTCGGAATCAAGGCTCATCTTAAGCAGTGCAAGAGGCATTACTTGCAATTGAGCATCATTTAGAAGCATTTGCACATATTTTTTGCGGCGAGTTTTGTTACCGTGAAGGCCGAGTTATTTCGATACCTGCAGACACTTATTATCTAATGTAACTGACACAGGTGATTGGCTAATCGCTAGTGCTCTGGCAGTAATTCTGAGGCAACTAGGAAGCTAAAACTTTAGGGTAGTAAAGATTGCACAAGTCAAGTGCGGGCGTGGCCGCGCCCACAAAGCTGTTCCGCCCCAGCCGGACTCTGACCACTCCGTCTCATTAGGCGCTGCAGTTGGAGAGTAACGGCCGACTAAGCTAGATTTAATTGCAACGGGTCAGCTGTGGCCGAGCGACCCGCTAGTCTTGCAGCGAGGAACCTCTTGGTTGTCTACCAGCCTGTACGGACGCTGTCCACTCTCTGTCTCTCTCCCTTTTCTCTTACCGTCTGCTCTACTGACGCTCCGGAGCTGCTTACGCGACGGCTACTACCGCTACATCCGTACGTACGTCGCTCTCTCGCGTTGGCCTGCGTACGATACAATACAGCCGTTGTCGTCAGTACCGCAGCTCGCTTGCGGGGGCTTCGTTCGTTGTCGAGCCGCCATCGCGCGCCCACGAGTCCCTACAAAAGAATGTACTGCAGTTAATTTATAAGGCATCCTGTCAATGAGACATCTAGTGTCATACGCGGACGGGAAGGCACTTGGAGAGCCAGGATTCTATTTAGGGCACAAGATTCGAAAGTAGCAAAAACTCCAGCCCTTTATAATGTTGGGGCTTATTCATTACAAAAGCGGACGCTCATCGGTTGAAAGTAGGACATAATTATTTCGTCGTAGGTCACGGTCAGAAGGAGTAGGAGGCAGCCAGTGGCAATAAAATGTTGTTAAGTGCAGGACCCGAACCCACGAACCTGGTCCTGCAGCACTTTATTTCTGGCCCCGTTGGATATTGGCCTTAAAAGGCACAAGACTTAATTTGCTGGGCGTTATAAATGCTACCGTGCAAACTCCTGTTGCGATTTACTGCTGCTATGATTTTGGTCTAACTGGTTTGCCTAGTTATGATTTAACATTGATGGTGTCAGCGCCAGGAGTCACAGGACAGGAGCTGATATCTTTTTTTTTAAGTGTCCGATGTAATACATAACTATGGCTCTGTATCGTATTCCGATTGAGTGAAAGATCCTTGTAGTCGTTTTGAATAAAGGGATCCATAACGCGCTGGTTTTTCGAACAGCTTTGCGAAAATATTTGAAGAGATACTTCCAAGCTTACTCGAATTGGGCAATCGAGTTCTTGATTGCAATGCGTCCACTCTGTACACTCCCTACCGCACGCCGGCCAATACCCAAGGGTTACAGCCGCGAAGCAGGGGCAAGCCAATCAGCACAGCAGAGGCGTGAGCCAATGAATTTCACGACTCCTGCTCTTCAGATGTGATGCAACTTAACTACGTTCTGAAAGAGTCAGCCAATGAATGTTCAGCTAAGGAACAAGCAAGCCAATCGTCGCCCGAAACGAAACGGCTGCTCTTCGGCTGCTCTCAGGCGAGGGCGACTGCTGTGCTCTGCGAATTGCTGCCTAGCTGCGAGTGGGAAGCGGATGCGGACTTTTTTCATTGATGAAGCAATTTCACACACAAGCAGGAAAAGTAATAATCGCCTGTGACGGAGCGTGGATGTATAAGGATCTTGTATTGAATAACTAATGTAAATCCAATCGTTCAAGTAGGACATCGTGATCAATAATGTCGAAGGCAGCTAACATATATCACAGTTTGCTTGGGCAGTTACTTTCCAGTCATTGTTGCTGCATAGGATGGATGTCATTCGTTGCAAGGAGGAGGTCAGTTTCGGTGAAGTGCCGCCGCCTCAATCTCGATTGAAGTTTTTCTGAAGTTTCATTGTTTTCAACTTTTTCTGCCAGCTGATTACCGACTATTTTTCAGAATTTTTTTGACTGAAAAAGAATAACGGAAACTGAACGATAGTTTGCTAGGACCTCTGTAACTAATCCAAGCTTTTTAAGCATCGGTCTAGGGATGGCCGATTTGAAGGACTTTCTTACATCCACCCATTTCCAGACAAGCGTTAAAAATCTCAGTGAACGGCTAAGCTTAGTTTCTCTGCCAGTGAAGACCGTGTGTATATATATATGTATATATATGTGCGTATATAATACACGTGGTATATAATCTTCAAGAGACAAGCTCTTTTTACTAGACCGTATTAAGTTAAGCACACCGCATTCAGAAACCTCGGGAGATCTCTTCAGGAAGGTCACAGGTTGCGAATCAGCAATTGCTTCAGTTGATGCGACTTTATGGAGGCACAAATGTGCACAGTTTTCTGAGAAGAAGGCTGAAAACTTCAAGGGCTGATCCGGTGATATCTGGGGAGTGAGACCTCTCATAGTTGACCAGCAAATTGTTAACCATTTAATGATGTCTGATTCTTCTGTACAGCACGGCCAGCGTGGCCGTTTATTCCTCGCTACGGAGTGGTATGTTGTTCAATGGGTCCCCTAGGCTTGAGCAGCTGAAGCGATCTAAAAAGCAATTCATGTGTATGCGTGAGGCTGGCTCCTTTTAATCAGTCGCTCGTTGACGATAGCGGACTGTCATCCCAAGACACCTCCACTGGTCTCAAACAAATATAGCTGCGGCCAAGGACAAACCTGCGGCGTTCGCGAATGCTTGAATCACTGTTACTCTGCATCCCCTAGTAGTCCTGATGTACGTAGGGTTCACTAGTAGGTTAACTGTTTAGTTTCCCTGCGATTGCTGGTGCATGCGGTTTTGTTACACGGTCATAGTTTTGGCGCTAGCCCAGCAGCAGCCACGTGACTAGAAGGTGACTTCATTATAGCAGGGCATAATTACAGTCGAGGGGATAATAGCCTGTCCTCCGGTGCACGTGTACATGCTACCAAGCTTTGCTGAGGGTCAGCTGCATCAACAGCGATACGTTCCATCAGAGCGAAACGTTCTTATTTCATGCCACAAGATTATTGCAGCTTAACGACCTCGTTTGAAGCTCATTTCCAAATCAAAGAAGACAACTAGCCCTCTGACCCTATTCCCACTGTCCTACTTCTACATTGATCTGCTGCTGCCATGCATAACTAACATCACTAATATGTCATTAACCTCAGGCTATGTCCCAGCACTTTTCAAAAGGGCTGTTTTCATGCCACTACTCAAGAAAGCAACACTAGACAGGAGAGAACTTGAGCAACTTCCACCAAGTCTCATTTCAACAGTTCCTATCGAGGATACTGGAGTGAGTCGTAGCAGACCAGCTTAATTCCTATATTGCAACTTCAAACCATGCCAGTAAGTTCCAGTCTGGTTTTAGAGCTCATCACTCCACAGAGTCGGCATTGCTTCGGGTGTGTAACGACCTACTTAGGAATACAAATTTAGGTCTGGTCTCTTCTCGTTTTGCTCTATTGCCGAGCTGGGTTGGTCCAGCGGTTAAGGTGCTCGCCCCGACTAAGGTCTGGCTGAGGTCGTGGGCTCGAGCCCCGAGGCATAATATGTGAAGCGCCTGAATAGAGATTTAGTTCTCTTGGGGCGCTATACAAATGAATTATATTTTTACTTTTTTCTATTTTTCGGCAGCTTTTGATCACCAAGTAGTTCTTGAAGGCCTCTCATCTCGCCTGGGCATCACTGGCCCTGCTTCGCAGTGGCTCAGGTCCTATCTCAGCTGGTGACTGCCGACTATTTGTATGGATGTACAAAGATAATGTGAGGAGCCTGTGAAATATGGGGTACCTCAGGAATCAGTCCTTCGTCCTGTTCATTTTACGGTTTATACTCTCCCTCTAACAGGTGTGATTGCCAGAGACAATCTAGGCTTTCACTTCTATGTAGATGACACTCAGTGGCACCTTTGCTTTGATCTCTCTCAGCCTTAGAGCACCTCGAATTTTCTCAACTCCCATGGTGTTATGTATTGATGACATCCCCACATGGATGACTGCAAACTTTCTGGAATCGAGTGGCGATAAAACCAACTTCCTAGTTATGGGCAAATCGAGTGTGATACAGAAATTGAAAAACCTGACTCAAAATCGGCCCTGCCGGCTTATGTTCGGTTTAATCTGCACACAATCTAGGTGTCCTGTTCCAAAGTGACCTTTCGTTAGACCACATCAGCTCCACAATGCCTACTGCCTACATTCAGCTACATAACATAGCTCAAATTCGGGCTTGTTTAGACAGGAATACCCCATCTAAATTGGTTCATGCATTTGTGTCATCCAGTCTTGACTTCTGCTAACTCACTTCTTGCTGGTCTAACGGCCTGTGCAATCAGAGGCTTTGGGGCTGGTACAAAACTGAAGCTAGGGAAAATCCTAGCTCCCACACCAGCCGGCATGCAGTGGGTGATTAGAAATCATTGTGGTGCCTCTTTCCATTAGCCCATGATTAAGTAATTAATTACATGACATTCTTGATTTTCATGACATTCAAGATCACCATGGCTGTGTCAATGCCAAGTAATTTATCCTTAACGCAGTGTGATATTTTACAACCGAAAGCCTCAAACTTTGTGGCAAGTATGGCCACCAGGTGCTTAAACTTCCGACAGACCGCACCACATTGTACACATACATTTGCTTTTTTTTAAATATCAGCTTGAGAAGCACTGAACTGAACCCCAGGTGATGACTTAATTATGTCTGTGGGGACAACTGGGTATGAAGTCTTGGCTGGCGCACTCTTGTCTTAACAGTTGCTGAGTAATACCAGACCGGTACACCAGTAAAGACCAACAAGTGGCTGATTCGTTTGTAAACAGCATTCGGCTATCTTGCTAGGCAATCCAGAGCAGCAGCATTGATTACTGGTAGCCTTAGTACATGAACATTAAATTCAAGCTATGGCTTACAGTAGGCAGTTTCGATAGCTGGCAAACTACTGTGCTGATAGCACAAAACTAGATAGACAAGTCTTAACACCTTACATTATTAGTTATCTATTCAGGGAATCACATCACACGTGCGACTAACACCACAGCATTACTAGCTGGTTAGCCAAATGCAAGTAGAACGATGGGTGTTCCGGCAGCACTCTTGTGTCGACAGTGGCCACTGTAAGCCACTGAACTGAAGCCTCCAGGTCAATGATGGCTGCCGGTCGAGGCAGGAGCAGCAATACTCTTGCTCTTTGACCCTCTTGTCAGCCACATGTACGTCAGAAACGAGAAGCCTACAGTGCTGGCCACGATCTGAAAAGATGAAGCACGACTTACTTGACGACAATCGCTCGCCTGCTTAATGACACAGGAGAAAAGGCGTGACACATAAAGCATGGGCAGGCCATATTGCACGTGACCAACAGGCTGCTTGGGGCCTGGAGCTCCAGCAATCGCAGTCCAGCAGCCAGCCAGCACCATCTCCTATACCAGCAGTGCCAGCCGGAGGCGGTGGCGGGAGGGGGGGATAGCAGTCGGTAGAAGCTGCTACCGACACTACAGCAGATGATGAACACCGTGACCAAGAACGTAACAGCAAACGAGCTGTCAACAGAAAGCGAAGAGGGAGTGGACAGTACCGAACCCAGCTCGTGTAGAGCAGGGAAGGCACTCTTGTACGACCCCGGTAGTGACCTGAGTAGACACACTGGCCATACTCAATGCTATGGTTTCTACCGCCCGACCTAGCTATCGCTCTACAGAGCAGCCTCGAGGAGTTCGGTGCTTCAAATTGGCACTGAAAGCCATCCTTGGGCCCACTGACAATGCATGTCTGCAGAACACACTCGTGGGCACTACCTGCACAATACTCACACGCACGAACTTGACAAAACGAGGTCAAGCAAGGAAAGGCAGCAGCAGCAAGACACCATAGAGAGCAATCTTAAGCAAAGAAGCTAACACGCAAGCATATGCCGGTCTAGCCTTGGCTAGGATACAGCTGGTTTGGCGTGGCACATCGACAGGCAGAACAGCGTCGAAGCAGCAGATCATGCAGCAGCAGCAGCAGCAGCTCGATAAACTCGGCAGCTATGCTAGCAAAAATACAGGACATGGCAGGGAATAATTGACATTTTCTTACAGCACGATCACGAGGGCAGTTGCACTTGTCACCAGCAATACCAGATAGGTGCAAACAAAGCAAGCAAGCCAAGATCAATCCACACTCTATTCACCGACATGCTCTCATTTACACGTGCACACAAGAATGGAACACGACCGGAAAGAAAATTCCCATCATCGAATTTCAAGGACGTGTACAGCTGAGAGGCCTTGTTTGAAGTGTAGACGTCCGGTAAATGTAAGCTCAGGCAAACCAAACCATCCCTGTAGCCATCTGTTTGCAGGCAAGCTAATAGTGGTTCACAAAAGAGCTCGGGAGGGAGAGAGATCTCACTACGAGGGAGGATGATCCCAGTCCTTGTCTATTACAGCTTCAACAGTACCTGACCACTGAGCCCAGGCTCGTGGCAAGAATATCAGCATCACGATCAAAATTAAGCATCACAATCGGCAGACAAGTAAAAGGCCGTCTGTCTGCCAATGAATGTACTCCATCAGAAACGTGGCTAATTCACGAGCCCTATGGTATTTGTCACACCACAGTAACAATGGCAAGTACAGTGACTGTTGATAGCTCACCCGACCGGCTGCATTATTACGCAAAGAGCCATCCACACCCAGCTGAGCGTTGCTCCCCGAGAGCGACGGCAGTCAGTCTCATGCCTTAGACACTGGCCTGGTAGTCACTCATAACTCACGGTTAATTGTCCAAGTTCAGCTCGTAATCGTGGGCATCGCACAGCAGCGGATTGCACAGCTCAGGCCCTTGACAATCGACAAATACTCCCAGTCTCTCCACAGGGCAGAGCCACGTGCTGAGCAAGCAAAGCAGAGCAAACAACGACAGCGTCCACCCCCCCCCCCCCAGGCAGGACCGGGTAAAACCGGACGTCGGCCAGGTTTACCGGCTAGGCTAGCGGCAACGGATTTAGCACAGCTTCGTAAAGTAGACAGTTGTTCGTATCTGGTCGCCTATACGGAAGAGCAGCAGGAGACGAGAGACTTACGTTAAATCTGCCTTTCTTGGTGTATGTGTTGAAGTTCTTCTGCCAGCCAGTGAATTTATACTGCGACTCGTCGGCGTGACCGGCCATGTTCTAAAACTGCACGCCAAAATAAATGGAGAATCAAACCACCACTGACGTACGGCAACTGCAAATTTGCAAAGAAGATTATGTGTTTAAGAGAGGGAGAGAGCAAGAAAAAGAACGAGAGGAAGAGACACTAACGCAGACAAACAAACTTACGGAGCGATCGCAGCAACGCAGCGGACACAGGCGTACACCTAGAAAGCACTAACAAGAAAGCTAGTAGCTTCAGGGTCTCTAATAACATAGATCTCTTCAAATATTATATATTTTATATAAAATACTATAAGCCATTTTAAGTTTGGTTAGCTGGCATCGCTTTCTAAATTTAGCTCACCAAGTGCTTCTTGCTGGTGCACAACGTCAAGTTGAAGGTCGACTGGCCACGCTGGTGCTGGTGTTGTAGCGAGCGGCACCGCAGACGTCCCTAGAGAGCCATGGCTAGCGAGGATTACTTTCCGAGAGGCAACCCTATAAAGCGTTCGGGAGGCGATGGCTCGGATGTACCGAAAGCGAAAAAGGCCAGAGCCGAAGACGCGGCGGAGGATTTGTTCGGGGTACGAACTCGACGGCGCGGCGCTGCTGCTGCTCCGGCGGCGCGGCACTCCTCAGCTGGACGAGCGCCGCACCCGCTACTCGCTACGCCAGGCGGCGTTAGGGCAGTTTTGCGTCGTAACTGTTCTTTTAAAATATGCTGCGGTGGTGTAGCTCTCGAGTGTTTCGCGGCGACCTTAAGACCTAAGCATTCTCCTGCTGGCCGTCGGGAAGCTGGCGCGTGGTTTTCTCTCGCCGCACGTGTCGTTGTTGCTGCTCGCCGAGTGTTCCGCACCGAATTGTGAAGTAGACGTCGCGGCGATGCTTAGCGCGTGCCTCTTCGTGTCGGTGGCGGGTGAGGGGCTAACAGCGAATCATACCCGGGTTTGGGAGTCGGGGACGGTGCCCAGCTGCGCGGAACTCTAGATCGACTCTGCATCAGGTGCTGGCAAAGAGGCGTTGGATCGTAGAGCTAGGTGCGATCGCACCTAGGCTGCGGTCTTTTGCGAAGGTTTCGAGATAGGACAATATCAGGATCGATCCGCAGGACTCGTGGCCGTCAGTTTCGTGCCTGTCGGTGCTGGTGCAGTCAAAAAGACGTTCGTCGGACTTCCGTCGTCTGAACATAATCCCTGTCGTTTTTGACATTACTGATTTATTAATGTCTCAGCCTTACGTAGCTGCTTGGCAGTGGCCATGGCAATCGTCGAAGTTTTCTGCCATCTTTATTCACCTCTTCGGAGGCCAATTCTTTTCAGGGTCTTCTTAGCTTGTGCAGACTGTCCTTGCCATATCTCCAAAACATTGAGGCTCTAGCGTGTATGCAGTTATCGCTGGCTGCTGCCGACGTCCATCGATCACTGCCACAGGACAGCATTACTCGAATGGGCCGAAATTAGTTTGCTGTGATCTAGCAACTCGAATAATCGTACGTATGAGAGTGCATCTTGCCAGTACATCTGGACTCAATTTAACTAAAAGTGTATAACAGTGAAAGTGGCTAGATTGGCCACTGGATCCTTATAGACGAATGCTCCTCGAGTGTTATATTTAGCGATAGAAAGAAAGCAGTTTGTAGTGCATTGAGCTGAGGAATTGAACAGCATAAACCTAAGAAAGCAGAGGCTATCGGGCTACCAGCTCATCCATTTCAATTGAAAAGTAAATAGTGGTTCAATTTTAGTGATACCAATGTGTTGAACCTTCTATATTATACTTGTAATGCCAGTGCTGGAGAAGCAGTCACTTCTAGCTTTGCTTTTGGCTGAACGACTGCTGCTGGTTTCGTTGAAATTCTTTTTTAAACAACTACATGCTGGAGGTAAATTCAAAAGCTGACCTTAGTGCTGGCTGACTTAGGTTGCCAATATTTGGCTGTTGGTTCAGGATTTGCCTTGCATGTCGGTAGGAATTCCCCAAATCATGCTGTTCTTTCTGCTTTTCACCTGCTAGTAAGCGTGGCACAGACTTTGTGTTGACTCTGGAGGTGGGGTGGGCGTGATACCTTTTTAGTGCTTATGGGTAGTGCTCTAACGCGTGGTTATTTTCGAAAATTGTTAAATTGTTAATTTTGAACTGGGGTACTGGCCGTGTACCCTCTCATAGAGTGTACTCACAAAGCTGCATTCTTGTCAAGTATTATCTTATATTAGTATTGTTTATTTATATTTATATTTATTTATATTATTAGTATCTTATATTAGTATCAAGTATTATCTTGTATCTTATCTTATAGTTGAGCCGGAGCAGCTAAGCAAGCCAATGCTGACAGGACGTGTGCTGTCACAACTGAATGAGTCCCATCCCCACTGCTTGTCTTTGTCGACGTTCCACTCACATCATTGTCCAGTAGGGCCGTCCTGGTTCAGATTTGGTTGCAAGATCCCTTGTAATATCGAGCGTTGGTCTCCTGTAATAACTTGATGCTGCCTTCCTCCAAAGCCGAGAGTTCGTCTTCTCTTGCATATGGTCGGGGGCGGGGAGAGCCAGGAAGCTATGGTGGTTGTGCTAACTCATGCTACCACTAACCATACTTGCATGCTGACCCTGTGCATGTCACCACTAACCATGTTATTCTTGTTGTTTATTGAGCATGCTACCACTAACCATTCGATCGTGCTTGCTTCACAGCAAATGTAAAGTGCCTAGAAAGATATTGAATTCTCTTAGGGGGCTATATCAAAGTTATTATTATTATTATTATCGCAAATATTTTTCTTGCCTTATATTGTGTTTCTTCGTGTCATGCCCCTGACGATGCTATAGCGAAATTTTCAACATGGTCTCAAGCACCCTTGCCACTGGCTGCACCTCCGGAGTATCTAATGTGTATCATGTGATTGCACCTTTGACCCTGATTGACTTTAAAAGTGAAGAATAGGTAATTCAGCAGCCCCATTTATATAGTCTCAGGAGAACCTTAGCAGCTTTCACTGCACCACCACCGATAGTACCTTGAAGAACAGTGAATCGCTTGCTGCTGGTTGCTACTGCCACCTGGATAGTTACACAATCAGTTGCAAAAAATCTTTGCAGTATGGCTGCAGCTGCTGGCTGTTGCTGCCACTCTGTTCGGTTAGTAATTAGTTGGCCTACGATGCCAGGTGTACTAAAGTTTCACGAAGCTTGTGGTAATGCTAATGTACTGCCCAAAAACCAACGTATGCTATTCTTGTGACCTCCCCTGTCTGGCCAGGCGCAGAGGCCCACAAGCTCCCGTGCTAACTCGTCTGCTGTAGCCCATTCTGTAGAGCCTGAATTTTAGTGAGGGGGTCGGCTAGTGAGGCCGAACATTCCGAGTAAATTGAATCAAGTCCTTCTCAGCCTCCTATCGATATTGCTTAATGGTCGGTCTGTGGAGTTCAGATTAGGCGACTGGCTGGGCAACTGTATCAGCACCACATGTTGATTCGTCAAAAAAAGTACTTAACTGGCCTAGCACTCTCAAGGGTCGTTATTGGACTCCCAAATATAATGATCGCCTAAGCAAAGTATTAGAGCTTTGAAATCCAACTTGCTTGGTCAACAGCAACTTAAATATAGAAAAGACAATGGAGAAGCTCGTAGGCATCTATGCATGATCAGATAAGGCAGGTCATACAGAATCATACTTAAAAATAGCATTTCTGTTTATCTTTGAGCTGTCAATAAATATTTTCACGTGCTATGCACAACTTTAGTGTGACTACCCTAGCAGAGTAGCAGCCACAGCAGCTTGTGTGTGTGTGTGTGTGTGTGTGTGTGTGTGTGTGTGTGTGTGTGTGTGTGTGTGTGTGTGTGTGTGTGTGTGTGTGTGTGTGTGTGTGTGTGTGTGTGTGTGTGTGTGTGTCTCTGTGTGTGTGTGTGTGTGTCTCTGTGTGTGTGTGTGTGTCTCTGTGTGTGCGTGCGTGCCTGCCTGCGTGCGTGTCTGTGTGTGTGCGCTCTATGTGTACCTATGACGGCCAGCAGCCCAGACAGTCGTTTCTTCTTCAGACTTCAGTGGTGACTGTGGATAGAAAGCTAAAGAAGAAACTGCCGAAAGTGCTGCCCAAGTCCAAAAGCGCTAAGCAGCAAAGCAAGAAGAAGCAGCGAGCCAGTGCCACGGTCCAGGATGGCGCCGTGAGTATTGAGACTCTTACAACTAGGGTAAGTGTTGCACATTCGCAAAACGTCCATCTTCCCTGTTGTGTAGCATCACCGCTTGGGGCAGACCTGCATGTTGTGCTTATCAATGAAGGATATTTGTGAGCATGGCCTGTTAAATGCAGCAATCGAAAAAATCTCGAACTGTAAGGGTGCTTTGCCAAAATTCTATATGGAGCCTTGTGCAGCATCAGCAGAGGTAGTCTCACGAGGGCAGCTGTGAACAGGCCAGCAAGCAAGACCCGGCGAGTGATCCTATTGTCTACTGAAGTCAAATACCTTCACATGAAAGCCGGCCTGTGTTTTGATAGCCTAACCTCAAAAAGGGTTGTAGCAGGTTATGCGGCAAATAATTTGGCAATGGCAGAGCATGAATTCCTCTCGAGAGGTCTCTTTCGAGAGAGAGAGAGAGAGAGAGAGAGAGAGAGAGAGAGAGAGAGAGAGAGAGAGAGAGAGAGAGAGACGGGTTGTTATTCATAGGCAGCAGTGGCTAGAGCTAGAGGCTCGGTGGCACGGCTATACAGTTGCTCTTTGTGGTGAATGGTCCATGTCCTTTAATGAGTTGAGAGCCTTAGCTACAGCACTTTTCTCGCTTCCATTAATGTGCCAGCAAGAGAACATTCAGAACTCAGATTCGAACAAGTGGAGCTCAAAAAGAGAGATTTAATTTATCTATGTCTGTATTTTCGCAGAGCTATGCTGGTGAGTTTTGCCTAGCACATAAATGCCTTGGCTGTGTTTGATTTGCATATGCTAACCAACCGACTTTTATCTCGCACCGCAAAAAGAGAGGCATAGCAGAGATGGGGGGGGGGGGAGTCGAGGATGTGAGTTGAATAGAAGTGGACGTCTGGAAGGATAATAATAATACACTTGATAAAGCACCCTCAGAGAACTCAATCTCTTTCTAAATACTTTGCATTTGCTGCAAAGGGAAACGCGATTGAATGATGAGTGGTATCATGCTGAGCTGCTGTCGGCGGCAGGAGAATTTATGTTGTTGCATACGAATTGTGAAAGTGAGTTTCCATTCTAGGACCTGCCGAGCAAAATTTTCTGTTTCTAACAGTCTATAGGCAAAGGAATTGAACTGCTATGTTTTTGTTCAAAGACGAACTGGGGATTCCAGGAGGCTGAAGCTGATGCAGCCTTTCGTATGCATATGAAGGAGCCAAGCCATGGCAGGCCTTGTCCGTCAGAGTAGTGATTTTGCTTTGTATCCATTGATCTACCTAGGGCCATAGCAGCTCATTTAACAAAGGAGACACCGGCTGAATCTCTTGGATTTGTCCGCCTACCTGGCAACCAACCTTATTTATCACCATATGTAGAAAGTCAATGGCTCTTTTGATAACCGATCTTTTGGAATGCACCTAAGTAACTCATAACGGATATCACATCTGATTCGTTAGGCAAGTCTGACCAGTGTGAAGTGTGCCTGCACAATTTGCTTATTAAAATATGAATTAGAGAATGCATTTACTGTTAAATGTGAAAATATAATTAAAAATTACTCTTATTTTAATGTATGTCCATACTTTCATAAATCTCGTAAACGATAGTTGCTGCTTATTTGCTTGCCGGCGATGACCAGTGAGAAAATAGCTCGAATGTATGTAAATTTGAATTTTGCAAAATGCACTTCCTGTTGAAAATTAAATTACATTGAAAAAGCCTTAAGTAAAAACTACCAAAACTGAGAGCTCTAAACTTGTATAGCAATGGATGTGGAAAAATTAGAGCAATACTGTTGCACTTATAGCAATTAACTTCATTTCGATCATAAAATTATGCAATTTATTTTGAATTGTATTTTTTCATCACGTTTTGGCTATCTAAAGAAAGAACTGCCAGAGCGGGCATACTTCTTTCCAGAGTTTGAGTTGTCTTTTCCCAGATATAAGCAAGTAATAATAGTAACACTTTTTTTGAGTTGCCATTCCTGGTTGCCTTGTCATGCCGTGCTTGCCTCAACCAAATCAAACCTCCACCAAAACACCTAATTTGTCTTTGTGGAATTGTAGACGATATACGTTACATTAAATTTGTTAAGGGAACGAAATCTATGAATATTCAAAGTGGAGCATCTTCTAAAAAAAAAGTATTCTTCACGTTTTTGACGATTCCATGAACAGCATCTATTAGGTGCTAGTTGGCCACAGAGTTGCCGGAGAAATTTGTTGGCAGCTTGTTTGATCTGTTGTAAAAAAAAAAAAAAAAGTTTAACACACTAGTTGATCATTGAACTAGAACCCTTCTCAGTTGTATGTATTGGCTCTAATTGCGAGGGGCAGTTTTTTGTACCGTGGAGCCTACCGTCTGCAGATAAGTTTATGCTTGGTACGGTAATGTTTTGACTTTTTCTTTCTAAGCCTTGTGATAAATAAATAATAAAAAAAATATTATTCATTTGTATAACGCCACAAGAGAGCTTAATCTCTTTTCAGGTGCTTCACATATACCTCGGTGCTCGAGCCCATGACCTCGAGCACCTTAACCACTAGGCCAAAGCAGCGAAAGGGCTTTATCGCCTTTATAACGCCTACTGTAGTTTTTATCTGAAATGATGTCTGGAATGATGTGCCTAACTACTCTTGGCTATTATTCGCTTCACGAGAACCACTTATCATGGATGCAAGAATTTAACTTTAACGTGTGCTGTGTATTAACTATAATAGTCTTTAAAGTCATACACTGTACACCGTGTAGTAAGGGAATGTATGCTTATTTTACAAGGGAGCAGGATTGACTTCCTTATTTTCTATGTACTTTGACTGAACATTTATCTTGACGGTACCAAGTATACTAGAGTTAAGTGACCAGCGATTGTTGTGTTGTACTCTGTGCCTGCATGTGAAGACTAACAGAAGTACTTGAAATTTTGTGTTTGCAGCGGATTGCTGATGGGCTGCTAGTACTTGGCTGTGTAAAGAAGGTTAATGACTATGGCCTTGTAATGGGCTTGCCGAACAATCTTACCGGCTACGTGTCGATTGCCGACATCTCAGATGGCTACAAGGCTGTACTACAGCGGTACACCGAGGCAGCTGGTGCAGCCGCCGAGGCAGCTGGTCAAGGCAATGTGGCCGCTATTACGGTGAGCGAGGACCAGCAGCTGCTGAAAGGCAGCTGCTACGACTAGGTTTGCTACAACACTTCTGTCTGCTCAATCTGGTCAGTTGTGGGCTCTATCAGTGTCGCTTTTCCTTCGGATTGCGTGAATCTCTTGATACCTTGGACAACCTGCCCCTGCATCACTCTAGTGCTCTCATCTCTCGTTCTCTCTCGTTCTCTCTCTCTCTCTCTCTCTCTCTCTCTCTCTCTCTCTCTCTCTCTCTCTCTCTCTCTCTCTCTCTCTCTCTCTCTCTCTCTCTCTCTCTCTCTCTCTCTCTCTCTCTCTCTCTCTCTCTCTCTCTCTCTCTCTCTCTCTCCCTGTGACTGCACTGATTTGTAGACTTTACTTTATCATTGCACACCTGGTAAAATAGTTTTCCAAACCACTGAACAATTGTAGGTCTATCTCTGTACTGTACAGCTGTAGTTTAAAAGTAAAGGTTTCCGTTTACGAGGACTGTCCGATCATGCGTAATGACTTTGGAGGTTGGTCTCAAATTATTCTTATACTATTCTTTTGTGAATCCCGAAATCAGAGAGATAACATGTTGTCTGTTACTGTGCCCGACAATCGACAGTGGCAGTTTATAAAGGACCGTAGATTTAGCCTCCATCTGCTCATGTATGTAGGGTTTGGTAACTCACTGTTCGGACCGATGTTGTGTGAATCATGCTTTAGCTAGATAGTGATGCTTCTGAGCTGTACTGTTTGTAAATCTTGTTTTCCCTTGGGGTAGTTATGCATGGTTGCATTGATCGACTTAGCAGTGCCAACTCTCTCGTCTCTGTTTGTCTGTCTGTCTCTGCTTGTCTCTGTCTGTCTGTCTCTCTCTCTCTCTCTCTCGGTCGATATCATATTTCTGATGTCCACTGGTACTAGCTCAGTTACTTCCACTTCTACTAGCTGTTAGCAACATGCTAGAACTCGTGCACTTCCCCACATTATCCTTTGTCTATTTGGCCATCTTAAGCCTGTCAATCAGAGCTGAGATTTTCTTTCGACAACGACATACTGTTTAGGTTTTTATGTAGCTGCAAATGCGAATTCCCAATTGTACTTTGAAGTTCTAGGAATGGCAAGAACGAAGTTAGTCTTACATTTTGTTAAAGGCATTTAAAGTTAAAGTCTTAATCGACAAGATATTTCTTTCTTTCCCGTTAACCTCTTTCGAATACTATGTTGAGAGTGCACCATTTCTGTGATTCGATGATTTATTTTTGTTTTGTTTTGCAACTTGCTTAAGTACAAAGCCATTAATAAGTTATGAAAAGAACCACCGAAAGAGGTCGAAGTACCTGAATAATAACACAGTTCTGTAGCTGCATTTTATCATATCAGGTCCCGTGCAACATTTGCAGCTACAGTTGCTGTAGTTTAATGCTATGGTCATTGCTGTTGGTCAGAGTAGTGCGAAATTGCACTCCACTTGGTGCTCTACACTTTGTAATGTATCATAGTCTTTTTCGAAAATTCTGAAATGCTTGCATTGTCCTTTTTTGTCCTCTATTCTTTCAGGAGCCTCATCCACTGGAGGACATGTTCACGCTGGGCTCTGTCTTTGCTTGTAAAGTTATTTCGACACCGACTGCGCTGGGAGGGCGAATTAAGTTAACGCTCAACCCTCGAGATGTGAATCAATACCTGACCGTGATGTCACTAAAAAGTGGTACCGTAAGTAGCAAAAGCTGCTCTTTGTATTGCCCATTGCATGCATGTACTTACAGGCAAAAGTATTTGAGAGGCACACTCTGGTGAGCCATAATGGCACACTGGGTAAGACGGTTGCTTTCATGACCTCGATCCCGAGGTCGTGGTTTCGAATCCTGCTGTGGGCTGTCCTTTATTGCCACTGCAAGCGGCAGTGATAGCCGTTAAGGCTCTTCTATCGCTATACACTCCCTTTGCAGCAAATGTAAAGCGCCTAGAAAGAGATTGATTTCTCTGAGGGCGCTTTATCAATTGCATTATTATTATACAAAACATGTTGTTAAGTCAGCTAGTATTTATTTATTTACAATGGACCTCATTTTCTGTCCATGTGTTCCTCCTCTGGTGTTTCCCGGCAATGTTAGCCGACTTATACATGAACCGATTGTTTAGAAAACTATACTCTTACCTTTTAGCAGGCTAGCTAAGATGTCATAAGTATATCCTAAAGAATTTTTTACGGTCAGGCAAAAGTGAAGGCTCACTCTCAGCTTCCCAATTATGAAGCTCCTGCTTTGGTGTTTGTGCTAAAAACCACAGTTACCTGCTACCACTGAAAAGTATGATTGATGATGGTAATAATATTAATTATAATAATAATAGGTCATTTATATTGCACCTTAAGAGAACAATAAACCCACATTAGCACTTCGGGGCCTACTTTTGCTATGTCACACTGCAAAAGTTCGGACCTGCTAAGAAAGAAATGCCACGACTAAGTTGGTCCATGCATTTGCAATGCATCTCCACGTCTATAGCCGCAACTTACAGGATTTTTGACAAGTGCAATAAGGCGATTGCAATTAACTGAGGTGAAGACAGGCCTGTCTGTCGTTAACATTGCAGGTGCCACATTACACCATTTCTTGCCAACCTACACTGGATCCCAATCAAGCAGCATATCGACAGCAAGGGCTTGTCACTCTCTATTAGGCTCCGTCCTCTTACTATAGAAAGGCTAACGCTCAAAATCGGCATGCCAGCATATCTCCTATTGAGTCTGTACGAAATCTAAGTGTCATGTTGACCATATTTTAAAAGAACCTAAAAACGCACCTACTTATGAGAGCATTTATTGGGTCTCTGTGGTTTGTTATTTATGTGCTTATGCATGCTGACACTGTGCATACTGCCACTAACCACACCTACATGCTGACCCTGTGCATGTCACCCCTAACCATGTTATTCATGTTGTTTATCAAGCATGATATTACTAACCATTCAATCGCATTCCCCTTCCCTGCAAATGTAAAGCGACTAGAAAGAAATTGAGTTCTCTGAGAGCACTTTGTCAAGTGATTATTATTATTATTAATAATACATTTTTGAACTACTTCCTAATCAGGCCAGGCAGCTTACTACCAGCTTTTCTGACTCAAGTCGTTTAGCTGTGCCTCTAAGTAACCTCAGATCCTCACGAGACCATACCTTTAGCACTTGCTCTCCCTAGCCCAGAACTCTCTTCCGACTGACGTCACGACGTCCCCTGACTAGACGATATTTAAAGCGAAATAGAAACACATATGTTCTGTGAAGTATTAGCTGGGTCCGAGTGAGTTTTGCTTTGTGTGCCTAGACTGTGCATACCAGTCACTAACCAACGGTTTCATAGCCAAGCCTGACATTTCAAACCTGGTCGGTGTCTGAGTAAGGGCCTTTAGCAGCTGCCAGATGCCTTCCTCGTAAGTAGAAACATAATCCTTTGTACAGGTTCAGTTTTATTGCACAGCCACGTGTAATAAACACCAATGATGTACCGTTTGGACACCTTGGCATGTCAGAAGCAGTCTGAACACACAAACTATGAATTCACACAATCTAGGGGCTCTGCTACAAGCTGATTAATTCCCTGGATGGCTACCTCTATCGCTATACGGTCTTACTGGCATGCTATTTCTGTGTGCTGTCATGCTTTATTTATCCATGTCACTTCACAGCCCGAGTCCCTACTATTTTCTTATTTTCGGTCACTTTCATCGTGTATCCATTCGTTTGATTGTTAAACGCATGATCATTGTTGCTAAAGGTATTGAAATTTGCTCCAATTCTGCCATCACTAGAAGGAAATCGGGGTGGAGGTGTTTGGAAATTATTAATTGCCAGACTATCAAATGTAAAACACCTAGAAAGAGATTGAGTTCTCTGATGGTGCTTTATCAAATGTATTATTATTATTATTATCAAAGGACTCTTTAAGTGAATGTAGATGCATCTTGCTTTATTGTGGCTGCTGTGCATTTTCTACTGCAAGTTCTCATGTATACGACTTGGAAATTGCTTTGCTTCAGATACGGTGGTGTGTAGGTTACACTATCAAGGACGACCAGACATTCTGCATTCGAGTTAGCTTTCGAGATTTTTAGGGGTTGGAGCACTATTTAGATCATGCTGACAACTCGGTTGATAATATTATTATTCCATAATGATCAATAGACAGGCCTTCTTTCTTTTCGGCCTTGTGTTTTTGGCATTTTATCTAGAGCAAGTTTGTTCGTAGAAGCTACATAATAAATCAGGCTGGCATTAGGCTTTGCTAGCATTGCTGCTATGGCAGGACACGGCAGCCGAGGAGCGCA
This sequence comes from Cristatella mucedo, assembly GCA_009760855.2. Classification (NCBI taxonomy): domain Eukaryota; kingdom Metazoa; phylum Bryozoa; class Phylactolaemata; family Cristatellidae; genus Cristatella; species Cristatella mucedo. Next base: position 1,034,291 of record WPIO01000094.1, on the reverse strand, counting down.
GAGCTAGCCGAAAGATATTTATGCTGTTCACTGTCGAGCTGGCTATCGTACCATACTGACTTACGTTTACCAGTTTTTTACTTGATCTTGCATTCACAATTGATGTGAGCGGGTACCGTATCGATTGGCAGGTCCTGTATGGTGCCATCAGCAGTGAAGAAGACCATGGCTATACTGTGGATCTGGGTATTTCTGGTGTGACTGCATTTCTTGCCAGGAACAAGCTGAACAGTACGTGACTTAATTCGCTCTATTTTGGTTTTGTATCAGCCTCCCCGTATTCACCGTGCTGGGGTGCATTTTCTTTTTATCTTACCTGGTTTATCTGTGTTCGCTCACATGCACATAAATATGCCCGTCTTCTTCTCTTCTGCTTAGCTAAATTTAGCTTTTGTTGCCGATGGCGACCTTATACAAATAAGTTGAAAGTGGCATCCTTACAAGTTTAGTCATAAGCATCCAACTACCAAGAAATCTCCTTATAAGATGCTCGTGGCCTGTCACTTGGTCTCTATGACTAACGGAGCAAGTTCTTACTCATGACGAACTTCCCATTTGAAGGCTGGCCATCCTATGAAGGCAGTTTCTTGAGGATTTGTGCCGATCGTTCAATCATAAATATGCGTTACTTCATGCATGCATGCAGCATTTTGAGTAGTATTTGAGTAAATGAGTGTGATTAATAGGTAGTCGAGTTTCTAGATCAATAGCCAAGTTATTACGGTTCGATTTCGAATGATTAGGCTCAGTATTTCAAGGCTTGCATTTACCAACTTATCTTCATTCGTGAAATTCTGGTTTAAATGTATTTACTTTCTGCCTCCGTGCCACATGTGTATTTGACCTCACTGTTGTAGATTCGATAGAACTAACACCATGACAACGGTCTGAGCTTTTTCACACTCAAGTACAAAATGGCTTTTTGCTTAGGAATATCATGGCCTCAGCGATTTGTGATAGACAAGGTAGTCTCTCAAAACCTCTTTCATTCTGTCTTAGGAAGATGAATATAGTCCTTTACAAGCCTGACGAAAACAGTAAGATGAGGCCACACTTATAAGCTTCAAATGTCAATGTTCTGACCTTTTATGTCCTGAATTCAGCTTTGTAATCAATTTGTAAGATTATTTACTGTTCTTCAACCACAGAGTTACTAATCTTTTGGTTGTACATATTTGTTTTGCCTTGGACATGTAATGGTATATGGTCCTATCTCAGTGGGAGAATCCAGAGTATTAATGTGAATGGACAACGACCCACCTGAGGAACCTCTGAAATATGAGGTACCTTAGGGCTCCGTGCTAGGTCCGTTACTTTTCACGGTTTATACTGTTCTTTTGCCAATGTGCTTTTCAGGCACAATCTCGGCTTTCACTTCTATGCGGATGACACTTGGTTGTACCTTTGCTTTTATCCCTCCCGGCCCTCGAGCACATCAAATTCTCTCAACTCCCTTGCTGCATATATTGATTACATCCCCACATGGATAGCAGCAAACTTTCTTAAATTGAATGATAAAAACCAACTTACTAGTTAGTTAGGCAAACCAAGTGTGATTCATAAATTGGAAAGGCTAATGCTCAAAATCGGCTCTGCCAGCATATCTCCTGTTGAATCTGCACGAAATCTAGGTGTCATGTTCCAAAGTGACCTTCATTAGACGACCACATCAGGTCCGCAGTCAAGTGTACCTACTTTCAGCTCTATGGCTTTGTGGAGTTACAGACGGAGATACATTACATAACATTGCTCAAATTCGAGCTTGTTTAGACAGAGATACCACATCTAAATTGGTCCATGCATTTGTGTCATCCTGTCTGGACTTTTGTAACTCACTGCTTGATGATCTACCGGCCTGTGCAATCAGGCCCTTACAGCTGCTGCAAAACTCTGCAGCTAGGCTAGTCTGTCGTGAGCGTAGCCGTTGCCACACTATACCACTTCTTGCCGACTAGCACTGGCTCCCAGTCAAGCAACGGATCGACTTCAAGGTTTTGTCACTCACTTTTAGATTCCTTCATTCTTTGGCTCCAGCCTACCTATCAAATGTTCTCCCCCACCAGGCTAAGCATCGTACCACCTACTTTTCGGAATCTATTTACCTACAGCTCACGCTAAACTCTAAATCCTTGTAAGACCGTGCCTTTAGTTTTTATGCTCCTGAAGCTTGGAGCTCACTCCCGACTTTCGTCCCGACATCCCCCGACTTGACCACATTTAAAAAGAACCTAAAATGCATCCGTTTATCACAGTATTTAGTGGGTCTCTTGTGATTCGACCCACATGTGCCTATGGGCGCTAACACTGTGCATGCTGCCACTAACCATACTTGCATTCTGACCCTTTGCATGTCACCCCTAGCCATGGTATTCTGGATGTTTATTGAGCATGCTACCTCTAACCATTCGGTCATGCTTTCTTTGCAGCAAATGTCTAGTGCCTGGAAAGAGTTTGAGTTCTCTGAGGTTGCTGTATCTAATCTATTATTATTATTATTATTATTATTTAACGTACCACCATCCTCAGCCCCACAAAGGCAGAGATGCTATGAGGGTGTGACACTGGAGAGGTTTATATTGCCTCCCCCAAAGCCTGAGCAGCTTTTGGTACACATTTGGTAGCTATCGACTTTCTCAACGCAAAAAGAAAGAGAAAGTGAGAAGCATAGCTGACTAGTTAGCTGTTGTACTTTTTGTCTAAGCAGGCCCGTTTTTGGGCATGTTTACTCAGCCGAAAGTAGGCCGACTTCATAGTCGTGGCGATACGCTTCTGAAAACTACTAGCTTGAACATTTTAATGTTTATAATTTGTAATTATAATTTGAAATAATATATTTGAAAATACCTAATACATCTTATCACCGTTAAGCTGCATGAAGTTGGCAGCTGTCTAAGTGCAAAATTCGTAAGTGCTGGGTTCCAATGGGGGGATTAAGCAAGTCGAGGTTTCGAGTAAGGCTTGGACGAAAGGAGCTGGTTTGGTCGTCATGTGAAAGCCATGTGCGAAGAGGGCACCTATTTTCCATGCAGCGGTTGCTCATTGAATGGAATCTTGAATGTCGCAGGTTTTTGAATAAAGGGGACCTATAAAAACCCATGCCCATATCCCTACCCAAGCTGCCTCAGCTCCTGCCCGGCCCGATGAGAGCGCTGCAGCCCAGGTCTCCTTGCCGCATTCCTCACCCCCTGTTCTGGCAATGGGAATAATTCTCCCTTGCCTGCCCCTAGCTCCACCACTGACTACGCTATCACCATTCAATTGCGTTTCCCTTTCCAGCAAATGCAAAGCGCCTAGAGAGAGATTGAGTTCTCTGAGGGTGCTTTATCAAGTGTATTATTATTATTATTATTATTACTATTTGCCACCGCAGTAGATACTCTCTGCATGCCAGCCGAGACTGTGTCATGAAGCGATGCCCAGGGAAAGCATGCTAAAATTAGTGTATTATATTTACAACTGTGAACGGACAGGTGTTCGAGATTCTGTTGAGCGTATGTAGTAAGGATCGACCGATTTAGCTGCCTCTCGTTTCTATAGCAGAAGAGGAGCCTCGGTGGCTTGTACCGGCTTATGGTAGCAATCGCATTGTGCAGCCAACCAACCGGGATGTTGCACGAGGCCAAGCTATCAGCTGCAAGCCTTAAGTACTTATTCTTAGCCTTAGCACAATCAGCAGACCATCCGCTGGCTCCATCGTGGAGTCATGTTTTATATGTTTCGTCTGTGTATAATCACGAGTGCATTCGCAAGCTTTTCATAATTTGTTTTGAGCAGTGAAGCATCTGTTGATCTAATTCCAGAGGCATCGTACTTGGTGGGAGAGATCGTACGCGTAGCAGTGAAGTCGTCCGATTTACTCGGGCTGGTCAGTGGCGAAAACCGAGTTGTGACAGTCACCGCCAGGGCTAGCAGCATTGCGAAGGCCGAGGTACGTGTGCTGCTTCCTCTGCCTCACAGCAGGGAATGTGGGCAGGGGAGGCAACAACCACTTTTATCCCACGGCTTAGCTGCCGTGGCCTGCCTGTGGTCACATGCTTGGTAGTGCCCATAATAATAGTAATAGTAAAGTAAATTTGTGGCACCCTATATCGACCGCATTTCTCTGGGCACTTCGAATAGCTTAGCAAAGGCTGGTGGTCGGGGGGGGCAGGGGGACGATTGCCCCCCTCCCCCCCGAATGGAGGGAAGTGCCTATATCCTGTGGCAAGCTTCCCCAGACCTGTCTGTATTTCTGCAAAGCCATGGTGACTAAGTGGGTGTTACTCAAGAAGGTTTTCACTAGCACATTCAATGCCTAAGCTGTTTTCGGTACGAATTTGGTAGCCAACACAATTCACCTCACACAATAAATTCAAAGCGAGAAGCATAGCTGAGTCAGGAGAGCAGTTGAGGTAGTTAGTAGTATGGATGTAGCAGCTCAGGACGAAAGAAAGGATGTGCCACAGTCAGCAGCAGGAGAGTAGATGTCGTTGCATAAGAATAGTGGAAATGAATTTTCACAGTCTAGAACCTACAGAGCAACAGTGTGTCTTTAAGCAGAGGAATGAAACAGCTAATTTATATTCCATAGATGACCTGACGGCACGAGGAGGTTGAAACTGGTTCAGCAGTCCAGCTTGGTGTAAAGAAGCCACGCCGTGTGGGTCAGCGTAAAAAAAAAAAGTATAATTTATTGTACATAACCCTAAGATCACTTAATCTGTATTCAGGTGCTTCACATATTCCTCGGAGCTCAAGCCCATGTCCTCGATCATCAATTAAACGTTACTATGTCTCTATTGATCAACCGGAAGTTTCTCTAGCATATGAGAGACATTGTCAAACCTCTCTGATTTGTAAACTAGCCTTGCAGCCGTATTCATTGCGAACGGCAGTAGCCTAGTTGCTTTGGGCTACCAAAGCCCAACAACAAGCTAATTACAATAATGTACCCAAGACAAAACTTAATAGCTAGTTAAATTGTTTGCAAGCCAACGTGGAAGACCGTTCCTAATCTTAAATAGAGATGAGACATGCTGGCAAACTGTGGAAGCAGTCTTCGTAACGAACTTGCAAAATTTAGACTGTCAAAGCTGTCAAAGACGACACCGAAGTTCGTAGTACAGGGTGGCACAGCATCCTGTATTAGAGATCGAAGTATTGTAGTCTAGCCACAGGCTTCGAGTATCTTATGAGTAGCTGTTTTATCGTCGATAAGTTTAAGGAAACTGGTAGCCATCCAGGATCGAATGACTTAAAGGCAAGCGTTCAGTTTATTAATCTCTGCAGCAGATTTCGAAGGTTTAAATAAAAAAGTTCATCTAAATATCGTCAACATAAGTGATGGCCTATGCATGGGCCCCAGTCACGTTTCCCAGAGATTGAGTAAAAATGTAGAACAGCCAAGGATCGATATGGATCCTTGCAGGGACACCACAGGTGACTGGTTTGGTGGATGCGACCTGACCCCCCCCCCCCATGACGACTATTGAACATGATCGAGTAAGCACGATTTGAATTACGTGAGTGCATCGACCGATCGTTGTTTTTAATTATTCAAGTAGAATGTCATGATCAGTTGTGTCGAAGGCAGCTGATAAATCTAGCAGCAGTAGATCAGTGACACTCCTGTCATCGCTGCTGCATAGGATGTCGTTGTTTACATGAGGAGAGCAGTTTCGGTGGAATGGTGTTGCTTGAATCCCGACAGAAAACTTGTCGGGCAGAATGTATGGGGGCATGCTCGTCCAGGAGCATTGCTAAAGTTCATGTTCGCTGCATCAGGGTATGTATCGAGGCTGTTGATCGAGTTTGGGAGAAGATCAAGAAGACCCGCCCCACAAACAGATTTCAACAGTGTCTCGGGTCAATGTTTTTCAAGGGAGTCTCTAGACAAACTCGATGTTACCGTGCACGTACAACAGAACAGGAACAGTAAACGAGGCTAAGCAATGATCCGACATGGTCAGTAGCAAATATCAAGGTCAGTGAGATAGGAATCCTCAGTGATAACTAGATACAGGATATGGCCACCGATATGAGGGATATTATTAACGTGTTGCACAAAACCGTTCTCCAGACAGTCAAGAAATGAACAGACCCGGCTTTTGCTAGGGTTGTCAACATGATTGTTGATGTTTCTTGCAATTGCTGTGGCTGTCAACATGATCGTTGAAGTTTCTTGCAATCAATAATGGCCTATCACACACAGATACTTTAGTGAGGAACTATGAAAACTCCGCCAAAAAAAGGTAGACAGTCAGAAGGAGGTTGATAGATTACAGCTGTGAGAGGCATGGTCTTTGATGAGGACAATAAATTAGCTGTTCTTTTTTTCCCTTTAAAGACCTTTGGCGACAGAAGCTAGCTCTGCAGGTCTTAGACTGTGGAACATGCTTCCACAAATTCTTACGAAACGACAACTACTCTCCTGCATGGTCTGAATGGACTGATCGCATGGACTGAAAGAAAGAGAATGTGGTAGAGTTGTCTCAGATCTACAGCCACCAGAGCAAGGCGTCATCCACATTTTGGTTATCGGAAAAGCTTCTAGCTTCTCCCGAACAGCCTGATCAGGGATAAGTAACCCCTTGGTTTTATTGAGCAGACGTTTGACAACCGGAATTTAATAGGTTGTTTAGTTAGTAACTGCCTCGCGCCGATTGAGTAGCTTGCATGTAGCCTGCCCTGCAGAAGCCCCATCTACGAATGTAAATGGAACCTTAGTAATGGCCGACGTTCGACTTTTCACAACATCCTGAGGCACGGCGAGTGAGCTACTACTGCTACGAGTGCTAAGCAGTGCTTTAAACTCACGGGTCTTAGGCTTGATAGCCATGTAGTTTATAGGGCGAACAGAATGCTTGGAGTTTCTCACTGATCAGCAAAAGAAGGCCCGACGGTAGGTATTGACTAATGGCGACATCTCACCCTATGCTAAGCAGGTTCTGTTGAATTGCATATCTAAGGGCAGTTAAGGAACAGTCACATTGAAGACATCAGGGGAATTACGAAGAAGTTACGTAACGGTCTGCACCATGCTGTGAGTCGCCCGAGGATGCTCGCTAGTGCATGCAGGAAATTAAGTTTAAAAACACTGATCTATAAATTTCGTGCTCCTGCCTTCCAGGCATTGCACATTAGTAGCCAACCAGGTTCATCAGATCCTTACAGCAAACAGAATAGCAGTTCTTAGCCGCATCAGTTCAAGCATCAAGACGTTGGGCGTTATTCCTATGTCCCTTCGGACTGTTATGCTCTGGAATGCTTTGCCTGAAATTTGCTGAATGCTAGTTCCTGATAGAGTCTGATTGACCAGCTTGAATCTATGCCTCATCCGACTGGCCTGTGATAATCATTAGGTGTGGCTTGGGTGGTAGCAGTAGTGGTCATGCTTGCTGGCACACAATTGTGGCAATTCCTCACAAAAATAACAAGGATATATGAAGTGGGAAAAGGAAAGCTAGATGTGCAAAGAATTGCTGGCTATTAATGCCGTGATGACCTAATGTGCACGAGCCAAATTCCCAAGTACTGCATAAATTAGTGAATTTGTATTGCAAATGATGTGCCAAACTGCAGCCACTACTGCTGCTATGGTTGGCAGCCAGAGAGCATACTTATTGGGCGATGTCTGCAGCTTTTAGGAAATCCTTCTTGCCATGGGCTGGCATTTTTATTATTTGCTAACCATTCGAAGTTCTCCTTTCTCCAGTTTTAAGCCATAAGTGTAGCTGACTGTGTAGACAATTACTATGGATTATCTGCTGAGCTTCATAGCTATTGCCGCGACTGCTAAGCCTATGCAACCCTCGTAAAATCCTGGGGACCTATTTGGTAAGGCTTAGTAGAGGCACATAGTTCATGTCACTTGCCATTATTGCGTGTGCATATTGAAGTTTGATATTGTCCCAGCATATATACACCAGCATACGTAAACATACAAGCATACCCCCCTGCCTCGGAGTCTCCTAACAAAGCTGTGTGCATGTCAGTCAGTCCTTGCACTCTCTCCTGGAATAATGAGGTCATTGAGGCACACCTGCTGGTTGATCTAGTGTCATTCGTATTCTGTTGATTTGTCCCAATAGCATACAACCCGATTGCATTTGCAGCGCGTTCGTTCGAGTCGTTTTTGTCTAGTCGATCCTATCCTCTCGCGTCGTTTTAGATTAAGCTCTGATCCATTGCATCGTCAATGTCGTTGCTCACTTTGAAGTGACCTTCTATCTTTCATGTGCTGACCAGACGATTTCATGCTTTCAGCACCTTCGTGCATTGATCTGTCATTGAGCCGAGACGAAGCTGTTGGCCCAGCTTCCGGTTTGGTCAAGTTACGATGCAAAAGTTGCATTTTCTTTGATCCGGCCCAAAGTGAAATAATTGGTAAAAAAAAATTGTGCTGCAAAAAATTGAATGAATTACGGTATTTGGAAAACGAAGCAAGCTGCAGGAAGGAGCAAAAATAAGTTACTTGTCCCTTGCCTGAGCAATAACCTAATCCTTTTCTTTTGGAGCAATTTAGATCTGTCTACTGGGTCTTAGCCCAGTGGTCAAGGTACTTGCGTGTGCACCAGTCAGTGCACCACTTGGATGCAAAGACTTACAATTTAGTTTTTGCTGGATGCCATTGCACTGCCTGCTCTCCTAATGGTAGGGAGCAGACTTCTGTTATAGTTGTGTGCACTCTCTGCCTGATACGATATTTTAGTTATTTTAGTTGCTCAAGTAGAATCCAGCTGTGCTGTACCAGCCCAGATGTTGAGTAAGGTGCAGGCTCTCTGCGACCCAGATCGTGGTTTCGACGCCTACAGTAATTAATTGCCCTTCGCTATCTGTGATAGCTGCTGTGGCTCCTCCTCCCATATTATTAATGAGGCTTTTTTACTCTGCCAACCTTTACCATATTTAAGGTTCTCATAAAATGTAGGCAAAGCATACACAGTTGTGTGCAATTATGCTCCAAAATCCTGGAACTCACTCCCAACCTGCGTCACGACATCTCCTGACTTGTCCACGTTTAAAAAGAAACCGAAACTGCATATATTTAAGACATCATTTAGTGGGTCCCTGTGATTCGTCCTTTATGTGCTTATGCATGCTGACACTGTGCATGCTGCCACTAACCATGTTATTCTTGTGTTTATTCAGCATACTACTGCTAAGCATTCGATCTTGCTTCCTTTGCAGCAAATGTGAAGTGCCTAGAAAGAGATTGGGCTCTCTAAGGACGCTATATTATATGCACTATTATTATTATTATTATTATTATTATTACTTTGCTGGTTGCTCTTCTAGGTGGTAGCCCCGTGATGCATAGTTATTTTCAGCAGCAGTTGAAGACTCACTGATGCTTAAAATTGTGGTGCCAACCTCCGGCCAAATATTATTCCGGAGAGTAGCATTCGGATGTACCTTATGCTTAAAATGTAAAGCTGTTGGCGATGGTTTTTGTAGTGTGAGCAAAGCTGTAGTAAGCATCATCAAGATCCAGGCCGTGGGTTTGTGGCCTGAAGCAAGCACTCCCTTAGTGCCCATCGGTTGCTGGACATAGCTGTTGTGGCTTCTCTTCTTAAATATAAATCAGGCTTTTGAATCAGCCAAGCTGTACTTTGTTTTAGAATGTGACAAAAGGTAGGGAAAGGTTACACAGCTCCTGGCAATTATGCTGAGTGCTGCCCTATTGCACCGTGCAGTATTGCACGTATGCACCTACTCACACTCAGGTGTGTGCCAGCACCAACGCATACACACGTAGGCACACAGTGGCCCACTTACGGCGGCTCTTGTGCGTCGGCCTCAACGAATGTCCGTGGGTCTGCTAAACGCTGGTGGGGGGCTGATAACTATTTAGATGATGCCCCGATCAAGCATCAACATTTTCTATTGTCAATCTCATTGACTGATTGATTAGGTTGTGAGCATTATTAGTTCTGGAACCTGGCTGTGTTCTAGGGAGTAATTTTATTTTGTGTGTAGTCCTTTGCGAAGCTGTTGCAGTCTCTTGGTTGAAGCTTTTGTCACCTGTTCTTTGCAGATGAAGCTGCTGTCATCCTTGGGCAGCTCGTCGACAGCTGTGTTTCGAGATTTTGTTCCTGGGATGTGCATATCAGCAGAGGTCGAGCATGTACGTACAACCCAAGCCCCTTGGCCTAGTCAAATTGTACCATCAATCCTGCAAATGCCTTGCCTCTGCATTGTGCTTTCTCTCTCTCTCTCTCTCTCTCTCTCTCTCTCACTCACTCACTCACTCACTCACTCACTCACTCACTCACTCACTCACTCACTCACTCACTCCCATTCCCACCTTTGACTATCTGCACGTGTTCTATTTCCATGCTGGCACACTAGCGTGACGAATATCCATGTCGACTTCCAGTGTTCATTAAAGCTGCCCTGCTTGTGGCTGCTGTATTGCCTTGCGTGCATGCTGTGCTTTTATTGGATAGTTTATGCCTGTCTTACCTGGAATGCCACAATCTGTTCGATTTTGCCAGGTAACCGACGAAGGACTGTACGTGAAATTTGCAACCATCAAAGGATGTGTGCATCGCGGTCACTTCATGGCGACTCTTGATAGCCAGCTGAAAGGAAGTCAGGTAAATCATCTGACGAGTGCACGTGCGCCGGTGTCTCAGACTGGGCATTGTGCGCTTGTCTTAGCACGTGCCTGTAGATTTGCGCAGTCGTACCATGCGCCTGCGTAGCCTGCCTCATAGTCATGCAGCATCTTTATCCGCTACGTAAACAAGCTCTTTTGGAATGGGGAATGCAGCATGATAACGACCACTACGCTCACGTGTAAGCATCGCCTGATGGTTCATTGTTCAGCCTATCAAGGATTTCTGTCGTTATCAGTGATCGTGGCCACGGCTACGTTGCTCCACACATCTGGTGATGCATGGTCCCTGTGCGTAAACATGCATGCACAGTAGCTTCCCTCGAGTGGGTGCAGTGTTGCCAAACATTCGCAGCATAGCACGTGGCTGGTGTGTACCGGTTGTTCCTTAATTGCAGCTTTGCACTCTGTGACAGGTTCTATGGCCTGTTTTGAATTATCGTCGCGTCTTTTAGTAAAATAAAAAGACAATATGCAACGAATCCCCCTGCCCAGCGTTTTGCAGACCTTCACACGGCTTCTACAGCAGTGGTTCAGACACCAACCCGTGACGTAGTGTTGGCTATACAAGTTTAGTCTGCTGACCCGTGCATGTCACCCCTAACCATGTTATACTTGTTGTCATTAAGAATGCTACCACTAACCATTCGATTGTGCTTCCTTTGCAGCAGATGTAAAGTGCCTAGAAAGAGATTGAGTTCACTGATGGTGCTATATCAAATGCTTTATTATTATTATTATTATTATTATTAGTAGTAGTAGTAGTACTAGTAGTAGTAGTAGTAATAGTCAGTGCTTGTCACTTCTGTTCTTATTTGTGCTTCTTCAAGCCCATCCGTCGAACCTGCTTGTGTGCATTCTGTGGTTCTGTAGATCGTGGGTTGTTAAGCTGTCGGTCTTACCAACTTTAGATCCTTTGGAAGCCATCCCTTTACATAGTAAGCTCCCAAAGCCTGGATATCGCTACAGATTGACAAGATGACATCCTCTAACCTGTTGACATTTAAAAAACAGCTAGAGCACTTATTACTCGCAACATTTGATCAATCAGTGTGAATTATTCTTTGTATGATTATTTATGCCTGCTGAAATGGTTCATTGCATCACCAACCAATTGGCTTGCTTCCATACCAGCGTATGTAAAGTGACTGAAGAAAGATCTATTTCTTGTAGGCTGCCATCTAAAAGTATAATTGTATATAGGTAGAAAATGAGTACTGCATTAGCAATGCCTTCTGTCATTACTCAAAATGTGCTCACTTTTGTCTTTGTGAGGAATGCTGCCTTGAGATTTGCTACTAGAAAGTTTTTTTTATAATTCAAACATTGATTTTATCATTTGTGCTCTGCAGGTGTTTGTATAAATTGTGCGGTGCAACTGTCTGCACTTGACCACCAGTCTAGGACGAATGCTGCTCTGCACCACTTTACTTGAGCTAGTTATTTCGGAATGCACCTAGTGGTCTAACCAGTCTCTCTGCTCACTTTTTCGTTCAAGGAACTTATACTAATTCCCCAAGTTTAGGGAGTATACTGTCCTCCTGCCCAAACCTTCTATAGCTAGCCGAGCATACCCTGCCCACGTCCTGTCCCGAGTGACAATGTGTATCCAGTGCATGCGGAATGCTTCATTTAGGGCATTCAACGAGTCTTCATCTGTAGCTCTTCTAGGAGAAGGCCATGATGGAGTGGTTGTCATCCGAGCACATCCAAAGCACGACTGCTATCGGTATGCAGTCAATGGCTAACCCATGTATGTCACCCACAACTGGTGGGGCAGGATTTATAAATGTAGCAATGTAAAAGTGCATTGGTCAGGTGATAAAACAGCTCAGAATGTGGTAAAGCAGCAGAGAACTGTTTACGCTTTATTAGCCAAGAATTCGTAATGCAGCACCAGTTCAGTCAGCGGGGTTGCATAATAATGCATAAGTGAGCTTCACAGTCTAGGGCTTGCACTAACGGTCGGGTCTGTACGTAATAGAAAGCATCGGTTGTGTTGTTTAGCTAGAAGTCGGGAGAGCGAGGGGTGGCATAGCTGTGCAGTATTCACTGTGGATAGGGGGGCGATACTGATTAGCCGGTAGAGCCAGCACAATTCCAGAACTTTGCCGGCTTCAAATGCATGTTTTTAAATTAATGCAAATTAAATGGCATATGCATAGTCTCAAATGCACTAAGGGCTTAAAATAAAAATAAATCCTAGCTGCTTCAACAGCCTCTTTTTATATAGCGACGGAAGAGTCTTTACAGCTATCACTACCGCTTGCAGTGGCGATATAGGATATACCCACCGCAGGAATCGAACCCACGACTTGGGAACAAGGTCGTGAGACCAACCGCCTTACCTGGTGTGCCACCACGGCTTGGTAGCATCTGGGCCAAACCCTAATTGTTCCCTGCAGGGCTGCCACCGTAAGCGTGCAGTTTGCCTTTTACGACAGTGGGAAGTGGAGCGGCCCAGCTGTATCAGGGCAGTCGAGGCAGTAGCAGCAAGTAGCCGTGGCCGCCGGAAATGACTTGGCCGGAACGATTAAATATACAGATGCTGAGCTAGTATTTTCGGAAGTGAAGCTTCACTCAGTTACCCTTGAAGCAATCCTCCTGTAAGTCGTCGGCTTGCATGCTCCAGCTGAATGAAATGAGTGCTAATTTATTGTATTGTTGATATAGCTGTCGACCTTGCCCTTGGTCATTCATCTATTCATCGTGGAGTTGATGTTTGGGGCCCATGCAGTGCCGTTCAACAGTCAAGTGCTTAAGCCCTGCAGGTCCTAGACTGTGGAACTCGCTTCCACAATTCTTACGCAACTACAACTACTCTCCTACTGCCGACTATGGCTCATCCTTTTCAGCGGTCCTGAGCTGCTTCTATGCTACTCACTACCTCAACTGCTCTCCTGACTCAGCTATGCTTCCCACTTTCTCTTTGTTATGTGAGACGAAGTCTGTTGGCTACCGAATGTGTACCGAAAGCAGCTTAGGCTGTGAGTGCACTATACAAAGCTCTCCTACATAACACCCACATGGTCTTTATGACTTTGTGGAGTTACAGATGGAGATACATTACATTACATAAGTGTACCCTGTGGTTAATCACTGACGACCAAAGTTTTGCCCTGGTTTGGTCAGTTTAAGTGCCACTGTCACAAGTAGGCAGGTACACCTGACTTACTTTCGGAGTGCAGTAAGCTTGGGTCACCCATGGATCCCCTCGAATCTCTTATTTTGTTTGACCGACGGAAAGATAGATTCGGCTGGAACGGTCGTTGGGCTAATCTTGTGTGCCTGGTGACTCCTAGCATCGAGTAAGGCGTTAGGTAGGGTGACCAGTAGATAAGCGTGGGTCAGACGCAGGGGATGCTTATATTGGTGTTTTGACCAAGCCGGATGACTGCAGCTGCTGGCGAGAGGCATCCGGATGCTCCTCAGCAGTTTGTTACCTAAGTGCAGCCATCAAAGCGTGTCATTATTAGGACACGCTTTGAGCTGCTTGCATATTGAGGACTGCTTATTTTGCAGCCCACTAACTGAACGTCCATAATCGCCTATGAAATCAAGTGCTTCATCATGCAGTCATCATCATGCAGTCATTCGTGCGATGACAACATCCCCCCTAGAAAGCTGTTCCCCGTTTCATGGCTGCACCTCAATGTCTACATTTAGTCAGCTCACTAGTGATCTAGTCCTGAAGTTCGTATCTCAATCAAAGAAGACAGCAAGTCCTCCGGACCCTTTTCCCACTGCCCTGCTCCTACGTGTCATTGATCTGCTGCTGCCATGCATAACTAACATCATTAATACGTCATTAGCCCCAAGACATGTCCCAGCATCTTTCAAAAAAAAAAGCTGTAGTCAGGCACCTTCTCAAGAAAGCAGCACTAGACCAAAAGATCTTGAGTAACTATCTCCCAGTCTCTTTTCTACCATTCCTATCAAAGACACTGGAATGGGTCGTGGCGGACCGGCTGAGCTCATATATTGAAACGTCGAACCTTGCTAGTAAGTTCCAGTCTGGCTTTAGAGCTCATCACTCCACGGACTTAGCATTGCTTTGAGTGTACAACGACCTACTTAGGAATGTAGACTTGGGTTTAGTGTCTCGGCTTGTTTTGCTCAATCTTTCGTCAGATTTTGATACCATCGATCACCAAGTTCTTCTAGAGTGCCTCTCATCTCGCCTGGGCATCACTGGCACTGCTCTACAGTGGTTCAGGTCCTATCTCAGTGGGAGACTCCAGAGTGTTGACGTGAATGGACAAAGATCATCTCAAGTACCTCTGAAATATGGAGTACCTCAGGGCTCCGTGCTAGGTCCGGTTCTTTTCACAGTTTATTCTCTCCCTCTTGCTGATGTGATTGCCAAGCACAATCTAGGCTTTCACTTGTATGCAGATGACACTCAGTTGTACCTTTGCTTTGATCCCTTCCAGTCTTCGAGCACCTCAAATTCTCTAAACTCACTTGCTGCATGCATTGATGACATCCGCATATGGATGGCAGCAAATTTTCTAAAACTAAACAATGATAAAAAACTAACTTATAGATATTGACAAACCCAGTCTGACTCAGAAAGCGGAAAGGCTGACACTGAAAATTGGCTCTGCCATCATATCTCCTGCTGAATCGGCTCAAAATCTAGGTGTCTGGTTATGTTCCAAAGTGACCTCTCGTTAGATGACCGCAAGAGCTCCACAATCAAGTCTGCCTAAATTCAGCTACACAACATTGCTAAAATTTGGGCTTGTTTAGAAAAGGATACCATGTCTAAGCTGGTCCATACATTTGTGACATCCCGTCTTGACTTCTGTATCTTACTGTGTGCTGGCCTACCTGCACGTGTAATCACACGATTGCAGCTGGTTCAAAACTCAGCAGCTAGGCTTGTCTGTCGTGAGCCTTGCAGTTGCCACATCACACCACTTCTTGCCGACCTGCACTGGTTACCAGTCAAGCAATGGATTGATTTCAAGGTTTTGTCACTCACCTTTAGGTCACTTCATTTTTTGGCTCCAGCCTATCGCTCCGACATACTCCCACACCAGGCCAAGCATCGTACCGCTGCTTTTCGGAATCCAGCAGTTTACCAATACCTCGTACAAACCTCAAATCCTTTGGAGACCGTGCATTTAGTTCGTATGCTCCCAAAGCCTGGAACTCCCTCCCGACCTGCGTCAGAATATCCGCTGACTTGACCACATTTTAAAATAACTGAAAAACACCTATTTAGGACAGTATTTAGTGGGTCTCTGTGGTTAGTTATTTATGTGCTTATGCATGCTGATACTGCCACTAGCCACACTTACATGCTGACCCTGTGCATGTCACCCCTAACCTTGTTATTCATGTTGTGTATCAAGCACGATAATAATCACGATTCAATCGCTTTTCCCTTTGCAGCAAATGTAAAGCACCTAGAAAGAGATTGAGTTCTCTGGGGGCGTTTTATCATGTGCATTGATATTATTTTTATTGTTATTATTATTATTTTGTTCCGCCGATTAGAGTGTAGACGAGTGGTGGGTGCAGCTGTTCACTCGTGTATCACTTAGTAAGCAAAGTTTAACCCTTGTAATTTGCTGGTCCAGCAGGTTTCTTATAGCCTCAACATGGAATGTTAGTGTGCTGTTCCAAAATATCCTTTCACTAGATGACCGCATCAGATCAAAAGTCAAGTCTGCCTACTTTTACCTCTGTAACATGGCAAATACCTGACATGCTTAGTAGGATACCACAACCTAGCCGGTCCGTGTATGACTGACCCCAAATCTTGACTGTTGTAGCTCACTACTTCCAGGTTTTTCTTCCTGCGAAATAAGATGCTCACAGTTGGTGAAATTTTAGGTGGCTAGGTTTGTCTTTCGTAACCTTTTCAGCTTCTACCTTAAGCAACCTCTCATCCATCAGCTCAGCTTGCCTCATCAAACAGCGGTTCATACTGCCTCAAGGTTCTTCCAATCACTTTATAATAATCATACATTTGTATAGCACCCTCGGAGAACTGAATATCTTTCTAGGCACTGAACATATGCAGTAAAGGAAGCATTGTCGTCTGGTTAGTGGTAGCATGCAAAATGTCTACAAGTGTAACATGGTTAGAGGTGACACGTCGACCCCTTGCTCGGCCCTTACCTGTCTGGTCCCACTCACTCCTCTGGCTCTGGTCGTTGAGCCGTGCCTCTCTTCAATGCTCAATTTCTGCAGTTCACAGACTCACAAAGCTTGGAACTCTGCATCCCATTACTTGACACTCAAAAATAAGCTAAAAACCGACTTGCCCTTACTAAGTTGTCTATTTATCCATGCGATCCTTACACATCTCTACTACCCAAGTACACCTAATGCAAAGTTAGCCTGATGCATAATTTTGTAATGCACTGCATGTGTGGTCGTGGTTTATGTGTGGTCGCGTTATGTGTGTGCTTGTGCGTGCCCGTACGCATGTGTGCGTGCATGCACCGTGAGAGCGATTGCATTTACTACCAATACGCACTTTCCATTCTGTAGGGCCTAAGGCTCTCAATGCTGAGGAATCCTTCTGTCATTGCAGAGTGATGTGCTATCTCGCTTGACTTAACGCCTGCTCATCCCGTAGCTATGAAATCTCTGCCCTTGATCCGATCTTATTGTGACATCCGGCGCTTTGGCGTTGGCACACTGTGAACAGCTGCATGCAGAACAGATTAGCTGTTTCACTCTGTTTTTAAGCGTATGAGGCTTAAGGATCTCGTGTGCCTCCCTGGGTCTTCTAGCAAGCCAGAGGGATTATTCTTCTGCTGCCTCTTTCGGTTTAAGCGCCTCGTCCTCTTGCCTTTCGTGATGAGGAAAACTCTACAAGGAATTCAATTGCTCCAAGAGCAGCTCTGCATCGTCTATGCCTGGCTGTCTGCATGCCCGCCTGTCTGTCTCTGTATGTCTTCCTGGCTGCCTTTCTCTCCTCGGCCAGGGATACATGGTGCCAGAACTGTACAATCAAGGCCATGACCTCGATCGTGAGGCTAATTCGATTGATGCTGGCAAAATTCTGAAAAACTAGCTTGATGCAGCAAGGTAGCGCGAGCTGTCTCACCATCCCTGACCTTCACCACCACTAGGGGAGCATACCCGAGCCCCCTCCATACTGCCATGCAGCAGCAAGCTTTGCCGGCCAGGACTAAGCGTTGCATGGGTGAGAGCGAATGCTACTCTCGTGTGTTTGTGGCACCTAGGAGATTCGCAAGTTAGCTCTGGTGCCCCTGAAGCTTGAACAAACAAGCCGGCAGCACAGCCTGTGTGGATGAAGAGCCAGCGTTGTCCGCCGTTTCGGTTACCTACCGTGGCTCGCCCTCAGCTCCGAGTTCGACGACCTTGTGACCATCCCACCTGACCAAATTGACTGCCAGCAATCTGGTAATTCCTTGTGCCTGCTTCCTGCCACTGCCACTCTTATCTATTACTTTGGCTGACTCTGCCTTGGCAGATCGTCTAAGCTTTGCCTAGACTGCAGCAGCTGTTTATACGCCCGTCTGAAATGGGCCGTAACTCGGGCAACGTGGTATTTATAGCTCACACATGCACACCCAAAAATGCCCCTCCTTTAGGATAACTGACTCATAGATGTTTAAAACTAGCTGTCATCGCCCTTTTTTTGGGCGAGCCCAGTTTGGGGACTTTTGAGTGAGCTGTGAACCCACCGGCTGCCTGACTTTGCTGTTATGCTTCACTCTGCCTTCATCTAAGACAAGTAATGAGTGCTGCCTGTCAATCTGCTGCTATGGTACTGCTAGCATCACTCGGAGAGCAAGCCTGGGCAAGTCTACTTCAATGGTCATTTCTATGCTTTGCCTCCCAGTTGCCATACATATCAAACGCTTTGCAATCCTATGCAAGTGGTTCACTTCGAGGCCACCTGCCTACCGACTTCGTAATCCTGTGGCTGCTCTGTCATCGCAGCGGTGATAGATGGCTGGGTTGGCTGCATTGCAAGTCGCCTCCCGCCATGTGGCTGCACTAAACCTGCAAGGACCTGCTGCTACGCATGCTTGGTTTTTGAGGTTTTTGTTGTAGCTAGGCGAACTTGGTCTGCAGAAAACTAGCTCCGCGTTGGCACAATGCATGTGAAAGAATACTTTATTCGTGTAGCACGTCAAGAAAACCTAATCGATCCCAGTGCTTTAAATAAGCCGCAAGGCTCAACAAGCTCACGACCATGGTCCTTGTAGCACGGCAGGTGCCTTACCCTTGGGTGAAACCAATGTTAAGGGGGGTTCAAATGATGCAGTTGGCATACTGACAATCCGACTGCTGACCTAAATATCTCAGCTAGCGAGAGGATGACGGCTCGAACGATGACGTCGCTCAGCGTTCCAGTGTTGTTGCTATCCAGCTTTGTTGGCTGCTAGTTCCGACAGTGCACTAAGAAATGCTTGCTCCAGCAGCGGCCTTCTGGTGGGGTGGGGAAAGAGAAGAGTGCATGAACGTTGTGTAAGCATCGCCTTGCTGTCCTCTGCTAACGGTATTTGTATGTGAGGCAGCCTAATCGTTTGCTGCTTTATTATCTGCATTATTTATTAATTAATTATTTTATTATATTATTTATATTTATTTGTAATATATATATATATAACATTGTTATATATTTATTTATATTATTATTTTTAATATTTATTTATTATTTATCCTCGTTGCGATTCCTAGCTGTCCTCAGCTAGTGACCTGTTCTGCTAATGCCATGCAGTGATAGACAGCATAGCCTCATAGACGACAGGCCATAGTTCGGAGCCTTTTTACGTAAAAGTATTTTTGCAGCTGGAGCGAGCATTCGATAAGAGCAAATTATCTTGGCGAGGATGTGGAGCTTTGCGAGTGTGGAGCTAGTAAAGAGCAGCTGATGCACGAGCATCATTGATAGAGCCACTAGTGCGAGTTTGCAGCCGGGTCTTATGTCACGGGGATTATGTGCTCACACTTACTTAGCAAATCAGGTCGCGGGTTCGAGTCCTGGAACAGGCTATCATTTATTGGCCACCGAAAGCTGGAGAGGTGGTGATAGCTGCTACTTCTCTTGGCTGCCACTCATTAAATGTGGCAGCTAAATCGGCTGCTCTTGGCTTTTTACTTTTCATTCATCTTGCTGCAGGCATCAAAGAGCTGTCTTCTACAGAATTCGAACGCGACAGACCGGCGTCACGATGTCCGGTTATTATCTCACGGCTGGGCTAAAATAAACCGACCCCGCCAATAGTTTTGCTGCCGACTGACTGCTGTTTTGAGTCACGTGACAACAGCGCTCGCACGGGAAACATGGGTGCGCTGTACAATTGGCAGAGCCAATGAGTGGCCGAGTGATTCTCTCGCTCTAGGTACGATGTCGTCTGCTCTATGTCGACCCGACGTCGAAGCTCACCGTGCTGACGGCGCTGCCACACTTGGTCGACTCCATAGGAGAAGAAGTCGTGTTTCCCACCGGCGTCGAGCGTGGTCTCATCCTCGACGGCACGGTGACTCGCGTCTACAAGAACAAGGCGGTGCTGCTGCAGCTGCACAGCCACCGCCCCGACGGTGAGAGAGGTGGAGAGGATGACTCGGACGACCAGCCGTACGGCTACGCAAGCGTAAGCACCGACGACGACACTGCTACTCTGCCCCTCCTCCTCCGCCCCCACCCAACCCCCTTTTGATTGCTGCCCGGCGTACCCCTTGGCCCAATCCAACGTGCCACATCGCGTCGTTCGAAACTGCTGTCGTTGCTGCCGCTAGTTCTATGTGGCTGTAAGCTGTTTTTTGCTTGCTTGCATATGTGCTGATCTTTGTCTGGCTCTTGAAGATAATAATAATATTAATAATAATAATAATAATGCACTCGATAAAGCGCCCTCAGAGAACTCAATCTCTTTCTAGGCGCTTTACATTTGCTGCA
Source organism: Cristatella mucedo (assembly GCA_009760855.2). Taxonomy (NCBI): domain Eukaryota; kingdom Metazoa; phylum Bryozoa; class Phylactolaemata; family Cristatellidae; genus Cristatella; species Cristatella mucedo. Next base: position 1,013,796 of record WPIO01000094.1, on the reverse strand, counting down.
AAGGGAAACATAAGCTCCTGCAGCTGCATCCTGCTGCGTGCAGATGTAGACAGGTTGCTTGCTGATCAGGAGAGGCGATCGTGGGAACTGACATTTTTTGCTAAGTTTACCACCAATCTCCTGGTGCATCGACATGCCCACCTAGCGCAAAAGAGAGAGGCTGCACCCATTGTTGGCTCAGGCGATCACTTGCATCAAGCCTCCAGCCGTGGCTGCCCACGATATGGCACTGCTCAATCAGCTCTTGCATTCGGTGCCGACTGAATTTGTGCCTTCTCGGCCCTTTTACCTTAAAAAAGTCTACATGAATCTTCTTACAGCCAAAAAATATAACTTTTTAAAACCAGTCTTCCTCTAGTGGGTAGTGAGGACGACTGCTACACCCCAACCTGCTCGCTTGATGGACTGGTGCTTTTTTGCTCGTCGGCTTTGTAGTGCGTAGTCATAGCCCAGTGATTTTGTGCTCATTCACCACGATCCGTTGGTGTGTGCTCAAACCTTGTGCTCAAACGATCGCCAAAGATAGCCTTCGCCGATTCATTCACCGATTTGCCTTGATCAGCCTCGATCGCCCAGAAGCAGGTGTCGATTGTCCTACGGGCTGCTTTGGTCCTAGTAAGACAGTTCCTAACCGCCAACTCACTCCAGTTCGTTGCTCGGTGGCATGATCTGTGCTTATCCCCGGATGCCCCCAAATATACTGTGGTATCCCGGGCTGCGACCTTCGCTGGCAACAAACGATCCTGGTTATGAACACCCCAGTCCGAAAACAATTACTACAATGGTTAAAAACCCTGTTCCAGTTTACGAACCAAACCTATTGAGCTTGTAGGAGCTCCACGAGTATTTGGATGTAATAAAGCCTTAGAATGGATCAGGTGTCTCGGGTTTCCAAAAAATGTTTCGTACCAATCTATTGAGTGCTAAATTAAGCCTCAAATGTGCCAGCAAAGTTACATTAAAACCGCAAGGGTCGTATGAGGGGGCAGGGTTAACCTCTGCTATGAGTGGAGAAAATCTGTGCTTCACCACCGGGTGTGTAGAAGCATTTTAATTATGTGTGGGTGCTTTTCCTATTTTTTAATGCAGGAGTATTTTTTGTTTACCATACTCGGTAATGGAGCCATTTTTTCATAATACCTCATTGGAAATCACAATACGGATTATGAGCGACCCGGGTTACAAACCTAGTCCGGAAACAGATTAGGTTCGTAACCCATGACCTCACTGTATTGTATTAGAACTGGGAGGCTACATGGCTATTCAGGCTCGAAGCAGGAGCCGCCGGCAGCTTGATTGATGCATGGAAAATATTGAATGCCGGCCAGCCGAGAATGCTATTTTAACTAAATGTGTATCTAGCTGAAGAAGCGAAGCATTTTGAGATCATGCTATTTTAACTAAATGTGTGTCTAGCTGAAGAAGCGAAGCATTTTGAGATCATGATCACCTCCACCATTAGATGATAACTATTTGGCTTTGCTGTGTGAGCTGTCAGTGCCGGCCTTGTGCGGCGTTCCCGCCCGTATTCATGAGCGAACCGCGCTAGCATACTTTGTTAGACGGCGGGCTGCTGCTGCTGGCGTTTTTGCCTGCCCATGGCTGCACACGGCCACGGGTATCTCTTGCAGAAGCAGCACCTGATGGATGGCGTGCTACCTGACGGCTGCCTGTCCTTCAAGAGAGGCACCGTGCACAAGTGAGTGCCGAAGCTCGGCACCGCCGCAGCCCTGCTCCTTCCTACCTCCCTCCTTGTCTGTCTCCGTTTCCTCGGCTGTTCTCCTCTTGCTCCTTGCCTTTTTCACTCCCCGGCCATGTTCAGGTGTCGCTTCCACGTGTCCATTTCTGCTGCTCGTGATATTCTAGCTAAACGCATGGCACTCCTTCCACAGTGTAGCGAGCGAGCGTGTAGGCGTACGCTGTGCGGTCGATTCGCTAGTTTTGCAGGCCCGCTAGCTGCTTATGCTGAGCTGCCGTGCATTGCGCTGTGCACGGTCTTGCACAAGCCTCGCTTCTCTTTGCAGATGTCGTGTACTGGACTTTGATCTTCTTGAGAAGAAGGTCATGGTGAGCCTTAGAAAGTAAGTGCATGCACGTTTGCTTGCCGATACTTTGTGGGCGGGTTAGTGGATTTGGCTGGCAAACCCTGACATGTACTGTGTGACAGACGCTTGTGCCTGCAACAAGCGATTCGTCCCAGCAGCAGCAAGCTCTCGGTTGGCTCTATCAGGTCGTCCATGATCGAGGCAAACGTTATTAGCATGAATTAGTTACACGGCAGGTGCCCATCGGTCGGGTTTGCATATTTTTGGAAAAGTCTGATTCTCTACCTCTTGCTTCTTTCACCGTAAATTTACAGCAGGCTCCCAATACGAGTGTAATAATAGTGCGTTTTGTACTTTACAAATGCTTTACACTTTACAAATGCTTGAAACGAAGCATGCGAGGTGAAGGAATTCCTTCAGGAGACGAACCTTATATTGGCATGGCTGAAGCTTGACCCTGCCCCTGCAATCAAAATGGCCCCAACCGGTGTGACCTGGCTTGAAGGATGGCCGAGCTCCGACTTTCGTTATCGGTACTCGCAAAAATCAGGAAACGAATAACAGAGATGCTGCCGTTTGCTGGAAAATTAAGGGTGTCAATAAGCAAGAGAATGCTTATAGATTGTATGCCAGCAGGTTTATTCGGCTTCCATCATTTGTTGGTAGAATACACAGCGGCCACCGTGTTAAATCTGGCCTGTTATGACTCACACGGGTAGGTTCGTGGTGAAGTTCGCATGGTACACAGGAGGGCACTGGTGAATTTCATCCTGTCGTTGGTAAAATTTGCCTGTTGGCCTTCAGGAGTTCATTGGGTTATTTATTAAGCTGTCGGTTCATTTTAGGAGCATACTGGACCAAGAATTTCTTGACTATGCCAACATGTGTCCTGGTCAGCCGATCAAGGTAAATTGATGTTTACATTTGTTGAGCAAATTTGCTGCACGCTCTCTCTAGTGTGTCTCTCTTACATCGGCACCTGGGCATCATCTCCGTGTCATGTGCAGGCTCGGGCTCAGAGCGGTTCGCTTGTAGCACTGCTCACGTCACTCGCACCATCCACTGGGGTGGGGAGGGATGGAGGATTAGAGCAGAAATTGCCGGATCATTCGATTGCAAGCTGATCCGATGAGGGGTGAGCAGGTAGTTGCTCCAAGTGATCAGGTGTTGGACTCTGCTGCCATGCCAGCTGCTCAAACAAGCGATTGCCGCCTAGCTCGCTTTGAATTGCCTCTCGATTTGACCACTAAATAGAACCACGTGGTTGCATAATTTTAGCCCCGAGACCCCAACCTAACCTCACTTGGGATTGGCCTATCCTATATAATGTGGCTGTCGGGGATGCTGGTGCACGTTGTGTGAATGCTCTTTCTGAGCCTTTCCAGTGGGCCGGCAAACACCGACACGCTGGTGTGCGCCTATGCATTTGAATGTTGGAGTAAATGGATGTAGACTAGGCTCAGTTTTGCAAGAACCGATAAGCCGTCTGGGGGTTTTACGATTGTCACCCATATTCTGTGTTAATTAAGAAGCCAGCAGTTACGGCCTGTTAAACTGTGCTGACATGCAAGCCAGTTTAAACTACGAAAGAGTGTGGATGCTTATGCAACGATTACAGTAACAAACGCTTGGACGTGTGCAGACAGCATTAGCAAAAACACTATCAGGCCTTGGATGTGCTTTGCTGATCTAAGTCTATCACCTCAGTCTATAATTCAAAAGTGACAGACATGCCATTCCTGTTTACTGCTGTGCCTGCCCGCCTCAGCTTGTTGACGCAATCATGCCGAGAGGTGCACAGTTCGTTTGCTACCGAAATCTCCCGACTACTTTATTACAGAGGGCTGTCCGTATGTTATTCTTTCACATCTGTATTTCAGCTTTTGTCTGCCTCTCGATAGCTCGGCAGATGTCTTACTGTATGTCAGGCTGTCTTTCTGACCTACTGCATCACTGGCTCTATCTGACTTGCTCTGCCTTGTCAAACAGTGTGTGTTCTTGGTGTCTGACACTCTGCATCATGTGGGTCTGCCTGTCTGACTGTGTCTGACGGTCTACTTGCATGTGTCCGATAGTCGGTCTCTCCTGTCTGGGTGTATCGCTCCCTCACCATTGCTGCTGAATGCTGTGCTGTATGAGCAGCAACACGTGAGCGGCACACGTAGCAGCGGTACTCGTATTTTGTGCACTCCAGACCGTTCTGAGAGCATTCCACAAGCAAGGCGTGTCAGTCAAGATCGGTCGGATACTGAGAGGCTTCGTGCCTTTCCTTCACCTGACGGATGTTCCTCTCAAAAAACCCCAAATGAAGTTCAAGAAAGACGACGAGTTGAAATGCAGAGTAAGCTGCCTCAGCGCTGTAAGGCGTGCACACCGCTCTCGTGCTGTCGTTAGCAGCTGTGCTGTTCTTACCATTTGAGGCAGCTGTGCTTGTCCACGTGCTTTCCTCGCAGTAGATGGCCTATATTGTTTGTTTTTTACTAACAGAGATGGACCTGATCTTACAGCAATGCATTTATACTGTGCTATATATGCTATGCATGTCGAGTATCGCTGCTCATTCAGTATTGCATGTGTGAATCCTAAGGATGATGCCGTCGTCAGCGGCAACCGTTCGCGGCATTCCTTGTTACGTGGCCGGTCACTTAGTCATGCGGCACTCCTGCAGCACCAGTGACAAAGATTAAGCGAAAGGATAGCCGTGTATGCTGGGGTACTACCCGCTGGTATCATGTTGGCTAACGTTTAGAAAGAAGCTAAAACGCACCAGTTTTTGACAGCATTTGGTGGGACTTTGTGATTTGTCCTTGATATACTCATGCATACTGACACTGTGCACGCTGCTACTAATCACATTGAGATCTGCATGTCATCCTAACCATGTTTTGCTTGTTGATACATTTCATGTTACCACTGACCGTTTGCTCACGCTTCCTTTACAGCTCACGTGTAAAGTGCCTAGATTAAGTTCTCTGAGGGTGCTATACAAGTACGCTATTGTTATTATTAAGATTGCAATCAGCAAGTAGTTTAAATCGGAATTGGCACCAGCGTTAGCAATGAAAGGCGTATTGAAGGGAGTTGGGTGCAGCAGGATTATTGGGGGGGGGGGATCATAACGTGTAGCTGTTTGCTTCGTTGCTGTGTGCCTACTTGCAGCAAGCAAGGAGGAAGCTGCCATGGAGCCATTCAGCCTTCAGCCGCCATGTGTGTGAGCAGCAAGAGCTGCAGCCAGATGCTTGCATGTGATGATGATGATGATGCTTGATGATTGATGATGCATGATGCTTGGATGATATGATGACATCATATATATGACAAGCATCATCACTAGCCAGATGCTTGCATGTGATGATGATGATGATGCTTGATGATTGATGATGCATGATGCTTGGATGATATGAAGACATCATATATATATGACAAGCATCATCACTAGCCAGATGCTTGCATGTGATGATGATGGTGATGCTTGATGATTGATGATGCATGATGCTTGGATGATATGAAGACATCATATATATATGACAAGCATCATCACTAGCCAGATGCTTGCATGTGATGATGATGGTGATGATTGATGATGCATGATGCTTGGATGATATGATGACATCATATATATGACAAGCATCATCACTAGCCAGATGCTTGCTAGCTAGCTAGCCAGTGACCACATATATGAAATTTACAAATCCATACCTGTACATACAGTGCGTGAAAAACAACATGCAAAGCAATGGTGTTTTTGCAGAATCTGGATCAATTTCTATCTTCTGGATTTGTTGCATTTTTTAAGGATATTGTTTAGCACCGACTGAGCAGTGGAAAGTAAGATTTACTGGATGCCTTAAGTATTGCTTACCTTCTCGGACTGTCTCTCAACAACCGTATTGGTCATTTTCTCAGCCATCATTAAGGGTTTGTAGCAGGCTATTTTTATGGACACTACCGAAGCTGTCATAGCAAGGTTGGGGGTGTCTTTTGGTCAGATTTGCATTCTTCTGTTTGCAATTTAAAGCCACGATGACCAAGTTGGTATTTCGCTTCAAGTTTGTTATAGCACGTTCAGAGCCGAGGTCACTTTTGTGTCTCACTCGTTAGCCATCAACAGGCTTCCTCTCAGGCAATAGCTGACTCAGAACGGCAGTTTGCTGGAGTAAGTTTAATGGAACAATCAGCATAGGACAACTGGTTGTGAAGTATTATTTTTGGGAACAGTCTAGGACCTGCAAAGCTAAAGCTTGTGTCGCCAACGGTCTTTAAGCACAGGAATGGAACTGCTAGTTTATTGTTCATACATGACCTGAAGGCATGTGGAGGCTGAAACTGGTGCAGCAGTTCAGCCAGGTATGGAGGAGCCAAGCCGTGGCAGGCCTTGTGGGTCAGTCGAAGAACTTTGCTCTGTACCGTTGATCAACCGGCAGCCATCCAAGCTCTTTCAGCAAAGGAGACACGTGGCCAAACCTCTGAGACTTGAAAACTAGCCTTGCAGCCATATTCATAGCCATTTGCAGAGGCCTAGTTGCTTGTTTTGGTAGCCCAGCCAAAAGGGAATAAAGTGCTAGTGAGCTAATCAAGCAATCTCGTTTATGAAGCAGCAGAAGAGCCTTAGAGGCTATCGCACCACTTGCAGCTGGCAATAAAGGACTGCCTGCTGCAGGACTCAAACGACGACCTGGGTTGTCTAGTGGCATGCTTAGCCGAAGCTTACTAGGTAAGGCGGTTGCTTTTCACGACCTCGGCCCCGAGGTCGTGGGCTCGAATCCTGCAGTGGGCGATCCTTTATCGCCACTGCAAGCAGTGGTGATCGCCGGAAAGGCTCTTCTGTCGCTATACAAAAGAGGCTGTTAAATCAGCTAGCATTTATTTATTTATTTATTTATTTGGCGCATGCGTCAGTGCCACTAGGCATATCCGAATTGCTAATAATAGCGTTTCGGCTGCAAAGGGGTGTGATGCTCCACTTTTGTCCACGCACAAATCATAATGCCATGCTATGTATTACCTGTCAGATTCTCACCGTGGATGCCGAAAAGAAACGGGTAATTTTGACTGCAAAGAAAAGCCTCGTGTCCAAGGGTTGCGTGCCCCTGGCAGCCTACTCGACAGCGCAGCACGGCCAGATCTATCAGGGCGTCATCGTCAAGGTGATGCCGAACGGCTGCCTGGTCGCTTTCTTCAACAACGTTAAGGCAAGTAGCGGCAGTCTTATTCGTTGGCCGACGTTCGGCCTTCAGTCATTGGGTATCGTTGCTAGGCTACCATGCCGAGGCCGAGTCCCGGCCTCCAGCTTCCCGGTGACTGGTGGGTCCAGTGTCGTCCGTCTTTGCCCGTCGCGTGCTCTTGAAATTGCTTCGGGCTGAAGGGGTTTTGAGTGACGCCGATCCCCGTGTGCCATTGCTTGCGTGCGCTTCACCTGTGCTTGCAATGCAATTCTGCAGGGCTGGGTGCCCAAGGCGCATCTGAGCACAGAGCAGATCCCCTACCCGGACAAGGTGTTCTACATCGGCCAGGTCGTCAAGTGTCAAGTGGTCCATTGCATAGCGGCCGAGGAGCGGCTCGTGCTCTCGTTCAAGGTGCAGCTCGCATGCTCTGCGCAGCCGTCGCCTGCTTTTGTTCTCCCCCCTCTCCCCAATGCACACGGTGTATGCTGCACCCACAGCTGCTCCATGACAACGAGTTAGCTCTCCTTTCAATGCTCCCTGTCATCGCTTCCCTGATCCTGACTGCTGCCTCTAATCGATTTAATTTGGCTGTGATGGTCTTGCTTTTGCATTCGGGTCAGCTTCGGCCGGCGCTTTTTTCTCGAATGTGGCTCCCCTACTTGACTTGTTTCCTCAGTTTTCTGAGTGTGCTCCACCCATTGATGCTTTGCCCGTGGGTGCTTTGTGCGTCTGCTCGTGCGAGACTGTGTCTGCACGCGCATGCATGTGTGCGCGCATGGTGTTTTTTGGAAGGATAAATGCATATTCATTGTTTAGCTAGTTGAATGAGTACGCTTTCTTGCATTGTAGCTTGAAAACCTGAAGCCGTTCGGAAAAAAGGAAGTTGTTCTGCCGGATGGTTTTGAGATCGGTGGCGTAAGTAGATATGTAATGTATCTTTGGCTGTAGCTCCACAAAGACTGTGTTGTTGTTACGTAGGAGAGTTTGGTATAGCACAATCAAAGCTTAAGAGACTTTCGGTATGCATTCTGTAGCAAACAGACTTTAGCCCTGAAGAAGGCCAGAAAGAAGTAGGACAGTTTGCAGGGGAGCTCAGCTGTGCATGGAACAGGGCCAGCACGTGCACCAGTGTCCTTGTTGTATCAGGCATCGTGCTCTTTGTGTTCGTAAGGGCATAATTTTGATAGGCAGCCGAGCAGATAAAATGAATGGGTGCTCATTGTACTGCTGCATGCGTGCATCGAAGCCTGCATGGCTAAAACTCGAGCTATAGCGATTGCCTCTGTCTGCTATTGTATTCTGTTTTTTTTAAATATAATTCGTTTGTATAGCGCCCCAAGAGAACTAAATCTCTATTCAGGCGTTTTGCATATGCCTCGGGGCTCGAGCCCACGACCTCAGCCAGACCTTTATTAGGGCAAGCACCTTAACCACTGGACCAACTCAGCTTTTTATTTGCACATGCTCTTTCGTTCATCCGTGCAACTAAAAGTGCAGCACAGCGAGATCTCTTGCTATGCTCTCTCTCTCTCTCTCTCTCTCTCTCTCTCTCTCTCTCTCTCTCTCTCTCTCTCTCTCTCTCTCTCTCTCTCTCTCTCTCTCTCTCTCTCTCTCTCTCTCCCCCTCCTCCCTCCCTCCCTCCCTCCCTCCCTCCCTCCCTCCCTCCCTCTCTCTCTCTCTCTCTCTCCCTCTCTCTCCCTCTCTCTCAGCATCCGGTATAAGATGCTACGAGCCAGCTGCCCTTGCTGCACTCGCCTGATGCCCGATGCACTTGCTGTGCTGCATGCGATGTCTATGAATTGTGATGGTGGTGCTAGGTCGTCTCCTGTCACGTTGTGGGAAAAACTGCCAATGGATTAGATGTCACCATCGGTCCAGAAGCTGTTCCTGCATACCTACCTGTTAATCATCTGTCGGACACCGTGGATATGGCAAAGCAGTTACTACCGACATATAATCGCAAGGACGAAATCACGGTGGTGTATTTCAACAAAACAGGAGCTCTCGTATCCTTTACTAGTCTAGGTTACTGACAATGTTGTATGCTAGTCGTCAATCTTTTGTCTGTTCAGGCTGCATATCCCTAAGCAGCTTCACGAGCTTCACGGTTGCTCTCTATGCTATGCGGTATGCTTTCTCAGCGTAGTTCGGGCTCGCTTTCTTCTTCTTGCTTGGTTCTGAAGGCACGTTGTCCGGCAAAGTGAGTGATTGTGTGATTCCAGTTCGCATTTCATATGTTGAAAAATGCATGTCGTCAGTACACTGCCACAGTCCTCGTAACACAGGATTTGGGCTGGTGCTAGCCTATCTTGTATTGCTTATAGCTCCAGTGCCTGCTGAAATGCCAATGTTGCTTCTTCGGCTGACCGTCCCATCTCGTCGACATTCACTGTTCCTTAGATGTTGCTGCCCTGCAGCTTTCACTCCCTCCTTCCTCCCTGGTGTCCAAGCAAAGTTAAGTATTTGGCAAGATCCTAATCCTAAGGTCTCACACTATCAGTCTGCATTAGTCGTTTTGCATGTTTTTGCATGGAATGTGGAATTGTGGCTGTACGAGAATGTGTGGAGTCTCTTCCATAGAAAATTAACCCTATTACTAGATCTGTCACCAGAATGATCTGCACAGCTAATTGTGGGTGAAAATTGGCGAATGTTGTGTGAGTCTACAACAAGAGTTTCAAATATGGTTCTGGTTGAGGTATCTCGAAACATTCTCAGTGTGTAGATCACTAGTAAGGCAATTTGTTTTCTGTGTCATGATCATTTTTACTACCGAGAGCTCTAGTCAAAAGTTGTCTCTGGAATCTGGGGGAATTAAGTAAAAAAAAAAAAACCTAAAATATATAAGGCATCCGTTAAGTCCAATAAAGAAGTATCGCTTGCTTGCCGCCGCTGCCACCACCATGTTTGCAGTCCTATCCTTCCTCCCTTTATCTATGTCTTTCTTCATCCGCCGCACTGGTTTAGCCCAGTGGTTAAGGCGCTCGCCTCAAACCAATGCCAAAGTGAACGTATTTGATGACCGAGGTCGTGGGCTCAAGCCCCGTGGCATATGTGAAGTATGGGAATAGAAAGTTCTCTCAGGGTGCTATGCAAATGAATTGTGCTAGTAGTAAAATGATCATGACATAACCAGCAACTGGGCTTACACATCGCTCACGACACTAAAGGTTCTGTGACAAAGTGGTATGTGGCATGCCTTTGGTACTTCTCAAAAATTCAGAGAAAACTGCAGCATTGTGAGAGGGCACGTTTATTTGACATCACTTTGTTGCATTTGTGTGACAAGCTTGTTTTGTGCAGATGCGTCATATACATGGATCTACCTCTTCCTGTGGCTTTCAGGTTTAGTGATGTACAATTAGATTCATTCCCATGGGTGAATACAGGAGGGGCCTTTCACGGGGCAGCCTGGACTTGTGAATCTGGCCGGCTCTTTTCTAGATTTCATAATTTCATTAATTCTCTTTTCAAATCAAGCTTGCTAGTGGATGATGTACGGGTTACTGAGCTTGATTTGACCTTGGTTTCCACCTGCAGCAATTTCAGAACAGGGTTACCTTTTAGTGCCACTTAGTGTGATCTGCTGCCATCGTATTACTAAGAAAAATATGTTACTGCTCCTGAGTGGCGGGATTGCACGCTGGCGGGCTCAGGTCGCAACCGAAAAGTTATTGGTATGTTGTTGTCATAAATAACTAGGAAATAGTCAGGCCAACCTTCATACTCCTTCAGCCACTCTATGATTTGTTTTCTGTAGTACGTTCAAGGTCTCGGCCTCCGTGGCTTAAGCCTGGCTGCACTCTTATGTCGGCAGGCGTAAGACTTGTGTATATAGGGGTTAATTGCACGAGTGTTCTAGGATCTTCAAGTGCTGGATCGTTGGACCCATGAGTGACTGGCGAATATGACACACTTGGAAGTACATCTGGTTGCTTTGACCCACTAGCCCTGCTCCAAGCCTGCTGGTGCATTCCTTAGCTGGCCTCACTTTGTGAGGGAGGGAGGGAGGGAGGGAGAGAGAGAGAGAGAGAGAGAGAGAGAGAGAGAGAGAGAGAGAGAGAGAGAGAGAGAGAGAGAGAGAGAGAGAGAGAGAGAGAGAGAGAGAGAGAGAGAGACTTCAGCTGTCTGCTTCTTGGTTTTGTGCTGCACCCGTGCCGTTTATGGCTGTCTCATCCAACAGCCACTTATGCCTCCTCCGAGCGACGTCCTGATTCGGCCCTTCCTCAAGACCCGATTACTATTCAGCAGGTATGTGCTAATTAGAAAAACTAACTGAATGTGTGTAGCACAAAGGCCATCCTAAAGATCGGTGACCTCCCAACCCTCCCCTAAGTCTTGCCAGCCCGATATCGACATCCTGCGATGTCTTCACACGGACTTTGTGCCGGTAAGGAGCTCGACAGACGGAGAGGCTTTCTCGTATAGCCAGGACCCTCGCCCCCAGACAAACCCTCATCTTCTGCTTGCTGTCGTCCGTGGTGTTTGCATGCGGCAAATTGGGCATGTCTTTTTTTCATTAATCCCGTCTTGGCTGCCACTTATTTTCGGTTCTCCCAGGCAGCCATTGAATCATTCGTCCGAGGTTGGGCTGGGCAGCGGGCAAGCTAGCGAGCGTTGCGAGCCTTCCCCTGGCGATTTGCTGCTCTCGACTGTGCGAAGCACTGTCTCCTCCGAAGCTCACTTTTTCCTCAGCTGCAATAGACGGTCAGTGCCAAGCCGTGCTTTGTGAAAGCTGGGCTCGAGAAAGTGCTGCCCAAGACTCTGGACGATCTGAAGGTGCGTTTCTGTCTGAATGTGCCGTTGGCGCCGGCCCGCAGGCATGGGCAGCAAGTGCCTGAGGGTGGGAGGCAGCAACAGCGCTCACCGTTGCCTCCTCTCTCGCGTCCTCCGTCCGAGTGCAGCTCGTGTGGCGCTGACATTGTTTGTGCGCTATTGCCAGCCAGCTGGTCTGCTTCCTTTCGGCGAATGTAGAGTGCCTGGAAAGAGATTTCTTTCTCTCGGGATGCTATGCGAGTGCTTTACTGTTACTATGGAGTGTGTCAAATCACTGCTTGGGAAATTGTTTCTACGCCAGCATCTGCAACCTGCTAAAACGTTAGGACCCCAAACAGGGCTAGCACAAAACATTTTCACACTGGTAATCATTGCAAATATCCAGTTTTACATCATAGAAGCCAAAAAATACTACCACTGGGTAAGAATAATATGGGCATGCAATAGATGTTTCAAATTGTGCATGCTACCACGTTGGGTAACCTACCAGTTCTTACTGGTGGTACCTAGTGGTTTTGACAACGGTTTCGGTTTTACAAGGACAGTTTTTTGGTATTGATATTAGATCAGAATGCAGTAAGAATAGTTGGCTATGCCAGTTCTCTTCCATTGAAAAATGCATCTTGGTTTGAAAATAGTTTTGGTTTTTTGAAGAATATTTTTTGGTTATACCATTCGAACATGGTGCCGTAAGAGTTGTTGAGTGTGCATGCCGATTCTCCCTCTTGAACAATGCATTTTTTAGTGACTGTCGACCTCTCCTTGAGGAATGGGCAACGTTTGAGACCTCCGGTTTTTCGCATGTGCAGACGTAGGGCAGTTCGAGGCTGCAAGAAATCTGAATTGCAGATAGAGCAACATGCCGACCAACTACAGTTCCCCAATCAAAAGAGAGGTGTAGAACCGTGTAATCTGCTTAGAAGTCTGGCCAGCACCCGAGACTCTAAAACCACGGTAATCTGCGTGTAATTAAAAGTTCTCATGAAGATTATGAGAAGTTGGATTCAATATATGCATTTTGAAAAGTAAGAGTCGTGACTCGTGAAATAAATTTGTATTCTGTAATTCCAAGTTTTCACAAAACCATTTGTCTGGTTTTCCTTTCTACAGCAACGTAAATTTCTTGCATTGTTTAGAATCTAATCAGGCCAGTGATTGGGCTTCCTCAAATTTTTTTTGACTGTTCAAACCCTGATGATTGCTGAGGAAATGCTCGATACTGTTGTTAAAATTCATATTCGTGAAAGGGAACTTGCTTGGTGCATCCTATTAATCTTACTTTGCTGTATGTGGGCAGAGCTACCAGATTTGTATCGGATATCAAGGCGCTAGCTTTTAACGGGAAATCAAGAAACATCTTGTGCATCGGGATTTAAAACTGCAAACTCCAAAAGCCGGAAGTTAGCGACCTACCAGATGACGCAGCTTAGTTATGATGCTAGATGGGTGGACCAGACCCACCTTTTAGAGTAGGAGCTGATTCCAAGGTGCAAAAGTGGAAAGGCAGGAATTTTTAGCCCTATCTACTCAGACTTACACAGTGGTCTTACTCTGTGGCCGTCGTTAAGGAAACCTATGACGACGAAATTATTATTAGCTGCCGAATTCTAATGAGCTCTATGCTAAACCATGCAATCCGTGGGTTCCAAATATGAATATGAAATCCAGTCTTCGTCTACACTGTCCAAACTCCAATATATGCAAGTCGTTGGTTATGGTTGTTTATTCGTGTTAGACGGATCTTAGCTCAACACATATTGGCCATGAACTTGAGTCTCGACCTGCTTACTCCAGCAAGAAAGTTGCCACTAGAACAACTGACTAAGCACTCTATTCAAGGAATGTTGGAATTTGATGGGCAAAATATACACCTGGTAGAAACATGATTGCTGCATTGATAAAGTCGCCTAAAGTGCCTTCTGCATGCATGTTGCTCTGACTAAAAGAGAACATGCTATATGTTTTAACTCTTGCATTTCAAGTTCACATTAATCAACGTAGTCCATGTGAGTTGTCCTTTAAAGCTGACCCCCGAGTGCGCCTGGCTTGAGGTTTTTTCGGGATCCAGGTGCTAAGGAGTACCTCGACATGAGAGCTAGATTTACATTTGACTGTCGGCTGCGATGCACCTCCATCATCAGCCATCGTATGGCAAGAACACCCTAACCTTTCTTTGACCAGTCCTTGAAGTGAATCCCCAATTGGCCTAGCCAGATTTTCTTCTTCTGCTTAGACCTCACTAAGCTGCCAAGCCTCTTAGTATGGTAATGTGTGGACTTCTTGCTCGACGAGAAATGCATTTACACCTGCTACTCAGTGCTTAAATCGTCCACTCAGGTGACACGGCTGTCCATGCTCCAAGTCTGCACACTGGAGCACTCTCGCACCGAGGCGCCTCGTCGCACCGGGCAGCTGCTACTTTGTAATTAATATTATTCGGGTGCAAAATCCTCAACAATATGGCCACTGCTGCTGTGGCTGAAAATTCGTTCGGATAATGAGAAGCGTTTTTTTACGATGCCGGGCATCCTAAAGCTGTGCAAAGCATGTGAAAATTCTTGTTGACAACCCAAAAATAATCACATATGCTGTATCTGCTGTTATCCGTGTTACGTCATCCCACCACGATTATTGTTTCTGTGAGCCACTCTAGGTGAAGCAGTTGCTTTTCTCGACCTCAGACCCGAGGTCATAGGTTCGAATCCTCCGGTGGGGGATCCTTTATTGCCACGGCAAGCAGTGGTGATAGCCGTCAAGGCTCTTCTGTTGCTATACAAAAGAGGCTGTTAAATCAGCTAGTATTTTTTATTATCTATTACCTCTCACGTCTGGTGAAGAGCAGAAGCAAAGCTTCTGTGCTGTCTCTTGAACTGTAACACATTATTAAGAGCTTGAGTTTTACTCAACAGGTCTGCTACTGGTTGAGGCTGAACACCCAGCCTCAGCCGCCTGTTGATATTGATCCATAGTAGTGTGTATATGGTTCAAATCAGACACCTGGTTGAACTACTGCACCAGCACCAAACAAGGATACGTCAAAAATTACTTCACCTGCCAGGCAGTTTGCTGAGATTTATTATCTTGCTACCAAATGTAACGACCCTCTGAGTACTTGATCCTTGAAATCTCCTTTTCTTGACCAACAAAGACCTGAGTAAAGTAATCCTTTGACAACTCTTTATTGGGTCTCAGCTAGGCACCTAGTTTGAACCCTATAAAACTAGATAGCAATATCGCCTGGCATCTGAGGGCCGGGTGTCCGGCCCATACTGATAGCCGACCTGTTAGCAAACTCGGGCTCTTTGGGATGTGCTGAAATATGTGAGAGCGCAGAAGTTGGGTGTCTCTATCCTTAGCTAGACGTGGAAGGTCATAATTAATCATGTTGGAATGACGTTACACCAAACCCACACAAAGCAACAGCAAATGAGTTTTTTTTTGTTAATATGTATTTTCACATGGTTTGCATAGCTTTAGTATGCCTGCCATTGTAGAAAATCCTCTCGTGTACCGAACGAGTTTGCAGCCACCGCTGTGGCCATATTGCGAGGATTGTTTATCGCCCGAATCTAGCTGCTATAATTGGACATCCTTGCAGCTATTCCTTTTTGTTTCAGCTTGGCTGCCTCTATCCTGGTGTCGTTAAAAGGATCCTCGACTATGGAGCTTTCATTGATCTTGGTGGTGGCTTAACAGGCCTCTGTCCGAACAAGGTCAGCAATCCCTTCGGCTTTGGCTTGCATCAAAAGCAGTCGGATCTAGCACTTTCATTGTTTGGTATCGTACATTCCGTGATCGTGCAGTTTTTTCCTTTTCTCTTGCCTTCTCTTCTTTCTCTTCTGTCTAGCATATACTCTCTCTGTTTCTCTGTCTCTCTCTCTCCCTCTCTCTCTCTCACTCTTTTTCATTTTTCGCCCATCTCTCAAAGTCACTCTCTCTTACTCGGCTTCACCTTAATCCTAAATGTATTGGCCATCAAGCATTGTTCTTTACTTTGGTGACTGTGCGCGATGCTATAAGATTGCATCGCCGAGTGCTCTGTAGCGTCATGTAACGAACTAGTTGCCTGCCAGCACCCCAGCCAATTCGTTGAGTATTTCGGCACGACCTCATTCATAGTCATTTCTTCGTGGCCTCCCTCACTGCCAGCCACCGTCCGAAGCACGCTTGGCTTTTTGCTGCAGTATTTGTCAAATCGGCGCATAAGCCATGCAACCAGCATACTTCAAGTTGGTCAGAGTGTGTACTCCAAGGTGACGGAAGTTGACACAAACAAACACCGCTTCGTTGTCAGCCTTCGCATGTCTGATTGCTATCATGGCGACACACTTGTCGGACTGATGCTGCTGAAGCAGCACTTGCTGGAGGAGGAGCGCATCAGGCGGCACTGCTTGGCTGTTGCCAGTGCTGGGGGTGAGGCATGCGCTGCTGCGGCACATTCCACTTCGGTGATTCTAAGCATGCATCTGCTCGCAGCACGTACCTCGCGATTCCCTGTGCATAGATCGTGTCGTTGCATGTTTAAACCAGTGTAGCGCACCTCTGATCGGTGTCTCTCATCGGAAAGTCTTGCTCATTCGTTGACTCTTTGATCGTCGTGCAGTCCCTGCATATTATTTAAAGTGGGTTATTTAAACTAGGTTATAGTAAAACCCATAGACATGTTGCATGTGTTTGATTGGTAGCAAATGCTTTTATAGGTACTCCGTGTACTGAAGTTATTCATCAAATTCAGTACCTCGGGGTTCATATAAATCTAGTGAATCAATGTAGGTATTCAGATAAATTGTGCATATAATAAGTATAATTTAGTTTTAAACTTTGTCCACACGTTGGGCTTCTCCATCTCCACCTCGAACTGCATCATAGATCCGGTCGATTCCTGCATTTTCTATTTCTGAAGGTAACTGGCATCTGCTCCAGCCAATAGCTGCTTAAATCTGGGGGCTCCTAGTCGTTTCTTAAACTATTAGCAGCCCGTGTGGTTAGCTGTTGCCGTCTTAACAACAGGCCACAAGGAAAACCTAAGTTCACCGTGTAATCTCTTTCAGCCCAAAAAAAATCGTGTGCAGTCAAAGAGACTTTGGATGTGATATCGATGTCAATCAATCATTAATTGTATGTGCTGTCACATGCCGGTTTGAATTGGGGGGGGGGTACACTTTGACGTGACATGGCCTTGTGGCAGTGGCTGCAAGAAAACGTGTCCTGATAAGAGTATCCTGGGCTCTGCTGATGGTGCAAGCCTATTAATGGTTTGCTTTTGAAAATTACGCGTTTTTTTACATGCTTTTCAACTTTGTCCAATAAGTCGTCGGAGTAGAGACCCGTTGGTGAGAAATGGCATTACCGACCAAGTAGATCACTGTAGCGGTGACAACTTCTCATTTTCCTTTAATATTCCCGTAGATGCTATGCCGACTGCGATGTTGAATGCTCCATGGGTAAGATGCATGTAGAAAGTATTCAGACTGGTGTAAAAAATTCTTGCTATGGTATGGCACACTCAATCTGCTTGCTGGCGCAAGGTTTAGAATAAGAAGTGGCAAGCCGAAAATCCTTAGTCTTTGATAAAAAGAATATATTCGT
Source organism: Cristatella mucedo (assembly GCA_009760855.2). Taxonomy (NCBI): domain Eukaryota; kingdom Metazoa; phylum Bryozoa; class Phylactolaemata; family Cristatellidae; genus Cristatella; species Cristatella mucedo. Next base: position 996,221 of record WPIO01000094.1, on the reverse strand, counting down.
GGTTAAGGAATTTTGGTTCACGGTGTGCAACACTTCAAAATCGAGGTAATGTAATGTATCTCCGTCTGTAACTCCACGAAGTCATAAAGACTATGCGGGAGAGTTTGTATAGCGCACTCACAGCCTAAGCAGCTTTCGGTACGCATTCGGTAGCCTAAAGACTTCATCTCACGCAACAAAGAGAAAGTGGGAGGCATAGCAGAGTCAGGAGAGCAGTTGAGGTAGTGATTAGCATGGAAGTAGCATCTCAGGACCGCTGAAAAAGATGTGCCATAGTCGGCAGTAGGAGACCATTTGTCGTTGCACAAGAATTGTGGAAGCGAGTTCCACAGTCTAGGACCTGCAGAGCTTAAGCTTCTATTGCCAACGGTCTTAAAAAGGTGCTATTCATGTTAAAGACCGAAGACTACAACCGGCACGGCCTCGGTCCCATTAACCATAGTGCTCTTCATATAGGCCAGGCTAGGCAGTCTGGTAAAGTCGGCCAGGCCTAGACGACCATGGCCGTGACCTTACTGTTGAAGTAACACAACTGTAGATGCAGAACGAGAATGAGTAACTGCCAGCAGCAAAAGCGAACATCTGAAACTTGCCGATTCACGCGACTAACTACAGCATACCACTAGGCCAACTACCATTATCATTGGGTCTTAGCCCAAGGTCTAGATGTTCGCACTTCACATCCCAGGTCGTGAGTCATGCTGCAGGCAATCCCTTTTTGCCCACTGCGCACAGGGAGTGTGTGATAAGAGCTAATGCTGTTCTGTTGCTGCTCTACTCTGTAAATGAAGCTGCTGAATCCGCTGTCCTGTACTGTTGGAGAGTAACCCTTACCAAAGGCCAGATTAAATAGGAATGGTCCCCACAATCTCGGGGTACCGTCCTTTCAGCCCACTGTAGCATTAAGTTATGCAATTGCATGGACAAGACAAGCTTTTGAGACTAGCTGTACATTTTAAAGTAGGCTTTCTGTACAGATTTACAGCACAAAATACGGGATTTCAAGGGCTTGGTCCATTAGATATCTCCTTTTGAAGTAGAATGTGTCATGTGATGGTACACCAATAGTTAGATTTTAAAGGAGCAAGGCCACTAGATAACCTACAGAGTTTCAATGCCAGGAATTAGTAAATAGTCTTAACAGTGGCACTCCTTTCCTAAGTAAGGCACTCTGCCTTCATTTACTCCTAGATTGCTAAGTCTTCGTTAATGGAGAACTTCTCTGTTCTCCTCCTACAGTACATTCAACTCCACCGATGATCACTATTTGATGAAGCAGGGACCACGTATCAATATCCGGGTGCAGAGCAGTCAACAAAACATCAACTGGAAAATCCTGAGGAAGTCAGCTACCATCTGCCACTCTTCCACAGGATTACGCTCGGCCTTCAAATGAATGCAATTTGACAACCACCACCCCCCTCTTCCACCTATCTTCTTATCTTAGACAATGGGGAGGGTTGGCCACCGGCTCAGGCCTTGCCTAGCATGTGAGACCATATTCACGAGTACCCATTACCTAGAACGTTCGGCGATCCGGGTGCAGAGCAGTCAACAAAACATCAACTGGAAAATCCTGCGGAAGTTAGCTACCATCTGCCACTCTTCCATAGGCTTAAGCTCGGGCTTCAAGTGAATGCATTTGACAACCACCTCATCACTCTCTTCCACTCATCTTCCTATCGTAGACAATGGCCACCGGCTCAGGTCTTGCTCAGCATGTGGGACCATATGCACGAGTACCCATTTACAACAAGGCAAATGGTATTCCGGCGATCCGACAGATGAACGCAGCACACATTCGGCACCATTTTGAAGCTGCCCGCCTAGCCAGCTTAAGCGGCAGGGTGTGCCGTGCGTTCTGGCTGCATGCTCTGCACTGCTGCTTACTGTTGGTGAGATCCTTGCGATTTGAGCAGTTTGTAAGCTCCTGGCTGTGGTCCTTCGGACTATTCACGGCTTTCTTACGCAACGACATCTACTCTCCAACTGCCGACTGTGGCACATCTTTTTCAGCGGTCCTGAAACTGCTACTGTCTATGCTACTCACTACCTCAACTGCTCTCCTAACTCTGCTATGCTTCCCACTTTCTCTTTGTTGCGTGAGACGAAGTCTGTTGGCTACCGAATGCGTACCGAAAGCCGCTTAGGCTGTGAGTGCGCTATACAAAACTCTCCTGCGTAACATCCACACGGTCTTTATGACTTTGTGGAGTTACTGACAGAGATACATTACATTACATTACATTGGCTCCTCCATACTTAGCTGAACTGCTGCACCAGTTTCAGCCTCTTCGTGCCCTCAGGTCCCGTATGGACAATAAATTAGCTGCTCCATTCTTCCACTTAAAAAATGTTGGCGACAGAAGCTTTAGCTCTGCAGGTCCTAGACTGTGGAACTCACTTATACAATTTTTATGCAACGGCAACTACTCTCCTGCTGCCGACTATGGCTCATCTTTTTCAGCAGTCCTGAGCTGCTACTTCCATGCTACTATGCTACTCACTATCTTAACTGCTCTCATGACTTTGCTATGGTTCCCACTTTCTCTTTGTTGCCTGAGGCGAAGTCTGTAGGCTACCGAATTCGTACCGAAAGCTGCTTAGGCTGTGAGTGTGCTATACAAAACTCGCGTGCTTAACACCCGCATAGTCTCTATGGCTTTGTGGAGTTACAGACGGAGATACATTTTATGTCGGTCTCGAGTTACACCGTAGATGATTTGTGTCACTTTAGCCGGCAGCTGTCAGACCACGTGGCCTGCATGGTTTTTTCCAGGAGATGGCAGCCACCAGTTTCTTATGCCACGCCTCTTCGAAGCCTCTTCACCAGTAGCCTCTTTACAGCTGCTCTTCCTGTGATCACTGGCTATTAGTGCTTGCTGCTGTTTATAGGTGATGCTAAATCAAAGGCGGCCAGCTACTCCGTCGGGGCCATCATCAAAGTCGTAGTCTCGGAGACTACAGAGCACGGCCTGCTGCTCGCCGTGCAAGACGGCAGCGCCGCCGTTCGAGCGCTGGCCACCCGCGAGAACGCTTCAGGTAGGAGCCTCGGGTTGGCGAGCGCGGCCCGGCCTCCAGCAAATCGCTCCTGCATCGCTGCTACCATTCGCAAAATGCAGGAACTTGCTGGTTCGAGCGAATAGTCGTGTTGCCTTTTTCTTCTCGAGGGTGAGCTCCACACCGGGGGCGGATGGGGCGAGGCGTGCAGCAGTGATATTATCTCCTCACGCGACCTTGCTTCTCTTGGTGCTTGGTGCAAACGATTGGGTCGGCAGCTGTGGTATTAGTGGTCGTGGTGGACTTCTTTTCACGAGGGGGAGTGGCTGGTGCCTATGCAGACTGAGGGGCATCTTCCACTGCCGGTTAATCTCTCGAGGCTGTGACGGTGGCAGTAGGCATGGTGGGTGGGGAGGAAATGATTCAGTGTAGCTCTCGTGCTTCTTCTTATCCTCTTGGACCTTTGCCTAAATAGCAACTTAGCATACCTGTTGCTTCCTTCTCGGCTGGTGGCCAGTTTGCTATCCAGAGGTCATGCCAAGGTCGCCAGATGAGCGCCCTTGGGTAGATATGAGAGCTGCTGCCTCCTTAAGAGCAGCGCTATATCCTGATGGACAAGTTTAAGTGGTCGCTCCAAGCTGCGCAGTTGGAATCTACGGATTTTGCCCTGCTCTATGGCTGAGTCCTGCGTGGTTCACTGCAGCCTTGCTGACAAGCCTGCAGTGAGCCATTTTACTGTGGGAATAGGAATTCATTGCATGGTACTCGCTTATCAGCATGAAGGTTGGTTTTGCTGTCCCATCAGTCCTGTGTTCACCTGTGGCAACGGACGGAGCTCCATAGAGGCAGTAGTATTTTATATTCTGCTTATATTTATTTGTTATATTTATTACATTTATAGTATATTGTGCTCCCGATGCCGTGAGGCTAGCAGCCCAGTCGTGCGTGGTTGCATGCATTGGCCCTGGCGGTTGTTTTTGGGCGTTCAGTGCGAGTTCGAGAAGTCTAGGGTTGAAGTCGCTAGGCACCGGGGCAGCGCAGCCAAATGCTGGATCGTGGCGATATATTGCGAAGCCAAGTACCTTAAGCCTTAGCCGATGACTGCTTAAAGGACCTTTTGTTGTGCTTGCAGTCAATGGAGACAAAACCGAGACACTGGTAGCAGAGTGCGGTGGGTTTTACCGCCACTGTTCTTGGCCGTGCTCTCACATCCTCAAACCCTTGGTTTTGAGGTTTTCTCTTCTGCTCTATACAACCCCATTTTCTCACAGTCGAGCCTGCATCTAAACCGTACAGTGGCTAGTTGACATCCGACCTTGTCAGTAGCTAGCCAACGTGCCAACCTTCCCAGGGCTTAACCCACATCCGAACTCAAATGGCAACCAAGCTTGACTCCAGGGGCTGCTTAGCTGTAGCCAGTAGGTGTCAGCATAGCAGTGATGCTGCGACTCGAAGACAAACGTAAGCGATCTGTGTAGATGGTAAAAGTGATCCCATCCCTCCCCCATTGCCCTTCGGAGTGGCACGTGTGTGGGGTGCCCTGCAAGAAGAAAGTGCTGCCACCCCGGGAGTGGTGTGGCAATTTCGCAAGGTACCTTAAGCCCCTCAGGAAGGAGTGAAGTAGTATGGCCCTTACACCTCTTTTCGAAGATTCCTATTCCTAAGGCTCCTGATGATGACCCGTCCTGCTCTCTTCCTCTCTAGTGTTGCCGTATTTCTGTCATGTTTAGTGCTGCATAAATCTGGCTTGCATTTAGCCAATATCTTTATTGAACTTGCATACTGGATACCGGTGCAGCGCCGTGCAGACATAAATAAGTAGACCCTCATTCACTGCAGTAGAATGTCGTAATCCACATGGATCCGTCTGAAAGGTTAAGCAGTACAGGTGCTGCCGCTTGCTTGAGGGTGCTGTACGTTTGTCTGTCATGGCAAACAGACAGTGGATGGTAGGTCTCACTGCTGTGGACCTGAAAGCGGCTTGAACAGATGAGGGCATAAGAATTTAGATGATCGTGGCAGCGCTTAAGTACTAGCGACTCTTAAGATCTTCGACACGAAAGGGAGGAAGTGAGAAGCCGGATGATAGCAATGAAAGCTTCACAATAGAGACTGGGCGTTTTCTATGTAGGTCTGACGATGGCAGACTAAGCTTCTTGCATAAAGCTCTCCCTCATCCAGAAACCTGGGCAGCCATCTTCTAGCAACGCTTGGCTTCGTGTGCGTGTGCGTGCGTACGTGGGCACGCCCATCTCTCTTCTACTCTGGGTTTTGCTGGTCCCGCAGGAGCTGCTGCAGCAGCTAACACCCATGGTGGCACCCGCATCAATCTGTTTGCTGTCCCAGCTCTAGCTGCTTGGCCCTGACCTGCAGCAGAATTGGCGCTGCCAAGCAGCTTTGAAAGGCCTCGAGTGGCCCATGCCCAAGAGTAGTCTTTCCAAACCTCGGATGTGATTCTTGGTCCGACGTTTTGTCGACCGGAATGTTGATCGCCTCTCGAAATTGTGTGACCAATTCTACAGGACAGGCATGCTGCGAGCTTTATAGAGCGGCTAGGCAGCCCCTGGCAGCTATGCCTACCCTTCCCTGCTGAGACAGATTAAGTACAACGATGCACTGAGCTTGTGAACATGCACAGCCGAAAGTTCACCGGGCGAGCGATCTAGCCTTCAGCTGCATCAGCTTGTATTTCTCCCGGCTCTTCTTTGTGGCTGACGGCCTTGATGCGCAGCCAAGGTGTGCCTGTCCGTGACACGATGGTCGTCGAAGCCTGTACTTTATTTATGCTGACAGTCCCTGATTGGTCGATTGCCCCTTTCCGCACAGCAGCAGCAGCCGGCTATACTTTTTGTATGAGACTCCATCCCCCTGCCCTGCTCTACTCGCATGCCGACTCTACCTTCGTTTGCTTAATTTTTAATTAACAGGTTCAAAGGCGGCAGTTGGCGATCAGATCTTTGCCATCGTCACGTACGTCGACGTGGAGCACGGCTGCCTTGAGTGCTCCGTTCAGCCAGACGTTGTGAAATCCGTGAAATCATATTGCGAAAACAAGTTCTCACAGGTATGTTGCACAGTGGCGGCTGGGCTGAAGTGGTGGCAGCTGCGATTTGCTGCTGCAGAAGAAGCTCCTCTTTGAGTAGCAGTAGTAGCAGTGATCGGCGTCGTTCTCAATTTTGGTGGCACGAAGCCGTGTGAAGCTGAGCAGCCGACGACAGTGTGTCGTTGGACTCCTCCCCTCGCTTAGCAGGGAGACATGCTGCGAGAACGGTAGGTGAAGAATGCACGAGTTCGGCTGACAAGCATCTCATACAAAGTGAGAGGGTTTCTGCTTTCTTGATGCTCAGCGATTGAGGTCGTGAGTGAGTGGAATCTCCATCGTCGTTAGCCTTACAAGGACTTGGCCTGCACCCGGCTTGGCCTTGGCTCGGCGCGGTGGGTGGGTGTGGGCACAGGATGGGGACCGTGGCAAACAGTCGACTTTCGTAGCAGCCACAGTCGTCAACTGTCTGTCAGTGCACCAGCTTAATCCTGCCGTCGACAGCTTGGCTAGTGGCCCGGACGAATTCGGCCTTCGATCGATAATTGCTTATCAAGAAGTGCACTGATGCCTAATCGTGCCCGTTTGCAATCCTGCCCAAATAGCCAAGCCATTTTATCGGTAATGGAATTTCGAGGGTTGTCCGGTCGCCCACGGTTTTATCGGGAATGGAATTCCCAACGCTGTCGCGTTGAAGAACCGATAAGTGGCTTGTCAGCGGCAGGCATATTCCCAATAGACGCTATCATATCCATGCCGAGCTGCAAGAATTCGCGGCCCTTTTTTGGCAGCAGCTCCTGGCTTGGCACACTCCTCAGTTTCTGCCAAATTGGTATCGGGAAGCAGCATCATCCCCAGCCCCGCTCGATTGGCTTGCAGACTCTCCCTTCCGAACAGAGAGAGCAAGTGAGTGCTGCACGTTTGTGGCTTCAGCAAAGTTTGTGACCTTCCGAGTTTATGAGGACATCGATGCATTGCTGTCAGCCTGCCTCCCCCCACTGAAGACATGGCCTGCAGTTGGTAGTGCCTAGCAAGCAGTAGCCTCACCGCGTGCTGCGCGCTTTTTTGAGGCTTCACAGTTTGCCGTTACTGTGAGTTGCTGCTGATGCAGCTTATAACGACGGTACATTGATAATTTGCAGCGGTCGCTGGCGGCGCTCTTCTCACTCGCAGGCTCGTAAGCCGTGCGCAGCCCCTTCATTCGTTGGCTGTCGTAATGTGTATCGCTGTGTGTAATCGCAAGCCATCGCTCGTGGCAGCTCGACTTCCTTGTCGTTCGTGGCACTTGGCGAGGCGCTTTGCAATCACGAATCGTGTGTGAGCACGTGTCTCGGCCTTCCCACCGATCGCCCTGCAAGCTGTGCTTCTTGCTTCGCTTTTCCCTGGAGCGAGTTCGAATCCCCGTCAGGCCTTCTATCCCTTGCTGCTGCTTTTTTCCAGGCCAGACCCGGTCAAGTTATCAAAGGTGAAACACTGGTAGCCAAGGACGGCTGGCAGCTGGCCGTTCTAAGGGCCCATGCTGCTGGACGCCTCGTGTACGTTCCATCAAGGAGGGTGAGTGTGCAAAGCATGGCATTGCTGGCACGAATGCACCCTCATAGGCCTCCTGCTGATGTAAGGCTGCCTGCGGACTGTGTTAGTGTGAACTTGCATGTCCGCTGCAGTTGTTCTAGTTTACGGGTGTCGCTGGCCTAGGGGCCAATGTTGAGAAAATACCGAGAAGACCGGTCCAGCAATAGAATAGTTGTGTATAGTACTTTTCAAAAGACTGAGTGCTTTAAAAAATGGTATTTGAAGGTTTGAAGATTTGCTCCTAAAAGGAATGCGTTTAAAAACCATTAGGCAAACCATGTCCAACCTGCATGTTAACCAACAATAGCAAATTAACCAATCTCTGCATCATATGCGACTAGTGCCCCAATTCATTGAACCTTGGTAGATTGAGGCCCATGTGCGAAGCTTGTTGTGGCGGATGCTTGTGATTTTATGGTCACTGTTGTACTTGCTTCGTTTTCAATGTAGCTTTTCGCCTCGTAAAATCGGCCAATACTTCACTGATCAGAGTAAAAATAGAAAAGCGACTTCAGCTCTGCTTTTAATAATAATAATTATTATAATATTGCACTTAATAAAGCGCCCTCAGAGAACTTAATCTCTTTCTAGGCACTTTACATTTGCTGCAAAGTGATATGCAATTGAATAGTAAGTAAAATCATGCTTGACAAACAAACAAAATGAATAATATGGTTAGGGGTGACATGCACAGGGTCAGCATGCAAATGTGGTTAGTGGCAGCATGCACAGTGTCGTCAGCACGCATAAGCACATCAAGGACGAATCACAGGGACCCACTAAATGCTGTCCTAAATAGGTGTTTTTATGTTTCTTTTAAATGTGGTCAGGTCATGGGATGTTCTGACGCAGGTCGGGAGGGAGTTCCAGGCTTTGGGAGCATACGAGTTGAATGCACGGTCTCCAAAGGATTTAAGGTTTGTACGAGGTATTTCCAGACAGTTGGATTCCGAAAAGCAGGTGGTACGATGCTTGGCCTGATGGGGTAGTATATCTGAAAGATAGGCTGGAGCCAAAGAAGGAAGAGACCTAAAAGTGAGCAACAAAACCTTGAAGTCAATCCGTTGCCTCACTGGTAGCCAGTGTAGGTCGGCGAGAAGTGGAGTAATGTGGCAACTGCGACGCTCACGACAGACAAGCCTAGCTGCAGAGTTTTGCACCAGCTGCAATCGCCTGATCGCACATGCTGGAAGGCCAGTAAGCAGTGAGTTGCAGAAGTCGAGACGGGATGTCACGAATGCATGGACCAACTTGGACGTGGTATCCTTATCTAAACAAGCCCTAATTGTACCACACCGTGCTAGTTTATTTCTTTCCTACGGTTGGATTAAGTTTTGCTGTACATGTCGTCAAACGTCCTGGATCTTTACTTTCTTAAATCGCGGACATTACATATTTCACACATCAAATGATGTTTGCAGCTAATCTTCGTCAGTGCTCTATTGTAGCAGCCATGCTGCTGCCACAATCTGATCCTTCTGAAGTAGCTGACACGTGACGAGAACTGTAGTGCACTCGTCGAAACGATGTTGAATTTTTTTTTGTAGCACCTTAACGACTGGGACGGGAAAGCATCCAACCATTATGGACAAGTGAATCCGTTATTGGTTCGGGAGACGTATGTACCCACCGTATGCGTGCTCACTGGTTCCTGTGCAGGCATGTCACTTATTGCAATGGGGGATGTGAATTTCCGTACCTTGGACCTGCATATTTCGGACCTCTACATTTCTGTACCGAGGGGCTGGCATGCAGAAGAGAAAGCACTATGTGTACCACACAGTACGCAGCTGTTCTGGGTTGCCATGTCCCCACCTTTTCTCTTCTCGGCACCTGAAATCGCTTATATTCTTCCTCAATCGCACAAGGCTCATTAGTTGCATTGGATTCTTACTGGCCTCGGATCTGGCAAGCTAGAGTTCTTTCAACTATCAAGATATGACACGCTGCCTTTTTTATTAAAAAAAAAAAGTCAGCATGTCTAAGCTAATGTCTAGCGAATGGTGAGCCGTGATGGCACACACTGGGCAATGCGGTTGCTTTTCATGACCTCGGTCCCGAGGTCGTGCATTCGAATCCGACAGTGGGCGATCTTTGATTGCCACTGCAAGCAGTGGTGATAGCCGTTAAGGCTCTTCTGTCGCCATACAAAGAAGGCTGTTGAATCAGCTAGTAATTTTTTGCTGTTAACTTGTGGTCATCGCTTCTCGTGCTGCGAGCTGTAAAGCGCCTGGATAGAGATTTGGTTCTCTCCTTAGCTGTAGATAACAAATTATTCTTGTTGTTGCGCTCTGTGAGACCGCTGTCCTGCAAGCTGTCACGTGACCCCGCTGCCTTGCTCTGCGGTTTGGTGTACTCTTTTGTTGGTCAGCCTGCCTGAGCTTTGCCTCCACTCGGTCCTAGGCTCGGATCGCTCAGCCTGTGCACCGTGCAGACCGACGAGGAGAAGAAAAGGGTCTCCCTCTCGAAGACCTCCACAGATCTGCCGGCGGTCGGGAGCGCCGTCAAAGTCGAGTGCGTGCTCAATGCAGTCTTTCAGCTCTCTGCCTGCTGCTGCTGATTGCTCTGCTTGCCGTGCCTTTCCCTCTGTCCCTCCACCCACACGTCGGCTATGTGCCGCCGACATGGGGTAGAGTGGGTATGGCATTCGTGCTAAGTGCGCGATGGTCTCTTAGTGATTATTCCTTATGTCTTAGCTGTCACCGCTCGTCTGTGCAGCAGAGCACTTCCTGCTTGCTTCGCTTCTGCTGATTACTTGTTTTCTAAAGATGGTTGACTTGCTGATGGCTTCGAATTGACATCTGCGCACAGTAGTGTGGCTGATCGCACGTTGTTGCGTTTGGCTATATTGTCTGTCACGTCTTGCTGGTTATGCTAGGGCTATGTTCTCTTTAGTGTTGTGCTGCTTGGCTGTCTAGGCAGGTGGGGGTTAACTCCCAAACGAGAGATCATTAGCAGTGTTGCTTGAGCTGGGAATTCGTTGCAGAGCTCATGCTTGCATGTGCAGTCGCCCCCCCCCCACCCCCCCTTGCCTTGCTTTGGGTAGCAAGCTGTTATTTCTTGAAATAGGATTGCGTCAGGGGGGGTTTACAAGTAGTGAGCTCTTCTTTGCTGGACCTTCACCTTAGCAGTCAGTTGACTGCTTGCTAATGTCACTAGCAAGACCAAATTGGATTGTGAGTGTTGTGCTACCCAAAGGCCTTCATGGGCACTAGCAGCAGGAAAACGTTACCTGTCCCCATCTTACTAATGTGCAGCTGTGGGAATCTTCTGACTTGTATCGAGTACTTGTGGCCATAACTAACTTCGAATACCTCGGTGACCGTGCTTTCGGTGTTTGTGGTCGCAAAGCTTGGAACTCATTTGGCATCATTTCATCTCCCGATTTGACGACATATAAAAGAACCTGAAAATCTATCCTTACTATATATACACCCTTTGCTCTGTCAGGCTGAGTTGACTTTTTGTGGGGTTGTGTGTTATGAAAGTGTGCACGTCGTGCCCAAGGGCACCGATGACATACTTCGGCATAGCGCCCTTGTGGACAAGTTTTTTCTCGTTTAGTTTGCTTACTAAATTATGATTTAGTGAGTGCTACTAATCGGGGCTCCTTCTAACCAGCTTCCAAAGTCAGTTGTTTGCGTACTTGTCTTAGCTTGATAAATGTGTCTTTTGCAAGCTTGCCCCTTTGGATAACTTGCGTTTCACTAACTGTAATAATAATAGTAATCCATTTGGTAAAGCGCCCTCAGAGAACCCAGTCTCTTTCTAAGCACTTTACAGTTGCTGCAAAGGATGCACGGTCGAATGGCCAACTAATGGATATTGGATCTTTTTTAATGAGTTACAAAGCTTCTTCTTTGAGATTAAGTTCTCTTAGTATGCTACATAAAAACTAATTATTAGTTTATATTATGGTTATCTTGTGACTTCTTTGGCTGATATGAAATTACTCCTAGGCTGCCGTATGTTGCAAGTCGAGCGTGAGCCTTAAGAAAAATTTCCAGCCTGTCTGCTTCCATGCAGGCCCACTACTGCTGCCCAGTTTTGACTTGTCTCCCCCACCTGACATCACTTACTGTTTTATAGTTTTCTATATTGTTGAGCATGGTTTTGATTGTGTGATCGGTGAAATTGAAGGATTAAGACTATCGTTGAGATGCAAATGAATGTCAGTGTCAAATTGGATAACGGCAACCTCCTGCTGCCCGGGCGAATCCACGTAACCGAGGTAGTTGATGCTGACAGCGCATCAGCTGAAGCCCTGAAAGCACCGCTTGCAAGATACGCGGTCGGAGACATCGTCAACGCTGTCATTACTGGCTATCGTGAGGTGAAGGTTAAAAGGTGAGCACCCCTGCCACTCGGAACAGGCTTCAGACATATGCCTCTCATTGCGCGCAAGGAATGGACGGCGCGGCCGCTGTGCATCTCGGACGTCATTTCCAGGTCGGAATCCGTGTGGTCTCTGTTCTTGAACCGGGAGGCGTGGGTACCCCCGGCAGGGCAGGGCTCCTCCGGCTAAGGTGCACTAATTTGTTAATAACTCAAAAAATAACTTCTTCCTCACACATGCGCACTCACTCTGTCTCTCTGTCTGTCTCTCTCTCTCTCTCTCTCTCTCTCTCTCTCTCTCTCTCTCTCTCTCTCTCTCTCTCTCTCTCTCTCTCTCTCTCTCTCTCTCTCTCTCTCTCTCTCTCTCTCTCTCTCTCTCTCTCTCTCTCTCTCTCTCTCCCTGTCTCTCTCTCTCTCTCTCTCCATTCAGCGTGACTTTCGCACACATCCACACACTTTTGCTATGTCACGTGCAAGCGCAGGTATACACACGTGCACACTATCTCTCTCTCTCTCTCGTCATTTTCGAACTTTGCACTTATCTTCTTTTTTTTTCACTTCCTTCACCCCGTTACTTATTATTTCATGCATTGTTCATAGTAATAATAATAATAACATTAAAAAAAGGAGCTGGTTACCTTACTGAGGAAGTTGTCCCTTTGTGTGCTTGTTTAGGTTATGAAGCTGTGCACGTGCCGTGCACGTTCTGACTAAGGGCAGCATCGTCACACTTTTGTATAGCATTCTAGTCGGACCTATCTTTTTTCGTGTATGATTTGATTGCCTGTTAATAATGATAAGGTATTACTTACCGGGGTCTTGCTAACCAGAGGCCACGAATCTTGTGTGCTTTTCAATGCATGTCTATGCAGGATAAATTGCTTTTCAGTAAGTATTGGTTATTGCTTCTTCTCTTTCCAAGAGTTGTAAAGCACCTTGGTAGAGGTTAAGTTCTCTTCGGGCGCTATGCAAAGATTTTATTAGTAATATTAGTAGTAGCTGCTATATTATTATTAGTGTCATGTGTACTCTTCTTTTATCCGTGTGCATGTCAACTTTGGCTAGCTATCCCACTGCCAATGCACGAACATGGAGGTGTATTATTGTCCCTTACCTGTAGTTACCAGTGGTTTAATGCAATGATAGCTCTGATTGTCTCCCCTGTTGTTCCTGCCAGTGCACTGCCCATCACGAGGCCTCACGACAGCAAGGTTCTAGCCGAGCTTAGCCTCAGACCGAGCCGACAGACAGCTGACGTCAGCAGCAGAAGTGGCAGTCAGCCGTTGGCTGTCGAACAACAGACGCTGCCGACCGGCGAACAGCGCAACAAGGGTGACAGGGTCGCTGCATTTGTCGACAAGGTAGGTGATAGGCAAAACAACGTTTGCTTGCCTGTGCCTCTGGTTTAGACCATGCCGCGCTCCTGGTCGTGCGTGCTGTGGCATCGCCTTCAGCTAGGCTTGCCCTTTTTGTCCAGATTACACCGGATGCCTTGCGTGTCAAGGTCACGCCGACTGTGTCGGGAATAGTGATGTGGTGGGGTCTGTCACTCGACAATTCATTCATCCGGCGATTTACTGTTTCTGGTGCCTCGATGTTTCCTATCGGTTCAGGCCACGTCGCAACTGTTCTAGACACGCACAAAGATGGCAGCTTGCTATTGTCAATGACGGGTGAGCACTTTCGCCTAGCCAGTTTGCCTTGATGACGACAGCTGCTGATGCAGCAGTCCTCCGACAGGCAGGACGCAGAGCGAGCAGGACCAATGAGCGCTCCAGTTTCCCCCATCCCTCTTTGCCCGCCGCCCGTGCACCGCCTCAGAAACCTGCGTCATCGCGTGCAGCTCATTGTCATGCGTCGCCCTCTTGCCGCTGCCGTTCAAAGGAGCCGACTGCTTGGTGCGCAAAGGCGCGTCGGTGAAGGCGATGGTGAGCGGCTCGTCGTGTCGAGGCGTGTATGTGACACTGCCGCACGGCTTCCTCGGCAAGGTGCCGCTCAGCGAGCTGAGTGACGGCCTCGAGCACGCGCCCTGGGAGCAGTGCATCGCCGGAGCAGTGCTCGACTGTGCGTTGCTCGCCTGCGAGCGCAAGCAAGCCTGCCTGCTCTCGCTGCGCAAGTCGAGGTACGAGCGCTTGCGTGCTCCCTCGTGCGCCGATAGGGGCGCTGCCTGTAGGAAGAAGCTGGCTCTTTTACTTTAGGAGAATGCTAGCAGTGTTGCAAGCGTGCTGCTGGTCCCGAGAATAACATAAGTAAGCATGCGAGGTCTGCAGCAATCGCCCCTCCCCGCGGTTTAAAAGCCGACAGTGCACCAACCACAAGTAACAGCAATTTCCTTGTACCTGTGGTAGATACGATTTCCTGGGGTAGGCTTAAAAAGCGTTAACTTAAGCTGACTTGACAGTTTTGTTTACCATATCCAGCAGCAGAAGAGCCTTGGCAGCGATCGGTCCACTTACAGCAAGCAATCAAGGATTGCATCCTGCAGGACTCGAGCTCACCTTGGCCGTGAAGTGCAAGCTACTGTCCTCCGGGCTAAGTCCCAGGGGCACTGTTGGCTGTGCGCTCACCTCCTCTCCGTTTGATTAATTTACTTTTATTTAATAGCTAACAAGGCTTTTGTACAAGTGTGTGTGTGTGTGTGCGTGTGTGTGCGTGTGTGTGTGTGTGTGTGTGTGCAAGAGCTGCTTGTGTTCGTGAGTTTACATATCTGACCGATGCTTTGAAAGTTGAGCTAGTTTAATGCTGGCGAGTGCCAAAATAATTAATCCCATCAAGCCCCAGCAAGTACTTATAATGTGACCGCCAGATTGTCTTTTTAGATGGAAGAAACTATGTAGCATGTCACTTAAGCAGTGAAAACTACAATCCCTGCTCGAGCAGCAGCCGTGGTCACTCTTACCACCCTGGATTTCGCACTTGACACCGAGGCTTAGAGGCCTTTACATAGCTATCAGGCACTGCTGGGCGGTGTCAGCTTCTTAGTGCTGTTGTCCTCACGCTCTCGAAGGACAGTTAACTGTCAGTACTTTCTTCTCTGACCGAGCTATAGGAGGAAGTAGTCGCAAGTTCCGTGAAGTCGTGATTGCGAGCCACGGTCTACACATTGCCCATACTGCTCTGTTGTTTTTTGTCCGTCCTTCGCCCATTGCCCTGCCATCATCTCGACAAGCTGCTGCCTCACTCACGCTGCTGCATGCTGCTGAATCGCTAATCTTTTTCACTTCTTTGCTGTCTGCCTTCGATGTCGCCACCATTACTCCCAGTACTGCTCTGGTGCTATCGATGACGACACATTGCATGTCTTGTAGGCTGACGAAAAAGAGAAAGAGCGAACAGCTTTGCTTATGGAAAGATCCATTGTGGACGTCCGAAGGCACGGTCGATGCGACTAGTATCAAGGCGAAGTCGCTTGTGCGAGGTTATGTCACCAGCGCAAGCAGCAAGGGTGTATTCCTTGCCATTTGCGACGACCTCGTCGGCCGTGTAGATCTATCGCACGCCTCGTCATACTTTGTCTTTGAACCTGAATCGGCGTTCTTCAAAGGAATGTGTGTGATTGCCAAAGTGCTAAGGTAAAGGTACAATTTAATAGCATGACGACGGTCGTCACTTGCCATATTTGCATGCCTCCCTCTACGCATGAACCTGGCTAGAAGATTGTCCAACGGGATTAGCTAGCGCCTTTAGAGTCTTTTGCACAACGGCTAGGTAATAGACCGACTCGCCGAGTGAAGCAAGGCCACATCGGCAGGCCACGTGATGAGTCGTCAGCCATAGACAGTCAGAATGTTGCTTCTGAGTTGGCGACTGCAGCCGAAATCTTCTACCACTGTATTCCATCCAAAAATCAGTTTCCCCCCCCCCCCTATTCTTGCTCGTGAGCAGCAGATTACTATAGGTCTAGTTGGGATGTAGGGCATTGTGTATGTGTGTGCAAACCTGAGGCACAGCCAGTTCTGTATCATTCTCTGCTACACACAGAAGTTTAGCCCTGTCTTGATAATGCGTGAATACCGCCGTTGCTGTGCACATGTACTCTACAGGTTTGCATTCTGAGCTCCGGGACACCTGAAACTGTGCACCGTGGTATGCAAAGCATGCTGCCACAGAGGCTGACGACTTGGAAGTCACGATTGTCAGCCACGAATAACGATTGGATGATATGCTGTCTTAATGCCAGCACTGAAGCATCAAGCCAGTAACCAAGGAGCCCCAGTAAAGCAGAGCTACCCAGTGAGCTGAGTGGAGTGGTCGCCAGGCTTACTCTGCTCGGCTCACTGTGATCTGCTTTAGTAGCTGCTCATGGCAGTCAAGCTCTGAACGATCATGTACTCGATCATCGTTACGACGGATCTTGTTGGAGCTGTGGCATTTTAGATTTTGAGATTGTTAAGAGGATCCGACCTTCCCTGTGGGGGATGTGTGCAGATCATGCATAGCTTGCTCAGGTGTAGGCATATGCCCTTGTTCGAAAGCAGAGATATTCACTCAGACTCAAATCCAAGCATAATTAGTGAATTCCCAAGTACAAATTGCCAAGGTCATTGGGCAAATTAAGGACAATGTGTACAAATGTACATACGAAAAAAACGTTTATAAACTTTTAAAATGGCATTTTTGTAAGAACAGGGCTGAGAAACGTCTCCTCCCTTCCTAAGCTCATACCGAAATTATAAGGCTGAGCAAGCCAGAGTTTTAAAGCCCACCCGCCGTGCATTATTTATTTCACCAGGAAAGGGCTGACCGTCATGCAGAAGGTTTCCGAATTGCTTAGCTCCATGAGGGGTAAACCTGTGGCACTGTACAAGGCTGTACAATTGTATGGTCAAATTGTTAGAATATATAAAGACCGAAGAGCAGTGCTTCGTACGACGTGGGAAGTTAGTAGAGACTGGGAGCTCTGAAAAGGTCATGCCGGCCTCGATCTACCACGAGCAGCCGAGAAAACACCAGCCTCACGTCAGAGGCTTTCGAGAATGACCGTTGTGCTTCGTTGAAAGCTCGTACCGCAAGACTGCGAGCATCGTCTGGGTGGGGCGATTTAATGGTGACACTAATCACACTTGCATGCCGACCCTGTGCATGTCACCATTAACCATGTTATTCTTGTTGTTTATTGAGCATTCGATCGTGCTTCCATTGCAGCAAATGTAAAGCGCCTAGAAAGAGATTGACTTCTCTGAGGGTTCTATATCGAATGTATTATGATATGATTACTATCATTATCATATACCTGTCGAAGGGGGTTAGTTAGGGCCTTGCATGGTCTGCATTCTCGAGTCGCTGAGGGAGAATCACGTGGATCCGCAGAGAAGTATTTCACTTACTTGGTGCCAAAGCTCGGATCCACTTGGCTGTAAAATTATGATTAGGGTAGAGTCGTGTGGAGCATGGGGAAATAGGTCAAATTCGCCCTCTTTTTGAACTGCTAAGCAAGGTTTTGCGTGCGTTGGTCACCCAACGTCACATCATCTAAACTATGGCAGCCAACTCTCAATTTTGGGTAGGATTATTGGTGTCTACATATGCCTTGTGGTATGTGGTCTGTCAGCAAAGTTTGTGTCGATGTCTTGCACCAGATGCCAGACATAATTTTGCAACCCAACTCAGGTCATCTATCAGATCTTCTGAACGTTGGCTAGATTATATTCTTCAACACGACAACGATCCAATACTTGCCCTACCAAAGTTGAGTATGCTGCCCAACGACCTATCAGTGTTTGGTTGTTCTAGCTTGACGGCTGTGAACTGCCGAGACATATTAATATAATGCAAAATATTTTGCATCTCTTCGGATCTTATGGTAAGGTGCTCACTCTTCACGACCGAGTTCTTGGGTTTGAATCCTGCAGTGGGCGATTCTTGATTGCCAACTGCAAGTGGTGAGGATAGCCGTTAAAGCTCTTCTGTCGTCATGCAAATGAGGTAGTTAAATCAGCTAATGTGACCTAATGATTAGTGGTAGCATGCACAGTGCAAACTTGCATAAAATTGTCAGCTGAGAGGGATGTACCAGAGTCAGCACAATTCAGTGCTTGCAAAGCAGAAGCTGTCGCCATCTGAATTCAAGTGCAAGTACAGCTAATTTGGGATCCACCGAGGACCCGTGGGTGCGTGGAGGCTGAAACTAGTGCAACAGCTCAGCTAGTTGGGAAGAAGCCAAGCCATGGCTTCCCTGTGGGTGGGTCAGAGTAGTTACAATATTTTTTCAGTATCGGTTGGTCAACTGGGAGCAAGCCATCAAGCTCCTTCAACAAAGGAGGCACATGAGTGAACCTCCTTGATTTGATCACGAGCCTTGCAACCATAATTATCTCCAGCTGTAGAGGCCTAATGACTTTTTTATGGCCTGGTCAAAACTGAATTCATAGTAGTCCAGCCCAGACAGTATCATGATGAGCTAATATCTTATGCCAGCTACCAATTTAGGCAGTCCCACGTCTTGCATAGAGATCAAACATCGTGACTAGATGTGGGAGCAGTCTTCTTAATGAAACTTTTAAATGTCGAACATTTATTATGAAAGATGCCTAAATTCTGTGTACGTGATGGCGGTTGCATTTTAGTATCATCAATTAGAAGAGCAATCTTTTCTAGTCCAACCGTAGGCTTACGGTGTCCAATGATATGGAGTTTGGTCATATCATGATTTAGTTTAGAGACGTGATTAGACGTCGTAGATCGATGTGCTATTTATTTTGAGTATACCCTTGTCTTTGCAAGTGGAATAACTCAATATGCCCAACTAGTGCCAGTATAGAGCCAGTGTGATCCTTCATTCGCATGGTCCGTTGATGTGGTTGCGGTTGAGGTGTGCTGCTGTACTGCTGTAGCTACTTGTACAAACTGTTGTTCCATATACACTTTGTGCTTCGTTAATTTGTTGTACCACCCCTAGCAGGCTGACAATATGATATGTTTCTGATTGTATTTTCACATTGTTTTGACAGTGTCAGCATTGCAGAGAAGCACCTTGTCCTGTCGTTGTTGGAAGCCGACACAGGGCAACCGGAACCGGCCGATCCAATTTTTCTCGGCGAGCACAGGCTACAGAAGTCAGGCGACTCGTCTGTTGTCGATCACTGTGGTAAAAAACAAGGTAAGTAATCTTGAATTTGAGGGGCACAAAGTTATCCATTTAATTATACCCGCTTTATGATGCCAGCTACGTTGATTGAACTGAACCGTCTTGGCAGGAAGATACCCTATCCAATGCCGTGACTACAAAAGCACTCGGATGCTTTAAAAGCAAAAACTTGAATACTTGACTACTACTGCTCGTGGATCTTAGCCATGGGTTAAGGCGTTTGCCCTTCACGACCCTGGTCGTAGGTTCGAGCTCTGCATTGGTCGATCCTTGATAGCCCACCTCAAAGCGGTGGTGATAGCCGTAAAGGTTTTTTGCTGCTTTTGACTAAGGCTATTACGTCAGTTAACAGGGTATGAAAGATCGTGTGTTTATTTAATTCCACAGAAAATTAATGAATAACCCCTACTGCTGGTGATGGAGTTCTTTAGAGTGGAATCTTATGTATACATACATTTTTCAATGTCCGATGGCATGTGTGCTCCTCCAAGCCGCTCTTTTTGTAAACAGTTTCTAAACTTAATTGTCGTAGCTATGCCTTGGTCGAACACGGGCCGATAGAGACAGGCAGTGGGGTCAGACTTTGATGGTCTACAACAGAGGCTAACAGGTCAGATACAGAGCTAAATTCTTACAGTGACCCACAAGGCCCTCCTTGGTTAGGTCCTTCATACCTAGCTGAACCGCTGCACCAGTTTATGCCTCCTTGTGCCCTCGGGTCCTTTATGGATAATGTATTAGCTGTTCCATTCCTCTTCTTTTATAGCGTTTGCGACAGAAGCGGTTGGTCAGCAGGTCTTAGATTGTGGAGTTCACTTCCACAATTCTGACACAACGACATCTACTCTCCTGCTGCCGACTATAGCACTTTTCCACCTGTCCTGAGCTGCTACTTTCATGCTACTCACTACCTCAATTTTCCTCCTAACTCAGCTATGCTTCTCACTTTCTCTTTGTTGCAAACGATGAAGTCTGTTATTGACTACCGAATGTGTGCCCAAGCCTCTTTGACTTTGAGTGTACTGTACAGAACTCTCATGCATAGCACCCACTTAGTCTTCTGGCTTTGTGGATTTCAAAAGGAGACATTAAATTTTACATTAGTGCAGTGGATCTCGGAGGCCACTCTTTTTTTTTGTGGGCCTCATACTGCCCGACCCATGCATCGGTTGGGCTCCCTACTAGCATTGAGAGAAGTGGTTTTGGGTTTGCAAATGATATCATGATTGAGGGAGTGCGTACCTTGTTATTATAATAATACATTTGATGTTGCGCCCTCAGAGAGCTCAATCTCTTTCGAGGCATTTTACATTTGCTGCAAAGGACGCACGATCGAATGTATTGGGATGAAATGCACAGGGTCAGCATGCAAGTACGGTCAGTGGTCGCATGCAGTGTCAGCACACATACGCACATTAAGGACGGATCACTGGGACCCACCGAATGCTGCCGTAAATATATGCGTTTTAGTTTCTTTTTAAATTTGTACAATTCGGGTGATTTATTTACACTAGTCGGAAGTGAGTTCCAGGCTATGGGAGTATAGAACTATGTACTGCTACTTTTGTACCGATGCTAATTTGGCCACTCGTGTTCAATGATTTTCGAATGAGCTTGCTCAAAATCTAGATCGAGTGCGACATGTGTCGATTGGTGGTGAGGTAGTGAGTGGTCGGTCAACCTCAGTTCAGCTTGCTGGCATTCATACCTAACCCCATAGCCATGACCATGCTCATGCCCTAAAGATGCCTTTGGCAACATTGTTCTATTTCCCCTTTGTCTGTGTGTCCTATTGACTGATTGATCCAGTCGCCTACGAATTTCTACAGTAGCCTGGATTGTCCTGCGACCGTGCTGTCACTGACTACTCGACTCTTCCTTGGTCAGCTATGAAGTGCACTGTTAGTTAGCCAGTGTACTTGGGCACTGCTGCTGCATTCTTCCAGGGCTGAGATTTTCAGTGCAAAGTGTACACCAGCACTAGTTAGCAGAGCTTGTCTGAAAGCTGTCTACTTCAAAGCGTGCTAGAGAAGTGTTCTTTGATGGTGCTTGGACTTGGTTACCTTCGTTCACTCAAGATCAATATATCAGCCACCTTGGGCCTGTCACTGACACACTGGCTTAACTAACACCCTTGTCGATTTCGGGGTGACCTTCAAAACGACCGTTTATCGTCCTGTGGTGTTCACACGTGCAAGAGATCACTGCCGTGTAGGCATCGTGAATTTCTACTTCGATCTAGTAAATAAATAATGCCAGCATTGGTGTGCTGTGCCTTTATTTGGTCCTTCAAGCATACTGGAGCAGCTGGTTGGTCCTCTGCATAGTGCTTCCCGGTTCGTTTGCCCTCTTTGGCTTGGTGCTCCGACCTTGGTGGGCTGCGGAAGCCTTTAGCTGCACTTATATGCAAAAAGCTAGCCTGTCGATTAGTCCTTCACCGTTGTTCGACCATATGCTGCTCGTGTTGGTGCTCGTAGCAGCTGCTCTGTCTGTGAAGCAAACTTTAGTTACTGTTCAAGTACACGACCCGAACCGCACTGCCTCACAGTGGACCGCCTCCCTCTCCACATGCTCAAGCATCAGGCACCGATCGGTTGCTGCTGCTTGTGCGCTCGCTCCTCTCTGTGCTGATCTCCATGACCGACATGCCTCCTTCTTCCAGAGTCGAGAAGGCAGCGCCAGCACAGCGAGTCCAATGACCTGCAATCAGCAGCCGCTGCGCCACTGCTCCAGCCCACCACCGGCGATGCCTGCAGCAGCCCGACCAGGAAGCGCCGGAAGCCGGCTGCCGGCGCCGCCATCGTGAGTCTAGGAATAGCGGCAAAAGGCAGCAGCGGCAGCTCATTGGCAGCTCAGCGGCAGCCTTGGGCTGCCTTGCACTACGTCTGCAGGCCAAATGTTGCCCCCACATTTCTTTCTCCCATGACGACCGTGCATTCCTTACTCATCGCGAGTCCTACACCCGGCTTGCTCTCTCTCTCTCTCTCTCTTAATAGTTCTGTGTGTGTGTGTTCGTGTTATGTGTGTGTATGCTTGTGTGCACGCATGCTTTCTTCGTGAGTCGGTATGCTATCTTCTCTAGGTACTGAAAGTACTGAAAGAAGCCCTTTTCTGCTGTGCAGCTTCTTACCTGCACCTTCCTCTCGGGGACCCTACATCACCTCGGCATTCCCCGGCAGTCTGTGTACTCTTATACCCATTTGCTATTAGGAACAGCAGGAAGGAGCATGCATGCTGTCGCCACCTGTGCAGCTTCCTGTCGGCAGTTGCCCTCTCGTGCAGTCGTGTCGACAGTCACTGAGCAGAGCAGAGCTGGGGGGGGGGGGTTACACCGTGGGTGGCATGCTTCGTTCAAGTATGCCTACCCTCTGGAGGGTGGGTAGACAGACGTCCCAAGTGTTACCTTATGTGCTTGATACGCTTGCTAAGACTCGAGTCACGTCCTCGATGAAGGGCAATTAAAAGTCGTGCTCAGCTCACAGCAAGCCGTCAGGTGGTCTGCCGACCAGATGGGCTCGGCTCGTGCAGGGCTTAGAGAAAGGAGGCGTTGACTCGAAAACAATCACTTCCTGCAAGGTCTCTTTGTGGTGTGCATATGCGAGCAAGTCAGCAAGCTTGTGAGTGGGACTTGCGTGTCTCTCGATTGCAAAACAATCAAGACACACTTCGAGAGGGATGGAAACAGTGAAAGCGAGTGAACAAGAAAGAAAGAGATAGCAAATACATATGTTTAAGAGAGGGAGAGCAGATGCAGATCAGAGAGTGCGGGGGAGCGTGAAGTGCAGGAGCAGGTAAGCTTGGGTAATCAAGCTTTGTATATGCATAACCACGGGGGGACTACTGTCTTAGCCAGTGTTGATTTTCCTAATAGCAGATTCAGCCATTGTATCTCGGTGATGCTGCTATTACTTGACAGAACTGGACTAAGCTGACTGATTATTCAGCTTTTCTGGTGCCATTGTCAGAAAAACTCCCGTCGGGATTCAAGCCGAAGCACTTCACTGAAACTTCTCTCCTCGAGTTACCAATGACTTCCTGTGCAGCAACGATGATCGGAATGTCCTAACGTTGCAAATATCAGCTTCGTTTGACAGTGTGATCACGATATCCTACTTGAATGCTTTAGAGCGATCGTCTTGCAGACGAGGCACTGGCGTGGTTCAAATCGTAGTCTGATCGGTTGGGATCCGTGTCGTGTGGGGTCAGTACTCATTCACCAGACCAGGCACCTGTGGAGTTCCTCAAGGCTCCGGCTGCGGTCCTTTACTGTTCTCCATTTAGGCTGAACCTCATAAGAAAATTTGATTTAAGCCCATGGGTCAGCTGTCACTGCTATGCTGACGAGACTCAGCTGTATCTGTCGTTTAAGCCATCGGAATCTGCTGCAGCGACTGGTAAACTGAATGCTTGCCTTGAAGACGTTCGATCCTGGATGTTGGATAATTTCCTTAAACTAAACGACCATAAAACAGAGCTTCTACTCATAGGACACCTTAAGCCTGTGGCTAGACTAGAAGGATTTGCACTTTTAATAGGAGATGCTTTTGTGCGACCGTCACTGTGTGCTCAGAATGTAGGTTTTGTCTTTGAAAACTACCTACACATTGCAAATTTCTTAAGGGAGACATCTGCTAGGTGTTATCTACGCTGGATTACTGCAATTCTATTCTGGCTGGACTACCGAAAAAGCGAATAGGTCACTTCAGCCGGTGATGACTATGACTGCAAGGCTAGTCAGCAAATCCCAGAGGTTTGACCATGTGTCTCCACTGCTGAAGCAGCTGCGATAGCTCCCGGTTGATCAACAGCTACAGAGCTAAGTTCTTAAGCTTAACCACAGGGCCCTTCACGGCCTGGCGCCTTGATACTTAGCTGAAGTGCTGTACCAGTTTCTGCCTCCTCAGGTCCTCTAGGGACAATAAATTAGCTGTTCCATTCCTCTGCTTAAAGATCGTTGGCAACAGAATCTATCGATCGGCAGGTCCTAGACTGTGGAACTCACGTCCTCAATTCTTATGCAATGACGTCTACTGTCCTGCTTCCGACTGTGGCACATCCTTGCCAGTCACTCTGAGCTGCTACTTTCCATGCTACTCCCTCTCCCTTGGCCGCTCTCCTGACTCAGCAATGCTTCTCACTTTTCTCTTTTTTTTGCATGACATAGAGTAGTCTCTTGGCTACCGCATGCCACCCGGGCTTCAAGTGCCCTGTAGAAATCTCTCTGCTTAATACCCACTTTGTCCTTGTGACTTTGTGGAGTTACATGGGAGATACATTACATTTACATTTTTCTATGTGGCGTTACTGCAGACCGGCTGTAGCGCTACCCTAGAGTAGCAAGCATAGAAGGTAGCCTGTGGATGCCAAATCTATTTTTTTACAGCTTATATAATAATAATAAAAATAATAATAATAATAATGCACTTGATAAAGCGCCCTCGGAAAACTAAATCTCTTCCTAGGCTTTACATTAGCTGCAAAAGAAATTGCCGACATTCGCTCTTGGATGTAGCCAGTTCTCAAAATCGAATCACGATAAAAGCAGCCAGAACCAAATAGTTCTGGCAGGTCATAGTGGCACTCAGAAGGGGAAGCCTATTCCTCACGTTGGCTCAGTTAGCATTTCCTAGTGTAGCCTCGACACGAAATCTGGATGTCGTGTTCCAAAATAATTTTATGCTTATGACTTGAGTCTTGTTGTACTCAATTCAACCTACTTTCTGCTACTGCTGGCTTGCTTTGATAACTAGACTTGAGTCGATTTGGTCCAAGTATGTATTTACTTTTGTAACTCACTCCTTGCTGATCTCTCTGTCTATGTGGTAAGATGTTTACAATTGACAATGATTATGTAGTTAATTAATTGTAATAATAGTACATTAGTATAGTCCTCAGAGAACGTAATCTCTTTTTGGGCACGTTTCGTATGCCTTAAAGATAGCATGATCGGATGATAGATAAAAGGTCGTTTAGCTTTCCTGTCGTGAACGGTGCGATTGCCAGATTGCAGCAGTTCTATCTGACCTACACCGGCCCTCCATCAGGTATAAAACCCTTGTCCTGTCACTCATTCCTTCGGGTCATCCTCTAGTTCTGACTTATCTATTTAAACTTTTGCTCAGGCCGTGAGTTTATTTCCTTGTTTATCTGTATTCACGTGCCGAAATCGATCGTGTGATCCCTAATCATGTGACATGCTCTCTTTCGATATATCCAAAGTGCTGGGAGTAGAATTTAGTTCTCTTAGCGCACTAAACAAATGTTTCCTTGCTATTATGATTTCTCTGTTCTGACTACGTCAAATCCACCGGCTGGGCACTCGCCTTGTGTGACATTCAACTGGCTGTGTCTCCTATTTTCACTGTCCTTGTTTTAGCCACTCTGGAAAGCATGCATGTACTGTGAATTGGACTTGTGCAGCCCCAGCCCACGCTGTAGAACACTCGAGATCATTTATCTCTGCCCCCCCCCCCCTCCCTCCCCGACCCATTGCTGATCCTAATTGCATAGTGAGCGAATGGGGAGCCAGTTGGTTCACTAGCATATGGATGCAAGATTTATCTCAAGCTTATTTTATATCTTATATATCTTATTTGTCTCAAGCTTGTTATTTATAGTCCTCTATTCAGCTTAAGCTGTGTTTACACCGGGAAATGTTCAGATCGAGAATCCCTGGATCTTGAAGTCACGGCATCAGTTTTCTCTGGTTAGGGGTGGGACTGGTGGCTGCCTCGAAGGATACGAGTCTTAAGGGCCGGTCTTAGCTGGGCGCTCTACTTCTTGGCAGTAAATCGGGCATTTCAGACGAAGCCGACCAATTAGGAGCAGACCCAAAAGGCAACATGGATGCCGCTTTCATAGACGAATTGTATGCGGAGACCAGTCAGTCGGGCTGCAACAGTTTGGAGTATGGGAATGTATTTATAAAGAATCTGTAGGGTGGTGGCTAAATTCTTGAAGACTTGTGTGTAAGCTATATAGGCAGCAGCAGATACGTGTCCATAGATAGCCTCTGCTCAATTTCAATTTGCTGCCCAACGAGGAACTTCACGACCTTCACATGCCAGTCTCTTTCTCTGCTTTCGTGCGCATGTGTGCGCGTGTGCGCGTGTGTGCGTGTGTGTGTGTGTGTGTGTGTGTGTGTGTGTGTGTGTGCGTGCGCGCGCGTGCGTGCGTGCGTGCGTGCGTGCGTGCGTGTGTGTGTGTGTGTGTGTGTGTGTGTGTGTGTGTGTGTGTGTGTGTGTGTGTGTGTGTGTGTGTGTGTGTGTGTGTGTGTGTCATTAGTGGGCACCACCGACCTTTACCTGGTGCAACCAGCTGCTTCTGCTTATCCACCAATCCCTTACTGGCTAGATTGCTTAGCTCTTGCCTGGCTACCACATGAAGCTTAGCAGGTAGCCAAATAGAACGTTTAGACCGCTAATGATTGTGGTCAACCACATGTAACCCCATGGTCCTAGAAAGTTTCTTTTGATGATTAATGTGTTGGCTAAAATCTGACCAAACCAAAAATGGTCGGCTCACCTAAAGCTTCCATAAGCCTGCCCTGTGATTAAGTGATCCCTGGCAAGGTCAATATTCAACAACCTTGAAAGATCTCACCATGCAACTGCTTTTTAGAATCGAGAATTTGCTCTCATTGCAGCATGGTAGGAGGTCATGCAGTAGAGTCCGGCCGGACCAAGGAGTGCCTAGACTATCATGCTGCCGTGGATTTTCTTAGTTCGTTTTGCATTCTAGCTCATGCAGCAGGATTTTAACTTTAAAAACTGCCACCCATGCAGGACCCGGTCTCCTCTTTGTCCCTTGTGCCTTGCCCCGGGAGTCTGAGTGCTCCTCAGGAAATCGCCTTCAGCTCTGGCTTGGCTCGACGCTTAGTTAGGATGCTGCCTCGAGCAGGCATGCCTTACTCAGCCCGGAAGGCACATCTGCCTGCTCCCATATCACGTGCTGGTCACATGCTTCTCTTGGCTCTGTCGTCGGCCCGGGCTGCTCGGCTCTCATCGTGCTCTCAGCCTGAGAGAGAGAGAGAGAGAGAGAGAGAGAGAGAGAGAGAGAGAGAGAGAGAGAGAGAGAGAGAGAGAGAGAGAGAGAGAGAGAGAGAGCACGCTAGGAAACTCCTGCCTGGCTGCTGCTGATGTCTTCTTTGCTTGTTAGCTCGTGCTCTGGCTGAGTGGCTGAGTGCCAGCAGCGGCACGCCACCCACCTCTCTCAAACCAGCCTCCACTCACCCTGACGGCCGGCTAGCGATGACTGCCGCCAGATCGATGACTGCCGCCTGATCGCGTGACGACCGTACGATCGTTGCAGCCGACCACCTTGGCAGCCCCTGCTCTTCCTGCTGTCGGCTTTGACCTGGACACGACCTTGGGCACACTCCTGGCACCTATCGGCAGTGGCAGCAGCAGGGCTGAGACTGAAGTGCCAGCTGACGAGGCCACCAGTCCAGCCGGCTTGGCTACTGGCACTGTGCCAGCAGGTCCGGTCGCCGTGCAGAAGGCAGCAGGCACGTCGAAGGTATGCATCGGCTGCGGCGGAGCGGAGCATATGTCGCTCCTGTGTGCTCGTCTGCTGCTGCACTCTCGGCTAGAGAGCTCTCTTACGATGCTGCTTTCACTGCAAGCCCGACCTGCCGTGCCTGGTGTGTACTTGTGTTGCCAGCGCCCTGCTGAAGCTGTGGCTAGCAGACCAAAAGAAAAAAGGGGCCTGCACAGTCCCTATTCAGAGAGTGGGCCCACTTGTGAGTGGTGGCAGATTTACGATCAACTACCGTGCATCTGAAAAGAAATGAGATTTAACTGTAGTATTTTGCAGATGTCAGTGTGAGAGATTTGCCACATTGCCATAGCACTGACCAGTTCCTCGAACAGGCTAAGCAGTAGAAGTTATTTGACCACCGCCGTGGCCCGTGTGGGCAGTCGCCTGACCGAGCAGTCATGGTCACGTGGTCGAGGTCTCAGGGCTGCTTGTGTCGAATCATGCTAATCCTGCAGGACTCATGCACAGCTAACTTCCTTAAACTAAACGACAATGCGATCTACTAATAGTTTTGTATGCATGAGTATGTCCTTCTGCAACTCCACAAACCTCAAAGACAGAGTGTGTGTTAAGCTACAGACATATCTATTGTGCACTCAAAGCCTGGCGGCTTTCGGTGCACACACGGTAGCCCACTGACTGTATTATATATCCTGCAATGAAGTGACAGTGAGAAGCAAAGACAGGCCATGAGGGCAGTCTAGAAAGTGAGTAACGTGGAAGTAGCAGCTCAGGAAAGCTAGCTAGAAAGTATTTGATGTAGTCAGCAGCAGAAGAGAGAATGGTGGTGCATAAGAATCGTGGAATTGATTTCCAAAGTCTAGGACCTGCAGACCAAAAGCTTCGGTCATTGTCTGTAACCTGAGGATGCAATAGGGCTGAATCTGGTGTAGCAGTTACACCAGGTTTGGAGGAGCTTATTGCTGCTGGCCTTTCTCGCTCTGTATCCGTTGATCGACCGGGAGCCGGCTCACTGGGCAAACAAGACACGTGGCTGAACCTCTTGGATTTCTTGACCAACGTTGCAGCCGTATTCGTCACCAGCTTTAACTTATGAACCTTGCCAAAATTAAGGCTTGCTTAAGCAGTAGCACCACATGCAAGCTAGATCACTCATTCGTGACCCGGCGTCTAGATTACTGAATATACCCCTGAACTCCCGGCCTGTGCCCGTAATCGACTGCTACTGTTTCAAAACTCACCAGCATGTCCGATGTGTCATCAAAGTGTAGCTGCTGAGTCACACTGCTACTGTCTATTATATGCTATATATCTAAGACATGCATTCCCCTTGAGGTCCTCTCTGTGCCTTATGTTTTGCTTCACTCGTGAGCAACAGCAGCCTACCTGCCCGATGTCTTTGCCCTTGCAGTGTGCTTGCACAGCTCTGCTAATCGTGTGCCTGTCATCTCGGCCTTACTTTGGCGATCGGTCATTCAGTACAGGTCTGCCCTAAGCCTGAAACTTGCTTCTGGCTTGTATCACTGCCAGCAATGACGTTGCATAATATAAGGATCTGCTAGTTAAAGGTGTATCTTTTCCGTTCAACTTTCCCCGCACCCCAGTGAACTTGTCTTTCTCTTTATTATGTGCATCGCATGCCTACCTGTGCATGATTCAGTACGTGCTACTTTCTAGCCAGGGGAGCTAACTAACTAGTGCCCCCCCCCCCTGCGAGGTTTAGCCTTCCTGTCACTTGCTGTTCAGTCAAAATATGGCCCCGGCAAAAGAAACAATGCCACTTATTGTAGCTTTGCTCCTTCACCTTGCGGCTGCTTTCACCTCTGGCTCCCCCTCCTCCCCTGCCGCTGCCTGTCTCCGCTGCTCCCAGCTATTGCTTCTCTTTTAGCTGTCTGCTACCGATTTGCCCTCGGGCTGCCACCTCCTCCTCCCACTGCTTGCTGCTGCACCAACGTCTCGTTTCTCTCGCCGAGTGAGTTGTGCTTCGAGTACTGCCGATGCTTTCTCGAAACTGCTGCTTCAGTTCTCCGGTTGCCTAGACCCACTCGCATCCTACTGATGCACTTTTCGTTTTAGGCAAAGAGGGAGAAGGCTTCGCTCAGCGAAGCCGAGACAGAGGCGATGCTGCATGAGGTACCCGGCTTGCTTGCCGGCGCTGCTATTGGCTGCTGCTACACTGCCCACTCGGCGTCCACTCACACTCCCTGTTCCCTCGGACTGTGCGCTGGGGCTAGTGCTTGGTCGCAGCCTCGCGTAATGTAGTGCACTTTTTATCTGTCTTCGACTCTATAAAGCCACAATGACTTGAACAGGTGCTTCATCTGGAGAGTTTTCCGTGGTGCATCCTAAGCAGCTTTCCGTGCACTAACGTTAGACTTCATTTCGTGCAGCAATAAGAAAGTGCTTGCGGGCAGTCGAGAAAGTAAGTAGCAAGGAAGTTGCTGCTCGTGACGGCTCGAAATAGTATACCACAGTCATGAGAGATTTCGCTTTGCAAGAATTTTGGTATTGAGTGCCACAGTCTAGGACCTGCAGCAAAATCTTCT
Source organism: Cristatella mucedo (assembly GCA_009760855.2). NCBI lineage: Eukaryota > Metazoa > Bryozoa > Phylactolaemata > Cristatellidae > Cristatella > Cristatella mucedo. The sequence continues at coordinate 966,142 of WPIO01000094.1, read as the reverse complement.
ATCGCCAGAAGACTTACAGCAAGGTAATGGATCAGCGAATTGTCCATAGAGAACCTGAGAGCACGAGGACTCACAAGCTGGTGCAGAATTTCGGCTAAGTATGAAGGAGCCAAGTCACGGCATGTGCTGTGTGTCAAAGTGAGAGTTCTGCTCTGTGTGTGTTGATCTGCCTGGAGCCGTGCCAGTTCCGTCAGCAATGGAGATGGCTCAATCCTGTTGACACTTCAACAGGCTTCAGCTGACGTCGTCCGACTGGGACGGATGTCCAACACTGATACCAGCAGCAAGGCTGCTCTGATCTCCACTCGGATATCGTCTGTTCGGTGCATTTGTGTCCCTCTCTGTTTTTATAGCTGACGGTAGCACGAGTGCAGAAGTGTGTGTGTGTGTATCTTTGTGTGTGTGTGTCTTTTTGTGTGTGTGTGTATCTTTGTGTGTGTGTGTCTTTGTGTGTGTGTGTCTTTGTGTGTGTGTCTTTGCTAATTAGTGCCGCCCCCCCCCCCGAAGCGTGTTGCTGCAGGCAGTGCGCAGTCGTAGTTCTTTCTATCAGCCTTGAGGCTAGGCCCTCTTCCGATTTCCAGGGTGTTCTGAGTAGTAACTTGAATCTAGTCTCTACTCATCAATATGAGAACGCGAAAGTGGACTGGCCGATAGTTTTTCACTGATTTGATTGGTGTTCATCGATTTTATTAGTGCCAGTCCAGCTTTGGTCTAGCCTAGTGATTATTTACTTCGTACTCTTGTACTTCGTATTTGTATGTGCTTGCATGTTTGTCACCCTCCCCCCCACTTACGCTCTAAATGCACTTCGCAGACAATGTAGTGCAGAACATTTCTGGTGGTAGTGGTCGGCCATTTGTCCTCATCGGCCTGTGACCTATGTTAGCCCTCATGCTCAATGTAGAGGGTCACCTGGCACACATAAATTAAAAGTCTCATGTTCCGAAACCTTTCACTGCATGCAGCTGTGCTCTGTACTCTAGCTATCAAGTGACTCAGCACTGACCAGCATTGGCTCACCTCGTGTGGCTGATTCACTTGCTCACTGCCCTGTGGCTTATAGATGAACGTGCCAGACCGGTGTGGATCGGTTGGTTTCTCCTCGACCCTGCTTTGGTGCTTCTTAGAAAGGTAGAAAGTTAATGCAGTCGGCCTTCCATCCTGCCACCTTGCAAGTTATCCACAGATTGGCACCGGCAGAACAGCCACGGTGATATGAAAGAGCTTGTTCTAAGGCAGCTCTGGCACGGCCGCTGCCTGTCAGGCGTTGCCTCCTCTTTGTCCTTCCCTCTCGTTTTACTTCTAGTTTGTTGGTGTGGGTCCGACACCCCAAGGTCCCTGTGTTAAACTCTGCATATTTCAGTAGATCACCTCCTCGGTCAGTCCTGTCGGTCTGCCATATATGACATGTATGACCCTCTGGGGTGCTCTAGCAGCATCCGGTCACGCAGGATCAAGCCTGATCATTCGGTCCTCGGCTGGGAATAAGGTCAGGCAGGGTCGTTTTATATATCATTCCCTCTGTTTCAATCTGTCTGTCTCCTATTTTCTTACTGTTTGCACTCTTTTTTTCTGCAGTCTCCCTCTTGTGCAAATAATAATTTCGGTTAGCAGAACTGGACTTCGTTGTGTTCCAGGAGACCCCCTGGTCTTGATGAAGGAGTATCAGTACTGGGGGGGGTTCAGCTAATGCTGAGACCTGGATGATGGGGGTTTTGATGCTGGGGGGAATTGAGCTGCTGCTGGCGGCCTTGCAGCTGCAGAGGATTTCCTCGTGGATTCTATCAGCTTACATGATTTAGCACTGCCATGAGCTAACGACAGCTATGCTTGCTGATTTTCTGGGCTAATCCGGTTCCTACAGGTAAATCCATATGCCGTATGTGAACTTGTTTGGGCTACTTGTAAACTATGAGTGTATGCCCATAAACTGGGCTTGCTCAGCAATAGTAAGGTGCTTTACTTCACCTGCTGGTGAAGCCTAACCATTGCCTGGTATCTGGGCTGCTATCAGTCTTTATTAGCTTTTATTTGGGTCCATTGACATTAAGCAGTTCAGCCACATAAGATGTTGGTGTTATCAGCTGAGTAGATGTTTGAGGTTGCCACCCAGTGGCTGAACCAAGGTTTTTGTCTAAGGAGGTTAGGCCTGCAAAATCTTTAGATTAGGGGCAAGACCCACAAGATTTGTGTGTAGGTGGAGCTTGACTCACAGTTATTGGAAAACTCTAGTGTAAAGTAATGTTTTTGACACAGGTTTGAGGTTGCTCGTCGTGTGGAATTAAGACCGAATTCTGTTGTTGGTGATGGTCGCGGCTTGGGAATAGGAATCCGGCCCACCCACGTTGCTGCTGCCCCTGGGGTAGGGGAGGAGCAGGTGCCCTATTCTCCTGGCTCTGCCATTGTTGCTGCCCCCTCTGTCGACGATTCGGTCCTGGCGATTAGCTGTATGGGAGTCCTGTTGAAGGATGTCCTGCTGAAAGAGAGGCTGACTGGCAGACCGGCCTCGCGGATTTAGTGCTTTTAGCCTGATAGTGGGGGTGGATAGTGTGGTGGACTGGATTCCTATTTTGTGCTGCCCTAGCCTTTATCATGTGCTTCTTGGCACTGCTCTGCTCGGCACTGTCGAACCTGTCACACCATTGCCGAGTAAGGCAAATGGAGAGCTTCCGGACCGCAAGCAGCAGTCGAGGTCAAAATCCGATAAAAGTAGCACGAGTCTCAGCATCCAAATGGGCCTGCCACTGTTCAACCAGACTCTCTGTTAAGGCTTGCTGCTCGTAAGTCATCAGTCGATGCTTGCACCTAGCAGCGCCTGCTGCTGCTGCTGCCACCGACCCGGCTCACCTCATACCCATCGGTGGGGGGAGGGGGAGGACTCCGTGTGGGTGTGGCGCGCTTACACACTCTTGCAACTGCCGAAGCTGCTGCCATAGGGCGACAGCGCGTGCAGCAAGTCACTTGAGCAGCTGTGCAGGGCTGAGCCGAGGCAGTGGCAGCCACTGCCTGAGCAGGGCTCGCAGGTGCACGCAGCCACGCCTAGCCTTCCGCCGGTCGTAGACGCTCGTATCTCTCTGCCCGTCCTAGACGGAGCAGAGGCTGGCCAGCTCGGACAGGGCGCTGGAGACGGCGGACGACTACGAGCGGCTCATTCGACAGTCGCCCGACAGCTCGATGGCGTGGCTCGGCTACATGTCGCACTGCCTCGACGGCGGCAGCGGCGGCTCTGCGCTCGCCTCCGCTGGAGGCGCCAACGTCGAGGCTGCACGAGCCGTGGCCGAGCGCGCCCTGGCCACAGTCTCGTACAGGTTAGCGCGCGGCAGCTGCCTACTGCTGGCTCTACGGCTGCTCGCAGGGCGTTCGACCTGTGGATGATGCCGCCGCTCCTCCGAGGCCTGGTCGGCAGCATCGCGGCCTCGAAGTGCCGCAAGCGTGAGCATGTGGCGCCCTCGCTCGGTGCGCGCCCGCCGCAGGCGGCACTCAGCGAGTGCCGCCTGCTTGTGCTTCGATCGTGCATGCCGATGCCAGCCGTCAGCCAGTGCTGCCAGCCAGTGCTACCAGCCCTACCCGGCGGCCCAGTCATGTGCGCTGCTGTTCCGCTGCCGACATGGCACCAGCTCACTGTCTCTTTGTCGTGCATCTTTCCAGGGAAGAGCAAGAGAGGATGAATGTGTGGTCGGCATATCTGAACCTGGAGAGTATGTACGGCAGTGCAGACACTCTGCAGGCCGTGCTGTCCAGAGCCACTCAAAACATGGACCCGCTCAAGGTCTACCAGCGATTGATTGCCATCTATGTAGCGTCGGCAAAGATGGAGGCAAGTCGTCGATCACCATTCTGCTTATCTGGCAATCGTCTAGTGACAAAGTGGCTGCCTCCCGAACTTCCCATTCAGCCATGCAGCTTCCAGAGTGCGATCGCTTAGGAATTGAGCACTTTACCATAGCAGCATGCAGGCCACTTTAGGATCCGGGATGCTGGTCAGCAGTTTTTGCATCGCTAATGGATGTAATGGTTAATGGCAGTGCCCCCATGATGCTGCTCCCTGGTGCCTGCTGCCTACGCTCCTCCTGCCGTTGCTTTTGCGGCTACCGAAGCCACTGCTGATCCGATACCTCCTCCGATATCCTGGTGCTGCTGTTGTCTGCCTCAGCTGCTGTGTGCATGCTGCTTTGCTGGATGATCCTGCTTCGCTGGATGATCCGCGTGAAGAACTACTAGTACTTACACTGAGCTGTGCTGTAGTGGTGCAATATCCTGACCAGTGGTTTACTTTCATTGCAGCCACCTACTTGGAAAATCCCCTGCTGCTTTGGCACTAGATAGTTGAATCCATTACTGTCGTGTTAAGTAGGATTTACCACCATTTCTCTTGGATTTTGCATCTCATTGGGCACCTAATCCAGTCGTCCTGCTCCCTTGTGGGTGGAGGCCTGTGACAGTGTCACTAGGGTGAAAAGTGGCTGCTGCCGGATGTGACTTGCCAGACTCCTGTTGGTCTCCGGTGGGTCTAATGGCAAGTCTAACCGTGCGGTCGGTCATTCGAGGTGATCGGATGGTGATTGATCTTAGGCCTACTCTTAATAGTCCTACTTCTTGTGCATACGTTGGTAGCTCATGCTTCTGAAGACTGTTAGCCTCAGGCTGAAGTTATTGCATGTACATGCAAGCTGCTCAGCGAGTGGCGTAGCCACTCATGAAGGACTGGCAGTAATTTTCAAGTACAGTTCGATACGGGTTTCAAGGTGTCACCCGTTGATTTCTTTCTGACGTTTGCAACAGATAAATTTCTATACTGGAAAATGGAGGGCATCGGTGGGCTTTTTAGTCATCACGTTTACTGACTACTAATTGAAGGTTAATATTAGAATGAAAAATTGGTTACCCACTGGCGCAGTTGAAATGATAAAGCTTATTTGAGACACCTGGTCAAACCTCTGGGATTTGTAAACTAGCTTTCAGCCATATTTATCGCCAGCTGAAGAGGCCACTGGCCAAGCAGTCAGTGTCTATATGGATTATAGGAGGCTTTCGGAGCAGTGCATCCACAGCAGAAGTATGAGCAACAAACGCAGACTGGTTGTTAATGCTCTGGTGAATACAGGAAGTTTTAAAGAATAGAAGCGGCCTGATTTTCAATAGATGTCAATATCTACCCGTGCATTTATAGCCTTGGTTTTTGTATTAGAAAATACTGTAATATTTCATGCGAACGTTTTAAATGCTATTTCGCACAAAGAATGAGTCTGTTGGCTGAGTTGATAGCAACTAATCCGTCGGCTCCTCGCAGTCACTTTTGCGTTTGAGTGTGGTGAGCATGCGACTATTTATGTAGGTAGCTTGAATCCTGTGTGGCAAGCATAGTTGATGTGCATGTCGGGTCCATGTGCTTGGCAGGGCTGTGTAGTGTAGCCAACTATTGGTCAGTTCTGTGAACTCCCGACGTGTGCTGACGTTTGGCCAGGGTCGATCGTTAGGTCAGCCGATTGATTCACGAAGTAACTGATTTAGAGACACGGCATTAAGAGCTTTGATGTGCCCAGATGCATGATTAGGCTGAGTGTGCTGTGCACTGCGTCACCAGACAATACGCATTCATCCCTCACACATCTTCCCTGTGGCTTGTCTGCATTTGCCCACCACACTAAAGCTTACGAATGGGGGGGGGGGGCGTTCATCACTCACAAGAAACTGCTAATCTACTGTGGCTCACCCCCTTGGAGCCGGCTTGCCCGGCGCAGTGTCTGCCCCTGAAAGAGACCTGGCACACGAAGTGAGGTGTCCACCTCTTGGCTGCAAAATTATTCCTCCCCCCCCCCACTATTTCTAGCCTCGCCACTGCTGGCTGACCTTCCTTTCCCCTCTGCGTGCTCCTGCTGTCTGCGCACGCAGACACTCGTGTTCACGCGGCAGGAACACTTCACATTTTGAGGCATTGGCTGTCCTGAGGATTGGCATTCGCTGATCAAGCTCTCACTGCAGGCTGCAGAAGGCATTCATCTGATGCTGTCCAAGAAGTTCAGCCAAAACAAGGACGTCTGGATCAACTGCGCTTTGTTCTATTTCCGAAATGGCAAGGCTGAATCGGGACGCGAGCTGATGCACCGCTGTGTCAAGAGTCTCCCGAAAGCCGTCCGTGAGTGGCTGGCATCACCGACGTCACTGCTGCTGCCTTTGCCACTGCTGCTGTCTTTGCTGCCGCCGAAACCGTGCTGTACGCACTGCATGATCGCACTTGTGCATGACGGCTTTTTTCATGATCCCGTATCCAGACCACCGTAGGGCGCTTCTGGACTCGTGGGGCTGGGCAGGACCGGGCTTGCTCGTTGGGCCGGGCATGACCAGGCTTGCCTGGTCGGTTTTCAATGAGTCCCTGCACCACTTCAATTGCAGGCATACCTGGCCACATGCCCAGGCAGACCTCGGTAGTTGCTGACGTCCTTGGCCGTTGCTTGGTCGACCGGCATTTCTTCATGGCTCTGTTAACCTATTGAGCCGACTCGGGGTTCTGGCCAGCTGCCAAGAGTAGCCTAGTCACTACATACTACCTGCTGCCTTAGTCGTTACATAATAATATCTCACATAATACCACCGTACTCAGTGTCTGTCTGTCTCTTCCTCTCAAGGCCACCCTTGCACCTTCTCGTACACACACAATCCCGGGCACGGTTCAGTGCCTCCTGCTCCGGCTAAAGTAGCTGCAGTAGCCCCTGGTTTTAGCTTAATCCTGAGGCTTACAACCCTATGATTGAGCTGCCTCCTCCTCCTGTGGAGAGATGGCAGCTAGAGGGACGTGTCGTCAGGCACACGCACGCGGCTGCTCTGGTCAGGCTGCAGTCAGTCCTGTCCTGCTTCTTGTTTCATTGCTAGCAACTAGTCTGGAATGAAGCGTTTTCCTATGTGTATCAATTTGTCGGTTAGAGAAGATGTTATCTCTGCCTTTTTCGTGCTGAAGACCATCGCATTGCTTAATTTTTGTCACCTGAAAGGCAGGGGCGACAAGAGCTGGTGCCAGCCATTGCTTGAATGCTTGTGCGAAGTCGGTTAGAGCGTTGCCGGCTAACAATGTAAACAGTCTGCTTTCAATCGAAATCAGCCGCTAACTAGTCGGATGCTGAGACTCTCGACATGTTGTCTTTTCCTGCATGCTAAAGCTGCATCTACACGGTCGAATCTTCGGCCGGCTAAGACTCCTAAACTTACTGCCACGTGGTCTGTGGAGGAGGTAGGGGGAGGTGCCAGGTGCCCAGTGGGAAGAATCAGCTTGCTCTAGACCATAGTTGGTAAGTATGGCTGCTCTACTCATTGAGGCTGGCTGCCTTAGGTACCTGCTTACTGGTTTTTACTTGCGTACATGTTCGACCACCTCCAGCCAATGAGGAAGCGACCACCTCCAGCCAATGAGGAAGCGATCGCAAAACCTCCCACATTGTGAGCTGGGGGTGACCAGCTGTCGTTGCTCATCTTTGAGACACAGAATTACATGTTTTATAAGAGGTAATAATGCAGAAAGCGTTTGTTAGATCTTTCTCAGTGACTGCTGGGTCGTCAGATCTGCAGCCGGATATTCATTATAAATCAACTGTTATAGCAAGCAAACAGTAGCACTAGTATCACAACGGGGTGCATTTTAGAGGTAATCGTGCAACATTTGCACCTCTTGCATTAGATTCTCATTTATTTACACCTCAGGCAGGAAGGGTGTAGGGCCACAGTATAAGTGTGAAGATCTGCTGCTGAGACAGACAGACAGACAGACACAGACAGACAGACAAAGAGAGATTCAAATGAGGAAGGATAGTAATAGAAAGAAGAGGGTGAGATATGAGTAGATTGATTAATACTTTATGTAAAGTGCCTAGAAAGAGAGTAAGTTCTCTGGAAGCACTATACAAATTTATTATCAATATTATTATTGTTATTATAAGATATAAAAAAGGAGAACTTCGAGCCCTTTCATTATTGTTAGTAGCTGTTGTCATAGTCATTAGCCCCCACCTGCTTACCTAGCCGAGTGACTAGCTATTTATTTTACCCCTTTCCTCCTCCTCCTCCTCCTGATGATGATCATTTCCCCTGACCTTCGCAGGGTCATGTTGAAATGCTAGCACTCATGCCCGAACACACTGGTTATGTTCTTGGCCTATGGTTTCAAGGGGGACATTTGTATTGAAGAGGTAATACCTATTGCCTTTAATGTAGCATTTTTATTCATCTGTCTAGCCATCACCTGTATGTTGCATTTTCTGGGGGGGGACTTGGCCGTGTGTTTGCCTCCCATTTGAAGTAGGAAAATTAAAATGTCATGCATCCTTCAGGTTAACGTTCATCGTTCGCATCGTGCAATTTCGTGGTTGATGCATTCATGTCATCTTTTGTTTGGTGCATGGTCAGGTCTTTTTCCGGCTTAATTTCCGGGCTTTTTTGTGAGCTTGGGGCCTCGTTCGTGTAGCAGCGGTCTGTATTAATTGCCGTGCTTTCAATGCTGTTTAATTTCAGCAGCCTGCATTGATTCGTTGCTTCTGCATGTTTCCCCGCAGACGGAGACGTCTTGGCACGGTTTGCACAAATGGAATTCAAGCACGGCTCAGCGGAGCGCGGCCGCACTCTGTTTGAGACACTGCTGAGCACGTATCCCAGGCGAACAGATTTGTGGTCGGTATACATCGACATGATGCTAAAGCATCACAGCTCGGACGTATCACAGGCTCGGTGAGACCCCTTCGGCTTTTCTCCTGGATCCACAGGATCATAGCAGCCCCCTGGATCCTTTTCCCCTATCCTGAATCCTCCCCCCCCCCTGGATCCGCAGGATCGGCATATGCATATGGTGAATAATTCCCTCCCCCTCCCTCCACTGTGTGGCTGGGTGCACCCGAAAGCCCAGTCGTTAGCAAGCTGTCGGCCGGTTAGACACTCGTGCAAAGAGCAGCCTTCGAGTGCGAGCACTCGCTCACTCGGAGCTGCAGCCATGGCCGAAGCCTCTGCACAGTTGTGCTGCTCGTGTTCACAGCTACTGCTGCTCATTGCTGCTGCTGCTGCTGCTCGTTGCTGCTGCTTCGTAGTCTTGGGCCGATTGCTGGAGAAATAGCCTAAGGTACTCTAGCCTTGAGGTACAAACGTCACCTAGTTGGCTTGAGCAGTGTTCGAAAAAGTGTGTAGCATCACCATTGTTTACCTTCACACTGTGGGATGGTGACGGGTTGACAAAAACAAAGCTTAATAATAGTAATAATGCATTTGTAATAGCACCCTCAGAGAACTGTTCTAGCTTTCGATTGGCAAGCGGCACGAATGTATTTCCGACATATCACGGGTGCTCGTCGCAATTTGTTTTGTTTTGTATGCATGTACCTCATTTACTCTACCTTACCACTCTCGGGAGCAATTCAATTTATTAGTGTAGTTGTATTTTTTAATAGTTCTGATTTTCGAAATTCTTGCTGCAGGACGTCATAGATCATAATTGTCATGTCGTTAGTATATATAGTCCTTTCTACCTCTTCCTAATGTTTGTGACTGTTGGCATGCATCCAAGCTGCACGGGACTAATTTAGTGGCTCTAATCAGAGAGGATGTGTTCATTATGTATACGTTGAATTAGATTACATCAATTGCCTCCTACTGGCTTGCCACATTATGCAGTACATCTGCTTTCTCATATCGTGCTGCAGGAGCACTTCTCTCTCTCACATATATATATATATATATATATATATATATATATATATATATATGTATGTATATACATGTGTGTGTGTGTGTGTGTGTGTGTGTGTGTGTGTGTGTGTGTGTGTGTGTGTGTGTGTGTGTGTGTAATTTATTTGTACAGCGCCCCTAGAGAACTTAATCTCTATTCAGGCGCTTCACATATGCCTCGGGGCTCGAGCCCGTGACCTCAGGCCAGACCTTGGTCGGGGCGAGCACCGTAACCGCTGCAACAAACCAGCTTGTGCTAGTTCGCGAGTGCCGAGCTCCCCGGATGCGGATGGCGCCCTGGCTCGGCTGCTCATCAGCTCTCAGTCTTTGAACACCATATCCTAGCCTGCCTAGGCCTGCCAGTCTAGCCGACAACAGGCTGGCCACAGCTGCTGCTTCCTCTGCTTCTACAGCTCCTGCTGCTGCCGCTGCCAACGCCACTGCTGGGAGGGTTGCATGTGTCTGTTGCTGTCACTGCAGGCTCCTTCTCGACCGTGCCGTCAGCCAGAACTTCCCCATGAAAACTGTCAAGTTTTTCTATAAGAAATACGTTGAGCTTGAGGAGGCACATGGAGACTCGGCCTCTGTCGACACGGTGAAGCGGAGAGCTCTAGCCTGCTCCACCGACACAGTGGCACGCCCATCCGATTGTGTCGCACCGTGACATGCCATCTGTCCGTCGCATGATGCTGGTGAGTAGCCGGAGTGCAGTTCGACTCTGACCTCGGCCTTGCCGTTCGGACCCCTTCTGGCTCTGTCGTCAGGCTCTAGCTGCCTATCTTTCTACCCCCATTTTTGCTCTACCACCCCACCAGATTGCTCCATGCTTTTGGAACTTAATCTCAGGGTCGAATTGCTGAGCACGATACGACGACTAAAGTAAATAAAATGAAGCACGTGCATATTCCTCTAGTAGAACTTAATCTCTTTCTGGGCACTTCACCTAAGCTGAAAAGTAAGTATGTGAATTATCAGTGCTGACAGCCTTCACAGCTGCAGCCTCTGTGCATAATCACATAAAGGACGGTTCACTTGGAGCAACCGGAAGGTTCGTTGCCAACGTTACCTCTAAATGTCGTCAAGTCGTAGGATGTCGTGATCTCAGTAGATAATATTGATAGTGCACCTAAATAGAACTGAATTCTCTTTCTGGGCCAGAAATCGGCACCGTGCAGGAGCCTATGGCCCAGTCTCCAAACGATTTGAGATTGGTTCTGCACAGGCTTCGTTAAGCGACCAGAGTCAGTGGAGCAAGAATGTGTTGGTTTTAGGCACCCCTAAGGAGTAAGTATTCCACGAGAGTTTCGCCGGAGCTTGAGAGTGAATTGTCAAGGCTGGGAAGTCGATGGGCTGGTTGATGGGGAGCCAGTGGAGGTCGATGAAAAGTGGTGTAAATGTGGCAGGTGCAATGTTCGTGACACGCACTCCATAGCTGCCAAGTGTGCACCAACTGTGAGCGTGTTTCTCAGGCAGAAATACCTGCTAATAGTGAGTTACCGAAGTGTCGACGTAATATCCTGAGTGGCGCTTCGCGATTGCATTGCCAAGAGGAATAAGAAAAAGTTGCAAAAAGAAGTAGTCATAGAACATGGGACCCCATCCTTCAAAGGTTTTTTAGATGACCATTGCCTTGGTAATGCATAATGCCCTAAGGTGTACCATTAAGATAGGACTTTAGACCGGTGCAGTGACTTGGTGACCAATTGTATCTGACACGCACTGCAAAGAGGTCCAGCAAAGCTACCAGGGAGAATTGGCTGTTAGTCAACTTCTGAGAAGGTCGTCTTGCACTCATAGCAGTGCTGTCTGTATGGTGTTATTTAGGTCTTTCCAAACTACGATTTGCTTACTAAGTACGAAATTAAGAGCAGTGATTTTTGCAGTCATGCATGCCTGTTTACAGATAGTCGATGTGTATTATCGGCAAACTTCAAAGAAACCTAAATAAAGTAAAAATAGTAAATGGAAAGTGCTCGTGTGCGCATCCATTCATGGAGTAAATTGGGACTCGACTCGAGCTCATATGCGGAGCTGCAGAGCCAATCTTACTCGGATGAACGCTAGCCCTTCCAGCAGAGGTTGTCTGACGACCAGCACTCACTCATGCTGACTCTTGCCTTCGGTCGGTTTTTATTGCAAACAAACTGAGCCCCGAGTCGCTTTGCATCCGTCTGAGCTCTGGCTGGGCGCACTCTCGGCGAGAGCCTGCGCTCGTGTCTGGCGCTGTCGCATGCGCGGGTTGCGCATTCTCGAGCTGAGCTCGTGCGTCCGCCCAAAGTGGTGCTTCCCCTGGAGCAAGGTGTCTCCGTGCCTGCCGATGGCGTAGGTTTCGGTTCTCCTGGATTTTTTCCGCATGCCCCTGGGTAGAGCGGTAGAGCCTGCTGCCGGCGAAGCCTCTGCCACTGTGACTTCCACGTCGTTCCCGCCATCATCACCCCGGCTGTGCGCCGCTGCTGCTCTGAAGTTGCACTTTATCTCACCGATCTGCTACAAATGCGATAGCACCCCCTCTGTTTCTCCCACCCCACCGATGGAGCAGCACTTGTGAGCGGGCTCCATCGTGCTACCTTTAGAGCATCTCTCTCTCTCTCTCTCTCTCTCTCTCTCTCTCTCTCTCTCTCTCTCTCTCTCTCTCTCCTCTCTCCTCTCTCTCTCTCTCTCTCTCTGTCTCTCTCTCTCTCTCTCTCCTGCGAGTCTGGTGGCACCTCTCTGGCTGTGCCAGCTTGCCATCAGCAATGGCCTTCCCCAGCCCCTGCCCATCCGAGACAAACTTCCAGAGCATTTGCTGATGCTGATGATGGCCGTTCCGGCACAGAGGCCGATCACACAAAGGACAGTGAACTCAGACTGGGCAAAGGCTATGAAGAAACGGTATGTTTTAGCTTAATTTTGGATGCCGTTAGATCAGGATATGATGTGATGTCAGTCAATAGCGATTTCTAGACTTCAGCAGCATGCAGACTGAAGGTCAGGGAATGCTGCAGTGTGTCTGCTGCTCGACTCGACTCGATCGCTTCTATTATATTCGCTGCAAGCCGGGTAGTTTTGCATTGTTTGTTCATTTCGATGGTTTCCTGTCGTCTGCTGTCGAATCCTCCATCGTCTGCCACATGTTGTTGTTGCCTCTGCATTTCTTTTCTAGATACCAAACTGCAGCAGAAGCCGAGCCCGCCACTCATCGCTTACACGTTTTGTACTGGAACATCGAGGACATGTCGATTGAAGGAAGTCGTGGAGTTGCCCCCCTAATTCACTGTGTGTCGGTCTTCTGCAGGCACTGGCAGAGTGCGGCTGCAGCTGACCTCGTGCTCTGCAACGTCTGTACTACATTACAGCCAGTGGCATACGGGCCAGATGTGCCTGCTTACAGCATTCAATATAGAGAAGTTTTCTGTCAAAGGTGGTTGTTATCTTCTTAATGATGTTCTGCCCTCACCACTATCAGCTTGCTACCTGGGCAGCGTTCTCGTTATCTTTATCTCGTCCGTGCTACATGTAGACCAAGTTTGTTTAGTAAGCTGCTGTACTGTCCGAGCGACAAAGGTCGAGGCACAGCGCCATCAGGTTCGCTGATGTTCAACCCTGGCTTGTGCATTAGGATGTGCATGCCTTTGAAGAAACCCAGCCTTCTGCTGAGAGCTCCGTCGGTATCCGAGCAGCAGCTGATGCTGACTGACATGCTCTGCTGACTATGGACTTTTTTTTATATGCACTCTGAACAGTAAGTCTTCTGTTCAGCGCCCTAGGAGAATCAAATCTATCCAGGCACTTTAAAACTCGCTGCAAACGAAGCAATACCTATGAGTAAGTGACAATTGCATGCAAAGGCACACAAGAAGACAGGGTCAGCACTACCCCTCGTTAGTAACATGCACTCTTGCACATAACTGGTTAGTAACATAACACTGACTCTTGCACATATGTATAAGCACACAGGAAAAACTGTGTTAACTAGGGCATAAGGAAAGCTGAGTGGACCAGATGCGTCTTTAGCCGTTACTTCAGTGATTCAAAGTCTGTGTATGTGATGAGAGAAGCTAAAAGTAATTTCTGGACTTTTATGAATAAGAGCTGTGAGTTTGATCATCAAAAGATAATAATTATACACTTAATAAAGCGCACTCAAGAGAACTCGATCTCTTTCTAGGCGCGTTACATTTGCTGCAAAGTAAGCACGATCAAATGGTTAGTGGTAGCATGCTCAATAAACAACAAGAACAAAGTTGGGAGTGAAATGCACTGGGTCAGCATGCAAATATGGTTAGTGGCAGCATGCAGTGTCAGCACGCATAAGCACATAAAGGACAAATCACAGGACTCTCTAAATGCAGTGATAAGCAGATGCGTTTTAGTTGTTTTTTTAGATGTTGGTAAGTTCGATGTCATGACACAAGTCGGGAGTGAGCTCCATGCTCTGGGAGCATACGAACTAAAGGTAGGGTCTCCAAAGGATTTGAGGTTTGTACGAGGTATAGGTAAACAATTAAATTTCCCAACGCGAGTGGTACGATACTTAGCCTGGTAGGGCAGTAGGTCTTATAAGGACGCTGGAGCCAAAGAATGGAGGGAGCTAAACGTAAGTGACAGAACCTTCCCAACGCGAGTGGTACGATGCTTAGCCTGGTAGGGCAGTAGGTCTTATAAGGACGCTGGAGCCAAAGAATGGGGGGACCTAAAACTTAGTGACAGAACCTTGAAGTCGATGGATTGCTTGACTTGTAGCCAGTGCAGGTGGGCGAGAAGCGGTGGATGTGGCAACTGCGACACTCACGACAGTCAAGCTAGCTGCAGTTTTGCACCATCTGTAAGCGCCTGAGTGCACAGGTCTGTAGACCAGCAAACAGTGAGTTACAGAAGTTGAGAGAGGATTCGCAAATGTATGGACCAACTTAGATGCGGTATCCCTGTCTAAACAAGCCAAAATTTGCCTATATAAATAAACTGCCCAAATTTTAGCAATGCGATGTAGCTGAAAGTAGGCAGACTTGATTATGGAACTGAAGTGGTCGTCTAACGAAAGGTCACTTTGAAACATGATACCTAGATTTCGTGCAGATTAAATGGGAAATATGCTGGCAGAGCCGATTTTGACCGTTTGCTTTTGAAATTTCCGAATGATGTCATGTACTTACTATCTACACAAGGATATTTAGCTCTATTAGTCACGATTGGCCTCAAATCGATCGTACTGCATTTAATTAAAAGCTTGTCACCTTGACTATAGAGTAGTTCTCCCCCTCTGTACAATGGTCGGCTGACAAGGTACTACTGCTCTGACCTAATCAAACATCATCGGCAGTCCATACATGAGATTGGGTTTGGAACTCGAGCTAGAAGCTGTAGCAGATCCTGGATGTGTTTACTACGAGACCTGCTATAATCGGCGGTAGCCAGCTGTGTATGAGATTTTTCTGAGCGGCCTAGCAGCCAAAAAAAACATGTACCTGCTTACATTGTGCCTGCTGGTTTCGGATGTTACCACCAATCATGTGGTATTGCTTTCTAAGCACCATTTATTAAGCGCCTAGAAAGAGATTCAGGACTTAAAGGGCGATATACAAATGTATTGTTAGTATTGCTCTTTCCATCACTATCTGTTAATAAATGAAGGAATGACTTGGACGGCAATGGGCATTACAGTACAGCCACGCCTTCCCAGACAGTCCGGCCACGTCTGTAGTAAAGCACGAAATTCAATGCTCGTTGATTGTCCTTTTTATGGTCATCATTAATAGATGAATTTGTTAGTTGGCTGGCAATGGCCACGATGTAGTCAGGGCAATCATATGACCCCGAAGATGCCGCAGTTTTAAGGTGCAGCCTCCTCAGGTCTGCTGAATTAAGGAATGCTAGGGTGTCGGCTCTGTTAGGTGTCCCTTAGTTTGCCCCTGGTTTGCCCTCGGGCAATGTCCATGTTATGAGTGCGTGTCTACTTTGTCGTTGCCCAGTGGTTGCTGTAAGGCTGATTTGGAGCCTCAATGGATACAGTGCCAAGGTGTGGCAGAGCCCATGACAGCCACCTGGTGGCTTTCTTTTGAGTCACTGGACCCTGTATACACCATACCGACTGCTGACGTCAGCAAGGCCTAGTCGGTCCATTTTGATCAACTCTGATCGGCAACGAATTAGACCAGAGCAGACTAGCACGAATTGATGGTACTTGGTC
Organism: Cristatella mucedo; assembly: GCA_009760855.2. Taxonomy (NCBI): domain Eukaryota; kingdom Metazoa; phylum Bryozoa; class Phylactolaemata; family Cristatellidae; genus Cristatella; species Cristatella mucedo. The sequence goes on along the minus strand of WPIO01000094.1, from coordinate 950,277 downwards.
GCTGACCTCGTGTCTGTAACACGACAGCACCTGCTGATGGTCCAGGCACCTGCTGAGGGGCCAGGCACCTGCTGAGGGGCCAGGCACCTGCTGAGGGGCCGTGATGGCAGGCGGCTCAGGTGGCCGCAGGTGCAATCAGTCGTTGCTTTGGTAATGCCAGCATGGCACTCGTGGCGTCGGCGCGCTCCCAGATCAAGAGCAGAGCTCGCACCCGTAGCCCGGCCGTGTAGCACATTTTTTGCTAGCCGGAGCACAGTCGTTAGTTAGCACCGGCGCCACCACGCGCCAAGGGCGTGCAACAGTCGTCAGCATCGATTGCCTCCACGTGGCCTCTAGAGCTGCTGCTGGCTGCTTCAGGGTTTGGCCATAGTGCAGCGAGCACTTCTTTCATCTAATCGTCATGTCGTTATCACATGGCTGCGAGAAGCTGCCAGCAGGTGTACTGTCACGCAGCCACGCAGCTCTGGGGCTCTTGCATCATCCAGTGTAATTGGCCCAATCGGCTTCATGTACTTGCATCAGGCAGTCGCAAAGAACCAGTCAACTCTGCCGGTGTCGGTCATTATCTCACTGTCTGTCTGGCTGGCCGGCTGTCTGTCTGACCTTCTCTTTCTCTGGCTCTATCTCCTCTCTCTCTCTCTCTCTCTCTCTCTCTCTCTCTCTCTCTCTCTCTCTCTCTCTCTCTCTCTCTCCTCTATCTCTCTTTCACGGTCCCTGTGTATAGCATGCCTCTGTGTATCTATCTCCACTGATCTCTGTGTCTCTCCTGTCTGAGCCTTAAAATCTCACACAACAAAAACGGCTTTCCTCTCCTTCCCTACCTCCTTCCTTCCCTACCACTAAACTGCTTGATCCATAAATGTTTGACAATAGATCACTCTCTCGAGATTCTGCTTGCTTCCCCTCCATTTTTCTTATTAAATTACTGCCTCTCAGTGCATTTTATTCGTGGTGCAACTAAATTCGATGTACGCTTCGTGACTTGTACCGAGAGGCGTATGTCCGTTACTATGCTCGCCATTAGAAAAGGCTAGCTGATGTGACAGCCTCATTTCTTTAGCGGCAAAATAGCCCTCGTGGCTGGCTATGACCACTGATTGCAGTTTGCAGTGAGCAATTAAGGTCTTAAAGGGTGGCCCACAGTAGGACTCGAACCCACGTTCACAAGAAAGGAGACTAGCACAAGGCGACTGCTAAACGTCCCGAGGAATTAGCAGCTCCCAGTAGTTGTATCCGAGCTCTGTTGCCGAATGTTATGAACTCGCGTGGCGGCACCGGGGTCATCTTTCTAGTGAAACGCAGAGCTCGTTGAAGGTCTAGGTGGAGCTTCATATGTGCTGGACGATGCGACGGCGATTAGTGTCTCCCGCTGCCCAAGTGCTTGTGTTTCCTGGCTCCGTGTCCTCCGTACTCAGCCGCGTAGCTTTACAGGTAGAAAGCTGGAAGATTGCTAATCTAGCATTGAAATAGCAATACTTTAGCTGCCGTAGATTACGGCTCTTGATCGTGGTAATTCAGGAGCTGCCGCCGCGCTGGTCATAATCGAAGTCAGCTTAAGACCACCTAACCGTGTTTCAGCGTTTTACCGTAGAGGGCCCGTGGGCTTCCACTGAAGCGTCAACGATAAAATATAATGAACTGTTGCTTGCTAATGCTGGCCAGTGGCGGGAGGCGTTGGAGTTTTCCGGCCGCACGTTTGGCTTGCCCGAGTGGTAGATGCATACAAGTGCATCTACATTTTACTGAAATCTCGAACCATTCGCTTCCGAGTGCACACAATAGAGTATGGCCGCCACAAGCCGGACATACCATTCTGCTTGCTCAGCGTCCCTTTTGTCGATCGATCCAGAATGGGCTCTTTGTCTTCCCGAGACGATTAAGCAATCTGGCCCATAGCTCTGTCCCGCCAACTAGACCCTGTCTGACTCATACCTGCGGCACGGCGGCCAGGCTTAGTATTGCCTAATTGCTAACCGCTCTGGCTGACGTAATGCTACATAGCCAGGTCTTGGACCCTATAAGCGCAGGCGGAGGTTCCCGATTGCTCTGGTCGACTTGTCCCCAGAATAGCCGAGCTCTGGTCTCTGTTTTGAGTCCGGACTAGCGCTTCGGCCTCTCTGTCTGTTCATGTCGCCGCCTGTCACCCTTGTGGATCAAAGCCTACCGGGTGTTTCGTACGTAGCTAAGTAGGACCGGACGTGGAATCAAGGACCACCTCATTTAAGCTGACTGGCAACGTAGGTATCGGTACTTGCGAGGACTGGGCACCCTTGACATTGAGAGAACTGGGTGCCCTTGTGAGCCCTTGGGGGGGGGGTTCTGGAAGACGGATCCTCAGAATGGCCAAGAATACAAGACAGGAGGAAGTGGGCAGGGACTGCCAGCCACCGAGTCTGCCCATATGGATACGCAGATCGTAATCATCTGTCCGACGCGGTCGGCTGCGGCTGCCACTGTCTCGCTAGCAGCAGACGATTTCGGGCTAGCCGTGTATAACGCGATCGCTCACGATGCGAGCGGCTCCTGCTGTCGATCGCAGGAGCCGCTCGCATATGGAGACGCTGAAAAGAGCCGGCGCTGCTCTGTAGCCGTCAATTGGCTGCTCGCGTCCAGCAAAATGACAGGCCGGGCTGATATTGGGACGGAGCGTCCCTTGACGTTTCGGCGAGGAAATTTCACTCAATTTGGCTCTGCTGATGGGGAATATTTGAGAGGTGCTTGAAGGACTTCACCGTTCGGCTAGGCGGAACTGGCTGGCGATTTAAATGCACCCGTTGTCTACTATTTTGGATTTCCACGTTCGAATGGAACGTCTGCCGTCAGGTGGAGGCGAAAGATTGAGGAGTTAGCGCTGAAACGGTAGCGAGGGCGGCCGAGGGACCGACCGGAGGGACTGACCCCTGTCCTCTTCGGCCCGAGGGAGGCATTCTTAACGTCGCAATTGGTCCCGCTCGTGGGCGAGCCCTCACACCGGAAGCTCGAATGCACTGGCAACATGAACTCCTCGCATAACCAATAGCCGATCGAGCGGACGCGCGGGAGTTCGTCGGCTGACGCTACGCTCACTGCCCCGGCTGACGGCGGCCGCGGGCGGGCGACCGCGCCGCGCCGCGACGAACGAGCGAGGGGTCAGCGACCGGCCGCGTCCCCTCGGCTCCCCTCCGCGCCGCTCCGCCGCGCTACGTCGGAAAGATGACGGGCATCTCGCTGTCTGCAGAGCGGCAAATTACGATTAGCCGCTAATTCATCATCGGCGCCGCCTGTTTAATACGCATGCCGGGGCGCGCCGGTGCGCGCGCCGCCGCCGCATCGGTTACTTTGGGGCGACGCATTAGGCGAGTCCGATTTCCGCTGCCGCTAGACGTTAAAATGTTTTCTCCGGCGGTCTACAAATAGAGCGATCAATGGATGCACCGGGAGCTGGCTTGGCGCGCGCCCGCGCGCGACTGGGACCGCGACGCTGTCTATTTGCTTGGCTTGCCGGCCTCGCGGGCGCAGTACAATGACCGACATCCGCTCGCCAAAGCGGCTTCTAAGCCGGATAATGCAACCAATGTTGGCGCGTAAACCGAGGCTCACAAAGGCGGCTCAAAGCTGAGCGGCCTCACCGTGCCGGCATCTTAGTGTAAAACTGTCGCGATTAGCCGTAGGGAGTCGGCGCGCACGGCCAATGCAGTTGGCACGCTGCCGGGCTGACACTCCCCCGCAGCCGCCGCCACCACTCGGCGGCTACTTACATTGAGATGTCGCAGGCTTTATCCGGCGGCGGCGGCGGCGGCTCAGCCTTGGATGCGCGAGGTCACGGACGGGCATGTACGAACGAGGTCATGTCCGAACGAGTCCACTCGACCTCGCTGTTCGCTGAGCGTGCTCGTACTTAACGGGTGAAGCCGACAAGGTAATCCACAATGCCCGGAGAGCGAAATGAAAAGCGTGTGCGATAATCTGCACGCGACAACGGCCTGCCGGACGCCGAGCCGCCGGGCGTTAGGGAAGACCGGCGGCTGGAAAGCGACAGCAGCGTCGCCTGCAGTAGCAGCAGCAGCCGCAACAGCAGCAGCTGCGCAAACGGACCGGCGGAAGTCGGCCATGACGGCAAAAAGGGAATGTCGAGCAGCCGCGCCGCCAGCAACAAGATAAGGCTGCCCAATCTTCTCCAGGCAGTGACACCTGTTGAAGCACTCCCAAAGAAAGTTTAGCGGCAGCGATTTCACATATAAAATCTACTGAAACTCTTCGGTCTATTAGGAGTAAGGCTGCGATTACTGAGAAGCTGCCAAGTGATGGTGTCTAAAAAGGCAGCAGAAATAATAGGAAGAGTAACGAGACGTTGTTTATAGCGCCCCCGGAGAACTTAATCTCTTTCTGGGCACTTTACATGCGCCGTATACAATGAATCTGGTAAATTCTGGGAAGGTCAAGGGCGATAATGTGACCGCAGAAGTACAAGCACAGGCGATGTTTAAAATAAATAAATAAATACAAGCTGATTTAACAGCCTCTTTTTGTATAGCGACAGAAGAGCCTTGACTGCTATCGCCACCGCTTGCAGCGTCGATACAGGATCGCCCACCACAGGATTCGAACCCACGACCTCGGGGCCGAGGTCGTGAAAAGCAACCGCCTTACCTAGTGAGCCATTACGGCCACCATGTTTAACTATCCTGGCGATGAAACCCGGCAAACCGCCATTCGGCTTGTGGAGCTAGAAATTACGACTTAAATTGAGAAGATGCAACATCTACTGGCCGCATGTAATGTGCCGTCGCACGGTGCCTTAGCCTTGACTTGGCTAATGCGATTAACAAAAGCACGTCCATTTGGAAGCCAGCGACTTCTATAGCCTGCTCCAATGCGGTAAATAACTGCTGATTTGACCAGCTACTGCACCGCCGATGCTGAACGAGCTTCTTTGCTAATCTTCGGTCTCGCTGCTGCTACTGCTGATGGATTCTAGCCGGGCGCTTCGCCATGCGTCACGCGCCGACATACGTCACGCGCGGACCTGAGATGATGCCGACGAGGACTATTTGCTGTCGCATTCCCGTTTCGCTGACCCGGCTTCCCGTTTTTGCACACTTTGTGAAATTCACTCTTTTAATTATCACGACTGACGCGTGGTTTTAACTACGAATACTCAATTGGGATTCGAACTCATTAAACGCAAAGGGTGCGATATTCGCGTCCCTGCCAGCTAGCTTTGTGCTGCGACGAAAAGTGCCCGCTTACTGAGTGTAGTTCCGTGCTACTATATATATATATATATATATATATATATATATATATATATATATATATATATATATATATATATATATATATATATATATATATATATATATATATATATATATATATATATATATATATATATATATATATATATATATACATAGCCGGAGATCGTTGCATGCGTGATTGGAAGGATACGAGAGGACTGGGCTGAAGAAGGTAGAGGCATTCATCTCTATCTCTAGCCGAGCGACGGCAGAGCCGGTGGAGCAAAATGTCCGCCGCCGCCGCCGCCGCCGCCGCCGAGTGCGTCGGCGGCGGCGGATCGAAGCCCGGATCGAAGCTGCGACGGCTGTCGGCGTTCGAGAAAAGGACAAGACAGCTAGAGCAACCGTTATGGAGATGGCGCCCGAAATTGTCATCGAGCCCGTTGAGGCGGCGAAGCCGAACTTTGACAACCACCGTAGACTTCCTGTTGGGCTCCCGTTATTAAGCACGCGAGGACCAGCATACCTGTTGCAAGGTGACTCGGAGTGGCAGCGAAACACAATCCGGCAGCCATAATCTGACCTTAATTATGGCTGTCGGGATTAGAAATCTCTTAATTGTGATGATAATGAATTGCCTGTGTCCTATATCTGCGGCAGCTGAGCTACACGTCGAAGCTCGGCCGGTTGTCCAGCAACCGCGACCTTGCCGGTTGACCTTTATGGTGTGGCACTCACTCTGTGGAATGTGTAGCCAAAAAATGCAGGGAGTCTTTGCTTGGGCGTCGGATAAACAAGCCTCTATGGAGCTCAACTTTCGCTGCCTTCTTACCTTTCTGCATTGGCCCAGCTTCGAGCCGCTAGTTTTGCCAGCATTCGGTCATGTGACACTGCGAGCGCACTAGCACTCTTCGCGCCCTCTGCGTTTTCCGGCGAATGCGTAATCCGAGCTGCTCGCGTTCGTAGCAGTAGCTGCTAAGCTTTCGGTGGCCTTCCGCTCCCGCTGTTGGTTCACTGGCGACTTCCGAAATTTGGATGTTAGTTGCTGTGACAACGCAGAATGCATATCATGTTTGGCCGCAATTAACGTAACGCAAAGCCGGTTTTACACAAACGCGAGATCATCGTGTGCAGCGAACACCTGCAAATGACTCGTGTGAGTGACTCGTGCGCATGACCGCGATTTGGTTTTTAAGCGCTGCGCCATTGCAGTTATTGCATTGGGATCATGAATTGACCTTACTTTGATCTTTGGTCCTGTCTCTTCCTAGCCTATTAATCAGCACTACCGTTTACATACGTCGACAAACAGAGGCAATCTCTCTTTGTTAGATAGCGAGAGATAGCTGACAGTGAGAGTAGACCGCTTTCTGTAATTGGAGCTTCAAAATAGGCTACCATTAGGATTACCGGTTTGGTCTGCGTCTCAAAAACTGTCTTTCTCTTTCAGTTCCGACTTCAGTTTCGAGTTCTGGCGAGACTCCAATAATCCTGGGGTACCGTTGCAAGCGTGTGTAGCAGTTCTGGGACGGAAGTAATTACTACGAAGCACAGCGCTCGTAACTGATGCTAGTACTCGCAGACCCACGAGCGAATAATGGCGAAGCAGTCGATTCGAAGCCGGGAGTCTGCTTATTTGAAGAAGGCCTCCCAATGCATGAGGATACGGTGACGATAGTACAGTATATACTAATGCAAAACCCCCATACTTAATTTTAATGACAATTCCGCGTCCTAAGCTGTATACTAAACCGCCAGCGATAAGGCAAGCCGTGCTTGGTACAAGCCCAAACGTACAACTAACTGGCTAACCACCATTTTAGGTGATATTTTATTCAGTCTAAAGCATGGACGGTGACATTTCCTACGCCTAATTATCGTGGGTAGAAAGCGGCTAATAGCCTCTGGCACTGTGCTGGTCTGTGCTGCTTGAGCAGATTAACGCTTCATTGTTTTTCATCCACAGGTGAGCCGTGATGGCAAACTAGGTAAGGCGGTTGCTTTCACGACCTCGGTCCCGAGGTCATGGGTTCGATTTCTGCGGTGGGTGATTCTTTATCGCCACTGCAAGCGGTGGTGATAGCCTTAAAGGCTCTTCTGTCGCTATGCAAAAAGAGGCTGTTTAATCAGCTAGGATTTTTTTTTTTATATCCGCAGTACCAGTCCGATCTGGACTGTGGTGACGTAGCAAGAATCAAAATGGCCGAGGGCATTCGCAATAGTGAACGCTGTTTGAGGCGGCGGGCTGCAGCGTATTGTCGTAGTGGTTCCGAGTAGCTCGAGATATCAGGCATCAACATATTGTGTGGTGGTGCACAAATAATTACAAAATGGGCCTCAGCAGGGTATTTTAATTTCTTCCTGTTCAACAGTCTCCCTAGGCTTCTAGTTGATATCCGTCTGCTCACCGCGATTTCCATTAGGCCGACCCGTTCGGTCTCGAAGCGCTGTCCAAAGCAACCCACAGCCAGCTCATACTGTCAGCGCATACTTTAGCCAATCGAGCGAATTCCTTAGCAATACTGCCGTACTCTGGTAAGAACCACGCTTGAGAGATACACTTGCCGGTGACCGTGATTCAAGGTGGACGCGGTTCATGGGTGTAAAGCGTTGGAAAAGAGTTTGAAGAGCTATAGTAGAAAATAGCGGTAGCGACCGCCAAAGCTGGAGCTGGAAAAAAAACGCACACGCGCCCAGCGCAGCGCTTCTCGGCGATTCCACAGACCATGCGACTCTGGCGACGGTCTCTGCAAGCATCTCGAGGCCTCGGTAACTCCAGGTCTAGGTTGTCGTCGAGTTGGATGAGATGCAGCGGGAACCGCAGATTATACCCACTACCGCCCACTACCAGCGTCTGCTGCTAGCGGAGATCCCACCCACCATTGTCGACTGGATCGGGCTTCATTTCCTTGAACGGATTTGAGGTTGTTTACCACTAAAGGATCCTTGGAAAAGTAGGTCCTGCCTCCCCGTCCCGCCTCTGTAGGCGGAACCACTGCCGAGGTCAGCACGTCACTGACGCCTGTCATAACATCCGGGTCTCTAGCCCTCAGTCGGTCCAGCGGCATCGGCTTCCGTGCTGCTGCAATGATCAGAGGCAGTGATCTTGATATCTCCGAATGCATTATACTGTTAAAGTACACACATGGTTTCGGATGGATCCAAATTTCAGGCCTAAGAGATCTGTATTTAAATCAGCACGTTGCCTCCGGACTCTATACGGATGTGTATTACTATTTGCTGAATCTTCGGCGACTTTCGACCTTCACCTTCGCAGTTAGCGATTGCATCTGTGGAACCAGAGAAGCGAACCGTTTGGGCGTGAGGTCAACTCTGACTGGCCGCCGACATCGCCGAATGCGATTGGTTTAGTATTCCACCGGGCGTGGACGGTGGCCCGGCCTGCTCTCATCGCACGACACATGTCTTCGTGGGCTCGAGTCCTGTAGCAGACCATTTTCATTACCCTTTCGTGGAGTATGACTTCGACCGCCTTCTGGATTTAGGCTAAAGAATCAGTCCGACCTTCTGGATTTAGGCTAACGAATCAGTCCGATCTTCTGGATTAGGCTAACGAATCAGTCCGATCTTCTGGATTAGGCTAACGAATCAGTCTGATCTTCTGGATTAGGCTAACGAATCAGTCCAATCTTCTGGATTTAGGCTAACGAATCAGTCCAATCTTCAATTTAGTTTCATTTTCTGCTGGCTGCTCGGAGATGGTCTGACCGCATCGGTGCTTTGGAGGCAGTGTTTTGAAAATCCCGATTTTTGCTGGAGGAGGACTTGAGTCGTACGGAGGAGCTTGGGTGACATAGGCATGGGGGCGTGGCGGCTCCTCACTGGCCCGCGACGGGGCCGCGAGGAGCCGCGAGGAGCCGCGGCAGCGATAAAGAATCACCCACCGCAGGATTCAAACCCAGAACCTCGGGACCGAGGTCGTGAAAAGCAACCAGCTTACCTAGTGTGCCGTCGCGGCACACCAAAGGATATTTCGCACGGATTGAGCCAACAAAGTGAGCAACAGGAAGCGCTTTTTTAGCTCTTTTCAAAAGTCAAGTCGGGGTTTATTGTGACCTCAGTCGGGAAAATTGTACAACCCCAGGTCGCCGAGGGACTGTCGCGGACGTCACGTGACGCGCTGTTATCTCGGGACTGAACTCCTGTGGCGCAACTGTATATCGTTGCTCAGTGAGAGACCTAAAAAGGCCAGCCCGCTAGCAGAAACAGTGCAACAGCGTCTGTGCCGCCGCCGCCGCGGCAGCCCCGGCCGCAGTGATAACGCAGCGACGGCGGCAGTGCTGGCGGCAGCGGTTGTGGCATTGGCGGCGCAGAGGCGCCAGCGGCGGCGGCGGCGGCGGCAGCGGCGGCAGCGGCAGCGGCAGCGGTGGTGTTGAAGGTGGCAACGGTGGCGACAGCAGTAGCAGCAGCAGGGCAGAGGTCACGTAGACAGATTGGTAAGCTAACTGATACGCCCGCTGGCTGGGTGCCGGTTGTGGGGAGGTCGAGTTTCGGCCCGGTGTAAGCTGGAAGTCCCTCCGGTATCGAGTTTCGCGACAGCCTCAGGAGCGAGGACGCTATTGACGGCCGCCAGTGTGACGCTATTTACGACCGTCAGTGTGGCGCTATTTACGGGCTCGTACACGCTGAGCTCACTATTTTTCCTACTGCAAATTAGGAGGATTGAAGTCTGTTTTTAGAATTCCCTCGAATGTGTGCAAAAAAGCATCTACCGCGCTGCCCTCGAGCCGTTCGGTCGGGCGGCTCGGCTTTGCGCTGCTACTTAGCAGAATGGACGTATACTTTAGCTCCGAGATCGGGTCACGCGCGACTAATAATCTCACGGATTCCGCTCGCTAAGGAATGCCGGCTGGCGTGGAGCAGGGGGAAGCCGCCGAAGCTCCTCTCTGCTCCTTTCGTTGACTCTCAGATTCGCAGCATAACGCTTCGGCGGCGGCGTCGGCGGCGGCAGGCCGCCAGACTGTCTGTCTGTCTGTGAGCTTGGTCTGGTCTGGTCTGGTCTGCCTGTCTGTCTGTCTGTCTGTCTGTCTGTCTGGTGTCCGGCTGTTTGTATGTACACGCGTGTCTGTCTGCCTGATCTGGCTGGCCGTTCGTCTGTCTGTCAGTCTGCGGGAGCTCGTCTGCTCGAGCCCCGTCCGAAGGAGTCGAGCAGCTGAGCGTCTGCCGGCGTTGCGTCTAGCGTATTGGTGCTCAATGCTCGATGCTGCCTCCTCCTCCTCCTCCTCCTCGCACGGCCGAGCTTGTCGTCAGTCAGAGCGCTGTAATAGTAATAATAATAATAATGATACATTTGTGAATCACCCTCGGAGAACTTAATCTCTTTCTAAGCGCTTTGCACATCTCACAACAAGCTGATTTAACAGCCTCTTTCGTATATCGACAGAAGAGCCTGGACGGCTATCACCGCCGCTTGTAGTGGCAATTAAGAATTGCCCACTGCAGGATTCAAACCCACGACTTCGGCACCGAGGTCGTGAAACGCATCCACTTTACCTAGTGTGCCATCACGGCTCACCGTGCATGCACATGCTGTAAACGAAGCATGCTCGAATGGTTAGAGATATCGTGCACAATGTCGACAAGCATAACCTATCAGGTCTACTCCCTTTCCAGGCCAAGGATCGCACCACCCGCTTTTTGGAATCCAACTGTTTACCTATACCTCTTACAAGCTTGGAATATTTTTGTGACCGTGCATTTAGTCGTTGTGTTCCCAAAGCCTGAAGCTTGACTCCCGACTTCCGTAACGACATCCCCTGACTTGACAACATTTAAAAAGAAATTACAAACGCGCCTATTTATGAGAGAATTAAGTGGGTCCCTGTGATTCGTCTTTTATGTGCTTATGCGTACTGACACTGTTCCATGCTGCCACTAACCACACTTGAATACTGACCCTGTGCGTGTCACCCATAACCATGTTATTCACGTTGTTTATCAAGCGTGATACCAGTCACCATTCGATCGTGTTTCCTTTGCAGCAAATGTAAAGCGTCCAGAAAGAAATTTGAGCTCTCTGAGAGGAACTTATCAAGTTTATTATTTATATTATTACATAATTAGAAGAGACGTGCACACTGGCAACGTATAAAATAAGGTTAGTAGTAGCATGCACAGTGTCAGTAAACATGTGAACGAAAATGATGAGTCACATGGACCCACGTGCTGTGATGAACGGGTGCGGTTTTTAGCTTTTTTTTAATGCCGTCCAATCAGGAATGCCGTGACGTCAGTTGAGAGTGAGTTCCAGGTTTTGGGAGCGTTGAAGCTACAGGCACGTTCTCCAAAGGATTTGAAGTTCGTATGGCGTGTAGCCAAAGATGTCTTGCCTGGTGGCGGAGCAGTTCTGATAGATAGACTGGAGCAGAGAATAAAGGAGCTGTAGCGGGCAATCCTTTATTATCAGCTTCAAGCAGGGGCTGTATCCGCTAAGGCCTCTTCTACCGCTGTACAAATGAGACCGTCGGACCTTGACCTTTTTATAATCAAGTGCACCTATGTACGCAGGATGCTGAACGCAACTCAACGACGAGCGCGTCGGGGCGTGAGGGCAGAGGAGTGAGGAGTAGGGGAGTGCGAGTGACTACGTCTTTTCTTATCGGTGTGCCTCTCTAGAATAAGAAGGCAATAAAGCACTTACAACAGTTTCAATAAGCTAGCACTCTATGTGAGCAGCATTTAGATATTTGCATGGCTGCTCCTTTGAGAAAACTTAGGCGAGCCAGAACGCTGAGGAACGTTATAGCCAAGCTGTACAAATTAAGCAAAGTTTCTGATACAGCCACGATCGTCAACTGCTCTCCTGACTCTGCTATGCTTCCCACTTTTTCTTTGTTGCGTGAGGCGAAGTCTGTTGGCTACCGAATATGTACCGAAAGCTGCTTAGGCTGTGAGAGCGCTATAAAAAACTCTCCTGCGTAACACCCGCATAGTCTTTATGGCTTTGTGGAGTTACAGACGGAGATACATTGCATTACATCGTTCTGCTTGGTCGTGCAATCGTCATCTGACTTGGTCATGTGATTGTTGCCTCGCATGGCTGTAGCCACCGGGAGGCCACAGCGACTAACAAGCTGGATGTCTGCTTTGCAGACCTTCGATCTCGAGTGTCAATTTTTCCAACTTAATCGATGAAAAACGGAACACCAAGTCATGGGCCAGGTCAAAGGCCCCCAAACCTTTCTACCGGACTAGGAGACTTTACTCTTCTAATCGATGGTACCACAGTGCAACCGGCATCGTCGTATGATAGGAATGTAGGTGGCCTCTCGTATAACTATTGGAATTTTAAAAGTCCTACTCCGAAAACGGCATCTGCAGCGAGCCATCGCTTTCGACTCTCGTTTAAGGTTAGGGGCTGCTTTCTACGATGACGGTCTAAAGATTTTGCTAAAGATCTTGCTTGCTCCTGGTTCTGTCTAGGCTGGACTATGCTAATTCTGTTTTGGGTTGGCTGCAGAATAAAGCCAGTAAACCTCTGCAGCTGGTGATGAATGTGAATGGATACTGGGAAAAATCTTTACCCTGACTCACAAGACCCGCCACGGCTTGGCTCCTTTATACCTAGCTGAACTGCTGCATCAGTTTCAGCCCCATCATGCCGTCGTGTCCTCTATGGACGATCAACTAGCTGCTTAATTCATGCGCTTGAAACCAGTTGGCAACAGAAGCTTCTGCTCTGCATTCTCTAGGCTGGAAATCACTCCCGAAATTCTTACGCAACAACGTCGACGCTCCTGCTTCCGACTGTGGCATATCCTTTCCAGCCGCCCTGAGCTGCTACTTTAATGCTGCACTTTAGAACGAACTGGCTACCCTTTGCAGCAAATGTAAAGCGCCCAGAGAGAGAGAGAGAGAGAGAGAGAGAGAGAGAGAGAGAGAGAGAGAGAGAGAGAGAGAGAGAGAGAGAGAGAGATTAAGTTCTCTGAGGGCGCTTTATCAAGTGCATTATTATTATTATTATTATTATTATTATTATTATTGCATTCACTTTCAGCTTTCATGGATGCATGAGAACGCGCATGCGCAATGGTCTGAAATTTGGTGGGTACACTTGAAAGCTTAATATGCGATTCACATCAGCAGGAGCTTCGCGAAGCCTGTGGATCTGCGGTACATTCTAGTGGTTGTCGGTCGATTGCTGTAGTGGCCAGCGTCTCTGGAACCCATTCGAAAGAAAACGACATAAGCAAGAGCCCGTAGTGGCATGAAATTTGGAGCAGTCATTATCCGAGAAACGTAGTAAATGTCAAGAAGTCCAAATCGTGTGCTCCCGCACAGCCGCTTGGTTCGCTACTGAGTTAGCCGAATACCAGGACTCGTTGATTCAGCGCTCCGAGTAATACTGCATACACATTGCTTTAGAAATCTCGACGTTGACATAGGAGACAGCAGCGGCGGCAGCGGCAGAGTCGGTGGCAGCGGGCGGGGAGAGCGGCGAAGGCAGCCCTTTACTTTGGAATGTCGGCCGTCGGTCGGAACGCGCTCGTCCTTTGTTGTGCGATACAATAGGCGGATAGACGGATCTGAGCGCCCGCTACGAGTCCGCCGGCCGGCGGGCGGAGGGTCGTGCTTATAGTCCGCCGGCGGCAGGCAGAAGGGTCCCCTCAATCGAAGGCAGCGAGAGCGTGGCGAGAGTGCGTCAGCAGCGCTTCCCTGCGAGCGGCCGGATACTCCCAGGCGCGCCAGCGACACACATCAGTGATACGCAGAATGAATAGCAAAGCGTTAGGTCAAGATCGCTCTTTGTTAACGAGCTGGTCAGTTATGCAGCCAAGCGGACGGAAATGAACGTCGATGGCACCGCGACGCCGAGTTAGACGACAACGCACGTGGCGGCTCCAGACATCCGGCATCGACATTGACAGCGAAAGCAGGAGTTGCCACACGTCGCAACCGCTCAGCAGACGCCGCCTATTGAGCTCGCGCCTCCTGGCGATGGCGCCTCCTGGCGGTGGTGGCTCGAACGCTTGCGAGAGGCGGCGGCGGCAGGGCGAGAGCAGAGCGCCTTCGCCGCCGTCTCCGCCGCCTGTTTTGCAGCAGTCCGTTTTCAGCTATCTGCTTTGTAGCAGTCAGTACGCCTTCGTTCGCGAGAGCATCTGACTCGATGCATATGTCGAGTTCCTGGAAAGAGATTCAGTTCTGTTTGGGTCGTATGCAAATTACATGTCATTAGCATGCGATTATTAGTACGCTTATCATTATTCGCGCATTCCCCGCTTTCGACATTCCCTACGAGTCAGCGTTCGCGGCGGCGGCGGCGCCGGTATAATAGCGATCATTCTCGTCTGGGCTCTGGTCTCGTCCGACTTTCATTCTCCCAGATTAGCAAATCTTCGGCGAAGCTTAAGATTATTATGCACGAGCTTCCTGCGAATCGGGTGCATGATAATAAGCCATCGCAAGAGGCCGCTGATATGCTATCCTATTGGCGGCTGCGTTTCAAGAGCCTCGATGACGAATCCCCGCCCCTGTTCCGCTGCTCGGTCGCCTTTGAGCTGCGAACTGGTCTTCGGCGGACCGTGACAGCGGTCGAAGCTAACGCATTCGCGAGCACTTAATCGGCCACGGCGAGAATCCTCGGCGGCGCAGCCACTTGGTCGCGATGCGATAGCGAGGCCAAGACGCCGCTTGCTGTAACTTCAAGAGGGCATCACGCCGTTGCGTTCTCGGAGCACTGCGGAGCAGGCGCAGGTGTGCGGTCCGGCGGGCGCAGACGTCGGCGTCGCATGCTGCTGACAGGATGTGCCGGAGAGAAGAGGTATGGTGACCTCTCGAGGTGACCTCAACAGCGACGCCGTTCATCAATCGCTACCGCTCCGACTTCGAGAGCTAGCCGCCCGTGCTCAGCCAGCTCCGTCCGACCGTCCGCGGCTTCCTTTGAGGGCTCCGTCTGCTGCAACTGCGGTGCCCTCTATCGGTCGGCGAGGTGCCGCAGGCTGACTCGGCGAACTCCTGCCGGGCGACGGACTGGGAAAGACGCCAAGCCGCTGCGTCCGCGTCGCGATCGGCGCAGCGTGCCGAAAGTGCGCTCGCCGCCGCTGAGCCAAAGTGCTGAGGCAGCAGCAGCAGCAACAGCAGCAGCAGCAGGCTAGAGCAGGATTCTGAAAGCAGCGCTCAGCTGAAGGCAGCGAGGCCGGCGGTCTGCTTCCGGTGGCGGCGGCAGCCGCCGAGCGAAGATTGCGGCAATGTTCCGCGTCCTGTTTAACGCGATATCGGCGGCCGTGTGGTCCACTGTAGCCTCGCTCAGATTGGTCGCAGGGGTTGAAAATTGTCACGTGAAATTATTGATTAAACAAAGCATAGCGGAATGCTGCGGGATGGTAACTCACCTGCACCATTCAGGTAACGGCGAAGCATAAAAGGTCGGTGAACCGGCATCCGCAAGGAGCTACTTTAATATCAGGAGCACCGCTGAGCTTTTGCTGCGCACATGCGCACACTTACAGAAAGTAGATTCTCGGAGTACGGAAACGCGCTTCCTTATTGGCACGAGAGCGTATAATTAAGCGCTTATCATCCTGTCTACTCATTAGCGATAGCGTGGCTCGATAGTTAGTCTACGCTCGAGCTGGTAATGGTTGCGACGCACAGAACATCGAACCTACTTATGATAGTCGCTCCCACTTGCGGGCTTAGCCCTCAGAAACCAGCGCTATTACGACGTCAAACGCTAAAAGGCTCGTCTGCTTACAAGTTTAAGGTAGCAGTAAAAGCGACACTGGCGGTACGACCCGGCTGTGCTCAGCTGGTCCCTTGCGGGGTGCTCGACAAACGCAAGAACGCAGGCGACAAGCATAAGCTGAACGCGTGCTGAGCGTAAAAAGTGCAGCTCACATCCTTAACTAGACCCGACGCCGAAGCTTTTGAAAATTCTCGACATTTCGCCGCTCGCTTTGGAGTGCACCACTAATGTTGCTGAAGAGTCACTCGATGAGCGGTTAAATCGTCTAAGCTGTCGAGTCTGTCTTCCTGTCAGCTGTCAAGTCTGTCTTCCTGTCAGCTGTCTAGTCTCTCTCCCTATCTCTCACTAGACCGCTTAACTAGACTTGAAATGTCAGCCTTTAAAAGAAAAGCTGACTAAATCCCGAACCCTTGCGTACAGGGGCGAGCTCTATTTACAGCACCGTTAAAAATCGATTTTTCCGAGCCAGCTGAGCGCCGGCGGGGTAATCGCGCTGCAGGTCACAGGTCGCACCGTGCCCACTAGCACCTGCAGGGCTAGATCGTTGGCAGCCCGCTGGTTTCAAAGGTTAGCCGAAAGGGTCTTCGCACTAAGCGGGTCAGCTCTCGAGGGTCACTGACCTCAGCGATTGCAGCGCTAAGCTGAGTAGGGAGGCGGAGTGCCGAGACGCCCGTAGGCGCCCCCCGCCGTTCGACTGCTGTCGCCGCTATAGAATGCCGATCGGTTTCAATCGCCCGGCGTTCGTAGCGCCTGAGAGGCTGGCGTAATTGCGGGCAGGCGTTCCGGGGCGTTCCGCCACGCGCTGTCTCCCGCTTCACCGCTCAGCCGCCGCTGTCTCTCTCCGCTCCGCCGCTCCGTCGCTGCGTCGCCCTGCGCTCGCTGCCCCCTGCTTGCATCGGCGACCCGGCCGCCTCACCCGGGTGGCCCACCCACTTCCGGCTCCTACCGGAATGCGGCGCGTCTTCGCTCAGCTATCGCGCGCGATAGCTACCAGCCGATAAGGGCTGCGCGACGCTCGATGGCCGCCGACCGCCCGCTTCCGCCGCCGTCTTCGGCGGCGCAGCCGTAAGATAACGGCGCAGACGGGCGCTGCGAAGACTACGGCGGCTGGCGACGGTGGCTGGCTAATGAGCTACCGCCGTTAAGCCGACTATGCGCCGATATATTCACCGGAACCGCTCAGCTCCTGCAGTGCAAAGTGCTCTCTCTCTCTCTCTCTCTCTCTCTCTCTCTCTCTCTCTCTCTCTCTCTCTCTCTCTCTCTGTCTCTGTGTCTCCCTCCCTCACTCTGTCTCCGCCTTCCTCTCTGTGTCTGTCTGTCTCCGCCTCTCTCTCTCTCTTTCTCTCCCTCTCTCTTTATCCAGACGCCGAAGCCTGGTCTTCACGTGACCGACGCGGCGGCCGGTCGCCCGCTGCAGCAGTCGCCCACCAGTTCCGCGGCGGCGTCGGCAGCTAGCGCGTCTGAGCTGGCCCGGTCCCGGCGGCGTGGCGCGCTGTCGACCGCTGACCCAGCCAGCGCTGTGCGCTGTGAGCGGAGTGCGCTCGCGCGGCGACGTGGCGCTCTGCATCCTGCTCGCCCTCGTTCAATCCGGCACCCCGAGTGGCTTCCGGCATTCCTTTGTAGGCGCGTCGCCGTGCGGCGGCGTCACTGCTGCTTCTCTTTTTCTTCGCGTCCTCGCGGAACGACGACGCGTGTGACAGCGGCGTCTCGGCAACACGCTCACGCGTGCGATTGCTAGCAGGCGACAGCGAGGCTGGGGGAGGAGGCGCCCTCTGCTGGCGGTCGCACGAGTGAGAAGTAGTAGAGTGGCTGAGCAGCGGGGAGGAGACGGGGCGGGCGCGGCATGGGCGCCGAGCCCACGCGAGCCAGCCATTTATCGCCGTCGGCCGGTCCCACTGGCGCTCCGCGCTGGCTGTGGCTACAGTGTGGCGCGCGGTGGTGCAGCCACCAAGGGCCTGTCGGACCAACCGCTAGGTGTCGCTATGGAGAGTCACCCGGGCGCTCGGAGGAGCGCCCGGGCGGCTAACCCGCACGGCCGTCCTCGGCCGCGCTGCGGTTTCTGAAGGGCCCGCGTTCACTCATGACCGACCAGGTCTATTGAGGCGTGCTCGCCCACCCGCCGCCATGTCTCGCCGGAATGTACGTCTCGCGAGGCCCGCCTGTCACGTCTCGGAATGTACGTCAGCCGCCGTCTGGAGGGGCACCCAAGCGGCGGCCGACGGCTTAACGATGGGTTGATCTGATTGGATGGATCCTTGGCTTAATCCAAACGATTGTGACCCCACGTTTTGCTGAGCTGGGACCTCGGGACGCATCCGGTGTGCCGGCTGCTCGCGACAGCGACAGCGACAGCGAGAGCGACGAACGCGACGGCAAGAAAGAGCGACACCTTGCACTTGTAGCTCGGCTGCCGGAGCTCCAGCGTATATTACATAATAGGAAGCGCAGAGCGCTCCGCTCGCGCACGAACGTACACGTAAACCGCGCGAGCGAGGCGGCGTCAGATGGCAATTGAAAACAAACTCAAGTATAACGTAAGCCGTAAAAACAATAAGTTACGATGCGATGACTAGTTTCGCTGTGAGATTCACGAGTGAGCGCTCGCTCGCACGCCCAGCGCTCCGCGGCGCCGGGCCGAGAGTCCACGCGATCGTCGCCGGGAGCCGCCGCCGCTCTCAGGCGTACACGTACACGTTCGTCAACACAGAACTGCGCGACGCTCCGTTCGACGCTTCGCAAACGTAGTCGCCGAAATCGTCGGCGTCTAGGTTCCTAATCACCAAGTCGCCATTGTCCAGGATCTGCGGGAGAAACGGCGAGATTCCGTTAGCCGCCGCCGCAGCCGCGCTAGCAGCGCCCGCCGCGGCAGCGCAGCAGCCGCGGCCAGCGGCGCAATGGCGAACGCGCGCTCGCTCACCTCGAACTTGCTGCCGCTTTCCAGCTTGACGCGACGCGGACCGCCGGCGTAATACCAGTGGACGCGAGGGCGCGGATATCCGGAGACTCTGCAGAACAGCTGAACGGTCTTGCCGCTTGAGTCGTCGTGCGACTTCTTGTACATATATATCCTGGTCTGCGTCGCTTCTCCTGCACGACGGAGAGAGAGCGCGCGAATGAACGCATTGTGAAAGCAGCGGCCGCCAGGCGGCGGCGGCGGAAGCAGCTCAGCGGAAGCGCTGTGGCGCCCGCAGTCGCTCCGAAGTCGTAGCAGGCGCCCACTGCGCGCGGCGGCGGTGCGTCGGAGCGTAGCGCTTCATCCTGCGGCGGCGTCGCCACTTACTGTCGCTGCACTGCCCGTCACTGCCGTCGTCGTCGGCGGCGAGCGCCACTTGCCGAGTGACGGTGATGCGCCGGCTGGGCGTGTCGGCCACGCACGTGTACTTTCCGACCTTGCTCCGGTCCATGCAGCCGACGCGCAGCTTGGACACTGTCTTGACGTCGGGGCCTTCCGAGCCGCCGCCGCCGCCGCCGCCGCCGGCCTGCTCAAACATGGCCGCCTCGCCGACCACGCTCAAGTCCGATGGGCCCTGAACGAACGTTCGCGTCGCTGTGAGTGCCACGCCTTCGGTCCGCCGACGGAGCCCGTCGCGTGCCGAGAGACTGCGCGGCAGGCAGGCTGCGGCAGCGGCGCCGAGGCTGCGACGGCGGCGTCTCACCTGGATCACGCGCTGCCCGTTGTGCAGCCAGTGAATTGTCGCCGACACGCCTGAGGTCACGACGACGCACTCGAGTTCGAGTGTGCGCGTGCTCTTCGCTACCTTGACCGTCGAGAATTCCTCCTCGTTTTCAAAGCGAACGTCCACTATGAAACGCAGCAGACAAACGGTGCGTGCTGGTGGACTGGTTTCGGCAGGCGGCGGCACGGCGGCGGCACGGCGCAGGCGGACTTGCGACAATGCGAGCGTAGCGGCCGCAGCACGAACCTGCTACTCCGATCTGCGACGCCAACGAAGCGGCCGCGCCGTCATCGGCGTCCGTCCGCTTCGCGGTCCATTGCTCGCTCAGGACGTCGATCAGAGGCTGCAGCGGCAAAGGCGACTCGGTCAGCGGAGAGGACGCGGCGATTACCGGCGGCGGCGGCGGCGGCGGCAGCGGCGGCGGCGGCGGCGGCGGCGGCGGTAGCGGGCGCTAGCGATCGCGAAGCGGCGGAGGCGACGGCCACTCACACGAGCGTCCGTCAGCAGTAGCAGTAGGCACACCCCGAATGCCGCCCGAACGAGGATCGCAGGTGAGGTCGCCATTGCTTCGTCGACTTATGAGCTGAAGAGAAGAACGCGGTTCCGTAGTAGAGCCCACCGAACCGGTGCGACCGCTGAAATGCTAGTGCGGTTTAATGAGCATGCCGGCTTCGGCGGACTCTGTATATATAAGCCGTAGACCGGGCACCGCCCCCTCCTTCGCAGCCGGTTGGTAGGCTGAGCCGGCGACGAGACCGACAATTACGCCCCATGACGCGTAGCCTATTTATGGAAACGCGGGCACGTGCACGCGTGGCGCGCGCATGGCCACGCCGCCGGCGCCGGCAGCTCTTCCGGTCGCTTCCGGCAGAAATGCGGATCGAATGTCTGGGCGCGGCGGCGGCGGCGTGCGCGCTCCTGGCCTGGACCTGGGCGTCGCTCGTCGGTGGCGACGCCAGCACACGGCCGCCCTGACCGCCGCGCGGTTCCACCTTGAACTCGAGCCGGACCGCGACGCGCGCACCCGGCCAGTTTCGGCGGGCGGCGGCGGGCGGCGGCGGCGGCGGCGGCGGCGGCGGCGGCGGCGGCGGCGGCGGCGGCGGCGGCGGCGGCGGCGGCGGCGGCGGCGGCGGGACCCGGCGGCCGCGCGATCCCGTGGCTATCGCGACGAAAGGCTGCACCGCGCCGCGAGGATGGGACGGTGAGGGCTCACTTTGTCTCGCTCGCGCGCGCGACGACGACGCGCTCGCGCTCTCCCTTTCGTCCTCGACATCTGACCGCCGTCGCCTCCGCCGCCGTCATCGCCGCCGCCGCCACGCCTCTTTCCCTCACGATGCGACGCGGCGGCTTTACAGCAAATGTAAAGCGCCTAGAGAGAGATTAAGTTCTCTGAGGGCGCTTTATCAAGTGAATTATTATTATTATTATTATTATTATTATTATTATGGGGTCGGATCGGGCGTCGCGCGGCGCGACAGTCGCGGCGTGGCGCAGCCAGCGGTCGGCCCGCGCTCGCCGCGGTGCCGGAGCGGCGACGGCGCGAGCGCGTGCGCGTGCGCGCCAGCGGGCCGACCTGTGGCGGACAGAGAGGTGGATAGCCAGGATGCCGTCGTCGTCGCCGCAGCAGCAGCAGCAGCAGCAGCAGCGGCTGCGGCGGTTCGCTCTGCTCGGCGCGAATGCTCGAGACTCAGCCGCCCGCCGCCGCCGCCGCCGCCGCGCGCGTGCGGTCGCGAGCGAGCGGCGACTAAACTCGCCTGCGAGCCGGCCCTTGGCGTCTTCGAGCCTTCGCGTCTCAGCCGACTCGAAGGCGGAGCCGGCGCTGTCTGCGGATCCGGCTCGCCGAGGTCGCTTGGTGGGAAGTCCCGCTGTCAAGTTCAGCGTCCCGTGATTGCGCCGCTCGAAAGGCGATCGCTCGCGAAAGGCCGCAGCGAGTAAGTCGAGTTAAACTAGCAGTCAGCGACCTCTGCGGCAGCCTTATTTTAGCCCGCCGCCATTTTATGACTGCCCGCTTCAGAACTCAACCGCACCACCCCAACCCCCCTCCGCTGGGTCATGAGGCGACTGCAGCCTAGCTTCTGATCCTAGCCGCGGCGGCGGCCGGGCCGGCGGCGCTGGGTTCGGCAGCGTTCATGCGGCACGGCGCCGTCTGGCGGCCGATCCGCGCCAGGTAGGCGACGTGCCGGGCGGCACGCGGCGGCGGCAGTCAGGTCACGGCGAGCTCGGCTGTACACCGCGCGCCCACCAGCTTCTCGCAGCGCTCTCCTACTGCTGGCGGATACTTACGTGGCACTGCGTCGGCAGCGGTGCACGAGCTGGCGAGCGAGCTGGTTCGCGAGCCTTTTCTGCCTTTGGCAGTTAGGCTTCCTTTTTTAAAGCGATTCCAGTGAGGCGTCATTCGCCTGGAGCTCTAAATTGCGCGATCCTTACAGCGTCGCGATGCCGTAAATAGTGTGCGTTAAAAGTGGCTTGGATTTTATTGTAAGCTTGAGCGACCGTCTGCAGACTCTAACCACTGACTCTTACGTCACCGCTGCGTGCCGCTTCGAGCCGAGTGGCCGTTTCGAGTCGAGTTACGTCGCCGCGAGCTCCGCACGCGCCGGCGCTCCGTCAAGCAGGTGCTCTCGCGGTCATGTAAAACAAAAGACTAAAGGCCAGGTGATGCAACAGCCTCGTCGATCGGTGGAAGAAGGGCGTGCGCTTCAATCTACGCTTGTCCGCTAGAGCTGAGCACGTTCGCTTAAATTATGCAACTTCCCCATTCCTTGCCTCCTCATCGCGGCTTGCGCGGCAATGCGGCCGCCATTCGGTGGTAGGTGGTGGGCCAACAGGTCTGGCTGGGGTCTTTTCGAGAGCCTGCTTCCTCCTTCACCGCATCTCACTCCCTCCTAGCGCCACCCCTCCTCCTTACTAACCCTTTCCCCCTGCTCCTCCTGCCCCTCCTACCCCCTGCTCCTCCTGCCCCTCCTACCCCCTGCTCCTCCTCACCCATGCCGCGCCCTCCTCTCACACCCTCCGCTCTGCCGTGTCCTCTAGTCGCTGTGTGACCGACGGTGTCGTCGACGGTACGCACAACGAACGACGGCCGAGCCTTCGCGGAGCGAGCCGTAGTGCCGCACGCCTCCGCGGCGGCGGCGGCGGCGGCGGCGGCGGCGGCGGCGGCGGCGGCAGACCGGGCGTGGCGAACCTCGCCTTCGCGGCGGCGGCGGAGCGAGCCGTAGCGCCTCGCTGGCAGTGGGCGCCGCCGCCGCACCTCGGAGCGTGACGAGGCTGCGGTCGGTTATTTCGCAAGACGTGCAGGGTATGTGGGCGGACAGAGGAGTCTTCGGCGCGAGATAATAACCGTAATGGGGCATTTGTATAACGCCCTGCGAGCGAGAACTTAATCTCTAGGAACTTTATACACATCCTCGAAAGAAGGCGTGTCAATCAGTTAGTGATAACATGCACAGTGTCTTTGCGTATACAAAGGGCAATTCGCAATGTGGGCGGAGCAAATGCTGCGAGAAGCAGCAGCAGACGGCGTTCTTAGCTTCTTCCATTGACACTTCGTCGTCAAGTCAAGGCGTGCTGCGACGTCAGTCGGGAGAATGCGTTCCAGGCGTTAGGTGCATGCGAACCTAAATTCGCACCATCCAAAGGATTTGTCGTTGGTTAGAGGCGCAGTTAAACGAATTGAGTCAGACGAGCGGGGCGGCGAGATGTGACGTCGTCTGATTAGGAAGTGTTTCAGATAGGTCGGCCGGAACACGAAAATTAGCTGGCAATACCGAAGCTGGACAGCCCCCTTAAGGCAAGTCGGTTACGGGCCGGCCGTGGGCAGAGATGACATAACTGAAATAACAGTAGCAGTGATAAGGCATTTGTGTAGCGCCGCACCAAGAGAACAAAACATCTCTATTCGGGCGCTTTTAAATTTGTAGCGAGATAAAAAAATATCCAATGATTAATGAGATGCCCCTGATTATCATGCTCAGGCGAGCAGGAGAAAGCGTGCAGCAAATATGACGCTTAGAGCAGAGAGTATAATCATGGAAAGTCAACGCAGTTGGGGCAGAAGCCTAAAGGAAGCGGTGGCAGCAGGCTGAGGTGCGGAGGCGATGACACGACATCAGGGCACCGGGGGCGTGCCGCCAGTGGGCAACGGTCGCCTACCGCCAGTGCGCCAGTGATCCGCTCCAGCAGCTCAGTCTGACGTCAGATCGACGTCAGACTGAGCTGCTGGATGGTGGCCCCGATGCGCTGGGCGCAGACTGCAGCTGCTTGCTTCTCCGGAAAGCTTGAAGTAGCGCGTGTAACGACGGAGAGTCATCTTAGGCGGAACAGAAGCCGGGGGCCATTTTCAGACTATTCGTGCAGTCGAACTGATCGCCAAAAAACTTTAATTTAGTGAAGGGTGTCGAGATTTCGTAAAGCTGAGGTGCTGCGAGGTGAGAGTCTCTCACCTCGCAGCACCTCAGCTTCACTCTCTAGCTCTCCTACAATGCACTCTCACTGATAGTGCATTGTAGGAGAGCTAGGAGGTCAGGTAGTGGCCAGCGAAGCGAACAGAAGCAGAGACTGACAGACAGACAGATAGATAGATAGGGAAAGAGACAGACAGAGAGGCAGAGAGACAGAGAGACAGAGGGACAGAGAGACAGAGAGACAGAGAGACAGAGAGACAGAGAGACAGAGAGACAGAGAGACAGAGAGACAGATAGACAGAGAGACAGAGAGACAGAGAGACAGAGAGACAGAGAGACAGAGAGACAGAGAGACAGAGACAGAGAGACAGATAGATAGATAGATAGAGAGAGAGAGAGAGAGAGAGAGAGAGAGAGAGAGAGAGAGAGAGAGAGAGAGAGAGAGAGAGAGAGAGAGAGAGAGAGAGAGAGAGAGAGAGAGAGAGAGTGGATGAAGGGGCCCCCAAGGCAGAGAGTAAATGCAACGAATCCCTAGGGCGCCTCCTGAACTAAGGCCCTTTGCAAAAAACCAGCATTCCTATGCTAAGTGTTATGTACGAAACATCAGCGAAGATAATATATTAATTTGCACTATTTAGCTATAACGGCTACTCTTGTAGTTAAAATTGAACGTTAAATTGAGCATTAAAATATGAAATAGCTCGTCAAGTCTGCATACTTTCAGCTAAGAAGAACCGAAAAATTGGGTCTGCCTAAAAAAATATGATTCGTTTATATAACGCCCTAAGAGAACTAATCTCTTTTCAGGCGCTTCGCATATGCGACAGGGCTCGAGCCCACGACCTCGGCCAGACCTTGGTCGGGGCGAGCATCTTAGCCGCTGGGCCAAAACAGCTCGCGTAGACAGAAATACTCCATCCAAATTCGTCCTTGCATTTGCGGCATCCCGTCTCGACTTTTGTAAATCACTACTTTAAGGTCAATCCCTCTGCAATAAGGTGCTTACAGTTGGTGCAAAACTCTGCAGCTGTGCTTGTCTAGCATCAATGTTACCGCTGCTACAGTAAACAACAATGTAAGCTGATTTAACAGCCGAATTTATATAGAGGAAGAAGTTGCGGACAGCCGATGATTCCACCGCGGGGCGGGGAGGGTTCGGCTAATGGGCGGAAGGGGATGGATGGCTGGCGAAGACCGGTAGATTGATTTCCGGGCGCGCTCGGCGGCGGAGCCTTGCTGCCCAGCGCTCATTCGGGTGGGCGGGTAGGTTAGCTTCGCGGCTTTGGTAGAAGGCTTTCCGTACCGGCGCAGCTAATCGAGAGGCGCCGCCGCGAAACCGCTAGGCTCAATCGACGCCGTCGCCGCCTCCCTGCGCGGTGCGGTGCGTACTGGATTAAAACTTGCGGCCGAGTTTCGCTGGCGTCCCGAGCGTTCTGCGGTATTGAAGTCTGCTCCGGTGCGGCTGCTTAATCGTTTGAGCTAGCGCCATACGTCACCGATTACAGAGATGCAGAATGGACAGCAGTCAGAGCGTGACGAGGTTATCGGCAATAACGGGCGGTTTCCCGAATCTTTGAGTTCTCGGTGACTGCGTGAGGGAGTGCAATTACCGCTAACCAATGACTGCGGTGCCGTTTTCCTTGACAAATGTCTCGATTTTGCTGAGTTCCTTCTCAGATCTGTATCGTAGGGAAGGTGATTACTCGGTCGCTCCGCAATGCGCTCTGGGGCGGAGCAACGCTGGCTGCGCCCCCACAAGTCGGCTTCGCCCGAAAGAAAGAACGTGACCAATGGCGGCCCACAGGCAGCCGTCCACCAGAGGACTGACGCGTGCATTGCCTCGCCGAGGTCTCCTGTCAAACTGTTCTGCCCTGCTGAGACTGTCAGCGATCGGGTTGCACAATTGCAGTCGCATATCTTTCGAGACGCAGGCTGGCGCGATTTATACTGCGAGCTCGTGAGGGCGAGAGATCGCTTGAAATAACTGTTAACATTTCTATATGTTCCTTATTTGATAAAGCCAGCGCTCGAATGCAGCTGCTCGACCGACTCGTTTCCGGTGGTGCATTTCCCGTTTGCTTCTGTCCGAGAGCTTCCGTCGCCGCCATGTGCCCAACTTGGTTTCGTCGGGTCAATCATGTAAAATGACCCGGCTCACGACTTGAAGGAATTAACGGCAAACGTGCTCGAGGTTCTTGTTAGATTCGCGGATGGAAGCTGCTACTCTTCCGCGAAACGCACGTCAATAGACGATCCCTCACGAATATGTACCGCATTTATGTATACCGCTGTATCGAATGTTGCGTATAGCCACCTCAAACAGTCAAGGAACCTGACGATCACAAGCAGGAGGCAGCAGGATGCAGCACTAGGCAGCAGCGGGCGGCAGTAGCGAGCGGCAGCAGCAGCAACATGCAAAGCAACGACGCAGACATATACGCTGACTTTTGACACGATTCCCTCGAATGGTAACTTTAATTGCCACTGACGGAGTGAGGGGTCATATTAGAGACACATGCATCCAAAGATGTGGTCAAATCTATCAGGTATCCACTGCCGTGGATATATATATATATAATTTATATATAATTTATTTGTATAGCGCCCCAAGAGAACTTAATCTGTATTCAGGCGCTTAACATATGCCACGGGGCTCGAGCCCACGACCTCAGCCAGACCTTGGCCGGGGCGAGCACCTTAACCACTGTACGAAACGCCGGCTGGAGTGGATATGGCTTGGAATGGCCGCAGTAATTAAGTACAGTTCAAGTAGCACTCGACCCGTGCGGCAGCATAGCTAGTCGCACAGCCACTTTGGATCCGTCGGGGGAGGCTATCGCATCCTGTTAGAAGCTAAAACCTTAGGACTTCCTGCTTCAGAACCCGACCTCACGACCCTCCCCTCGCTGGGTCATGAGGCTCGTGCAATGTAGCTTCTAATCCTAGCCGCGGCGGCCCGGCCGGCGGTGCTCCGATCGACAGCGGATGGATGGATGGACACCGGCTGGAGTTGATATGGCTTCGTACACAGTAGTTTTCTTTACTGCATATGTACAATACCTAGAAAGAAATTTTTAAGTTCTCTGAGGGCGATATGTACAATTGTCATTATCTTTATTATACCTAGCGTCAGGTATAATAATATAATAATATATATTATTATACCTAGCGTCAGCCAACCAATAATTGGTAGAATAGCATTCGTTAATGGTAAGAAATGGCAGCAGTGATCGTCGCCAGCTAACTGTCGGGGTCGCACGCTCGTTCGACCGACTCGAGTCTACTTAGGTTCACTAAGCCGGGTTGCAGCATCGTGCATTGATTGGCTGATTGAGACGAGCATCGTGCATTGATTGGCTGATTGAGACGAGCATCGTGCATTGATTGGCTGATTGAGAGAGAGGCGCATCGGCCTGAAGATGGCCAAAACGACTGAGGCTGCGATGTCCACAAATGAGCCTACCCTGTCCAACTCGTACAGGCGGCCGAAAGTTTCAACATGCACTATGAATGACCTTTGTGCATTGATGTCGAGAAACGTCGTGACAGTAAGGATAATTATAATAGCGATAAGTCGTTTGTATATTGCCTTAAATAATCTATTATATATTTAGGTGTTTTACAGCTCGCTGCAGCGTAAGCAATAGAAGCAATAACGACGGGTATAGCTCTGTCTGTAAATCCACAAAATAGAAAAGATGAAGTTAGCCGATTCGTTAGGTTTATTTATAGAGCCACAGAAGAGCCTTAATAGCTATCACCACCGCTTGCTGTGTGCAATAAAGGATAGCTCACTGCAGGACTTGGTGTGGGTGGTACTTTGGAGAGTCCTCTCCAGTGTGTTCAAATCCTGAGCAGAGATTCGAGTGCACATGCTAGCAGAAAGACTTCATCTTACACACCAAAGAGAAAGTTTGAGGCATCAGTTTTAGTCAAGAGAGCAGTCGAGGAAGTGAGTAGCATGGAACTAGCAATGCAGGGCCGAAGGAATCAATGCGCTACAGTCGACAGCAGGAGAGTAAATGTCGTTGTGTAAGAACTGTGGAAGTCAGGTCCACAGTCTAGGACCTGCAGAGCAAAAGCTTCTGTCATCAACAGTCTTTAGGAGAAGGAATTAAGACAGCTAATTTATTTTCCATGAAGCACCCGAGGGCGGAAGGAGGCTGAAACTAGTGCAGCTGTCTAACTAGGTGTGAAGGATGCAACTCAAGGCTGGCCTTGTTGGGAGTAAGAATTCTGCTCTGTATCCGCTGGCTAATGAACCCGTTACAGTGCCAGCCCAAATGAGTCACAAAGGGAGACGTTAAATCTGAATCTCTTGGATTTGTTGACCAACACTGCAGCCACATTCATGACCGGCTGCAGACGCTCGATGGCTGTTTTTGGTAGCCCAGCCGAAACCGAATAACATTACAGTCGTGCTTCGTGCCTAAACCGAACCAGGAAGCTAGTGAGATTTCTCGCCAGCCACCGTCGATGGCAGCCCGTAATCTCAGATCGCGATTGAACATTATGGCTGGCTGCTGAGGCGGATTGCTTAGCGAAAATTTTGAGCGAGCGGAACGCATGCGCGGCAGCGATTGTCGATGGCCGATCTTGGAGCAGCTGTAGCTGCATCCACGAAGTCTAGACAATCGAGATGTTAAGACGCGCACATGACCAGGGATACCAGAATGACTCTCCTGTCTTATGACGATCAGATATCTAGCCAGGCTTGAGGTGGTAACGCTTGCTTAGTGTTTGATTTAAAACCAAATTAATTTTTGGCGGGTAGTTTAAAACCGTATAAACCATTTTGCTGTTTTATTGGTTCTTTATTTGTTTTCGAAGACACTCTTACTTCTGGCTGGTGGCTCATTTAGTTTAGTTCTTACTAAAAAACCACCGTGTCTTCTTCTAACAAGATTTATTCATCAAACTCACCGATGAGAACGTTTTCCGGTCCATCGCCGATATTCACGTGTGCAAAATCATCGGCGAACGTTTCGGCGAAAAACCGTCAAGTTCGATCGTATCGAGGGGGTTGGAGGGTGGCTTAGAATATCCTTGTGGCGGCATTCCTCCAATCCCTGCACGCTTCTTTTTACAGCTGAGTAGATGTTGCTTCATCTTTTGACATGAATCTACACAAGTGGACGAACAATATAGGCTTCGAAGTCGAGACAGCTTCAATCCTTCCGACTCAAACTTCTCGGGAAAATGGACAGATACATCACTGGCAGGGCGCCCACCTTTGTTCTTGTCTTTTTGTGCCATGGAGAGTATCTAACAGGGACGCCCGGTGTGCGGCAACTCCTCACTGTGACTGGGTGCTTAAAACCAATAAAACCGAGGCTGGTTTTTCAGTTTGTTTAAAATTGGTTTAAAGCCACAGGTTTCAAACGAATTCACTACGCCTGCTAGAGTCAAGGCCATTGCTAGAGAGAGACAGAGAGAAAGAGAGAGGGAGAGAGAGAGAGAGAGAGAAAGAGAGAGAGAGAGAGAGAGAGAGAGAGAGAGAGAGAGAGAGAGAGAGAGAGAGAGACAGAGAGACAGAGAGACAGAGACAGAGACAGAGAGAGACAGAGAGACACAGAGAGACACAGAGAGAGACAGAGAGAGAGAGAGAGAGAGAGAGAGAGAGAGAGAGAGAGAGAGAGAGAGAGAGAGAGAGAGAGAGAGAGAGAGAGAGAGAGAGAGAGCAAGAATCGAGAAGCCCCAAGGTAAAGAGTAAATGCATCAAATCCTTGTGGCTCCTTCTAAACCTTCTGGCCCTTTGCAAAAAACCAACATTCCCAAACGTATCTACTCCTTGCTGACGTGATACCGCTACTGCTAGAGTCAAGTTAATTGCTGGAAAGTGTGTGAGAGAAAGAAGAGGGAGAGAAACGTGTATTTTACTCAATGATGTTGAAACCTCAAACCTGTTTAAAGCGGTTCTTAACACGCCCTCCCGTCGCACTTGACCATGTCAAAAAACCCAGTCTGAACCGATATTTGAGGAACCTCCATCATCGTTAGAAATGCACGTTTTCATAAAACAAACTTATTAACCAGTTAAGGAATAGCGAGTTACCTATTTAGTTTAACGGATCAGAATGGGGAAAAAGGTTGCTACAAATGGCAACACTGTAGTCACTGTTGAAATTAGATAAGGATTAATATAATACATAATAGAATAATATAATATAACGATATAACAATAATAATAATGTAATAGAGAGGAAGGTGGGCTTTACTAAAGTGCGTTGAGGTATTGGAAAACCACTCGTTTGAGCTGGAGCTGGTGACGCTATTCTCGGTGGGCTAAAAAAGACAGTTCATTTTGGTAAATAATACGGCTCTACAATTGCTAGAGCAGCAAAACAGTTGACACACTTGACATCGGTTGACACTGGAACTTGTATTGCGAGTAATGTTGGAGAAGCTGAAAGTGCTGAAGAAACAAGAGCAACTAAAAATAGATTGGAAGCTGCAAAAGTCACTAAAGATGAAGAAAAGCAAAAGCGAAAATATGACGAACAAAAGGCAAATGAAGAGCGTAAAAGAATTGTTCAAGAAATATAAGATGAAGAGTACGAATATAAGAAAAAACAGAGAGAAAGAGTAGGAGTGGATTATGAACAAAGGTTAAGAAGGTTAAGCGATCCTGTATTGTATAAAGAATGAGACAGATCGATGACGAGCGCGGCTAAGAAAGAACCGGAAGCGATATTGAAAAAACTAAAAGTTGAGTGATCGACGTGACCTCAGTATGGAACTTCTTCTCCAGTTCTACAGAAAGGCGGTGTATCCACAAGTGGACTTGGCGGTGGTTTATATATTAGAAAAATAAGATACATATTTTTAAGTACTATTATGTAGGATTAATGGATTTGGATGTAGATAAGATATTTCAAATGACAATAGAGAACTGCCTCTGGCATCAATCTATACTATTCAGTATTATGAGTGTCCTCAAGCTGATGGAATTCAGGAAACTGCAATTAATCGTGGAAAAAACGTCAGGTTCTCCGTTGAAGCTAGGAATACGGATTAATTCGTACTATCTGACGCTTATCTATTGGTAGAAGGAAGTATACAAGTGTGGAAGGGTGCTGTAGCTCACTCATCCGGTACGCCTATGCTACGGGATGCTGGATATCAAACACCTGCTAATGGTGATGTTTCACTCGTTAGTAATAGAACTGCTTGGCTTTTCGAACAAACGCGGTCGCGAATTGGAAGAGTTGAAGTTGATTCTTGTAATACCAACCATGAAATGGCTGTAACTTCTACAATTTTAAAAAACGCCATTATATCCCAACAATTATAATAGGGGATGGATTGACATCATTTCAGAAAAAGGATGAAGGTGCTGCTGATTCAAATTCTTATCCTCCTGCAGATGCAGCAGGTAATGGAGTTACTGTAGCCGCTTACACTAATCCTGTTTGTGCTAGTGCTGCTGCTGACAATGTAGGTTGAAAAATGAGAAAGCTTGCAATAGGAGTTCAAGCTTAAGCAAACGAAGTCTTCAGTAAAATTCTGCCTTTGGATAGGATTTCAGAATTCTAAGCATACATGGATGAGATCATTTAAAACGAAAACATTGAACTCACTCTAACGAGAGGAACATTTGGAGATATAAATATGCTGCACTTTGGAACTGTTGTGACATTCAGCAAACATATATGCTTAACGTTCAAGCACAAGATGAACAAGTTAGATAGCTCATAGTTGCATCTAAAAATACGAATAAGTACGCTAGCTACTCAGCCAATAACGTATTCAATCATACTAACACGGATAGCATTATGTGGAAGCCAATACCCAAAATTGATGCCCGTATACAACTTTCCTAAAGCTCAATGGTCTATGGCTTACACGGATTTCAATCAGTTTAGGAACTAGTTCCTAGTTACTAGTATATATAGTTAATAGTAGTTACTAGTTATGGGCAAACCAAGTGCGATTCAGAAATTGGGAAGGTTGACGCTCAAAATTGGCTGTGCCAGCATATCTCCTGTCGAATCAGCTCAAAATCTAGGTGCCATATCCCAAAGTAACCTCTCGTTAGACGGCCATATCAGCTCCACGGTCAAATCTGCCTATTTTCAGCTTCATAATATTGCAAAAATTCGGGCTTTTTTAGATAAGGATACCACGTCTAAGTTGGTCCATGCATTCGTGACATCTCGTCTCGACTTCTGCAACTCACTGCTTACTGGCCTACCAGCATATGCGATCAGGCGACTGCAGCTGGTGCAAAACTCTGCAGCTAGGCTTGTCTGTCGTGAGCGTCGCAGTTGCCACATCACACCACGTCTCGCCGACCTGCACTGGCTACCAGTCAAGCAACGGATCGACTTCAAGGTTTTGTTGCTCACTTTTAGGTCACTTCCTTCTTTGGCTCCAGCCTATCTCTCAGATCTACTCCCCCACCAGGCCAACCATCGTACCACCCGCTTTTCGGAATCCAACAGTTTACCAATACCTCGTGCAAACATCAAATCCTTTGGAGACCGTGCATTTAGTTCGTATGCTCCCAAAGCCTGGAACTCTCTCCCGACCTGCATCAGAACATCTCCTGACCTGACCACATTTAAAAGAACTTAAAAACACACCTATTTAGGACAGCATTTAGTGGGTCCCTGTGATTCGTCCTTAATGTGCTTATGCGTGCTGACACTGTGCATGCTGCCAATAACCACATTTGCACGCTGACCCTGTGCATGTCACCCCTAACCATGTTATTCATTTTGTTTGTTTGTCAAGCATGATTTTACTTACCATTTAATTGCATTTCCCTTTGCAGCAAATGTAAAGCGCCTAGAAAGAGATTAAGTTCTCTGAGGGCGCTTTATCAAGTACATTATTATTATTATTCTTATTAGGTGTGAGCGACAACCTAGCTGGAACTGGTATCACACTTTCTGACTATGTTAGAAACCACCACTTCCTTGTAATCGACTTTAAATTCAACGTGGAATCGCTTAAGAATACTAACATCTTAGATGTCGCTATCAAGTATAGGGCTAATCCAACTGCTAATGGATATAAAGTTAACGTCTAGCTTTAGAGCTAATCACTCCACAGAGTCAGCATTGCTTCGGGTATACAACGACCTACTTAGGAATGCAGACATGGGTAGAGTGTCTCTGCTTGTTTTGCTCGATCTTTCGGCAGCTTTTGATACCATCGATCACAAAGTTCTTCTAGAGCACCTCTCATCTCGCCTGGGCATCACTGGCACTGCTCTGCAGTGGTTCAGGTCCTATCTCAGTGGGATACTCCAGAGTATTGACGTGATAGGACAAAGATCATCTGAAGTACCTCTAAAATATGGAGTACCTCAGGGCTCCGAGCTAGGTCCGGTTCTTTTCACAGTTTATACTCTCCCTCTTGCTGATGTGATTGCCAAGCACAATCTAGGCTTTCACTTCTATGCGGATGACACTCAGTTGTACCTTTGCTTTGATCCATCCCAGCCTTCGAGCACCTCTAATTCTCTAAACTCACTTGCTGCATGCATTGATGACATCCGCACATGGATGGCAGCAAATTTTCTAAAACTAAACGATGATAAAACTAACTTACTAGTTATGGGCAAACCCAGTGTGATTCAGAGATTGGAAAGGCTGACTCTCAATATTGGTTCTGCCAGCATATCTCCAGTTGAATCAGCTCGAAATCTAGGCATCATATTCCAAAGCGACCTCTCGTTAGACGACCATATCAGCTCCACGGTCAAATCTGCCTATTTTCAGCTTCATAACATTGCCAAAATTCGGGCTTGTTTAGATAAGGTTACCACGTCCAAGTTGGTCCATGCATTCGTGACATCCCGTCTCGACTTCTGTAACTCACTGCTTACTGGCCTTCCAGCATGTGCGATCAGGCGATTGCAGCTGGTGCAAAACTCGGCAGCTAGGCTTGTCTGTCGTGAGCGTCGCAGTTGCCACATTACTCCACTTCTCGCCGACCTGCACTGGCTACCAGTCAAGCAACGGATTGACTTCAAGGTTTTGTCGCTCACTTTGAGGTTCCTTCATTCTATGGCTCCAGCCTATCTCTCAGATGTACTACCCCATCAGGCCAAGCATCGTACCACCCGCTTTTCGGAATCCAACAGTCTAGAAATACCTCGTACAAACCTTGAATCCTTTGGAGACCGTGCATTTAGTTCGTATGCTCTCAAAGCCTGGAACTCCCTCCCGACCTGCATCAGAACATCCCCTGACCTGACCACATTTAAAAGGAACTTAAAATCACCTATTTAGAACAGCATTTAGTGGGTCCCTGTGATTCGTCCTCGATGTGCTTATGCGTGCGACACCGTGCATCCTGCCATTAACCACATTTGCATGCTGACCCTGTGCATGTCACCCCTAACCATGTTATTCATTTTGCTTGTTTTTCATGCATGATTTTTTTTACTTACCATTCAATTGCATTTCACTTCGCAGCAAATGTAAAGCGCCTAGAAAGAGATTAAGTTCTCCGAGGGCGCTTTATCAAGTGCATTATTGTTATTATTATTAACGTTATGATTTCTGAAACGGAACTCAAGCTCATCGTTAATGGCGATGGTGCTGCTTTCAAAGCATTGAAATCACCGGCAGTTCAAATTCGCATTAATTAATATTTAAACTACTTTGTATTGCAGATAAATGGAGGAAGGTAGTGATGAATGGTTAGAATTTATGAGATTAAAAATTGGTGGATCTGAAGTATATTCGATATTAGGTAACGATATAGTCTTTGGAAATGTAAAAGTGGATGAAAATTGATTTAAGAATGGTATTTAGAAACGTTAAGAAATATATAAGCAATCGAACTCTAGAATTAAAAAACCCTGACATTTTTGAAAACATTTGGATCGATAACCAAAAAGTTACTAGACATGAAATTTAAAAGTATCTTAGCTAACTCTAATAATTGCTTCTCTAAAGATGAATGTTATCATGATAGGCCTGATGGTATAATTCAAGATGGAGAGTCTAAAAAACTTGTAGAAGTACAACGCCTATGATCTAGACGCTTGATTGAAGATACTTCCATAATATGAAGCGCAATGCTTGCTAGGTTTGTACATAGTAGAAATGAAAGCATGTTTATTCTGTGAATTTACAATCTGCATTCCTGGTTTAAATTGGTTTAATAAACCAAAAGATCATATCTCTGCAGGTAAAATTAGAATACCCGCAGAAGAAGAAATTGATATTCCAATAAATGAATCCTTATTTTTTATACCTTCTACAGGATAAAAGCATTGAGATTTCGAGTTTGATCTAATATCTGAACATAACAGATTCAAAAGTAAGAAAGGAAAGGGATACGGTGTTAGCTTTAACGTTAAAAAAATTCGCGTACAAACCATTAGAGAACCTGATAAATATAGATTTAAGAGACTAGTTCTACTAGAATTAGAAGTAGTCAATAAAGCTTAAGTCCAAATTTATAATATAGAATGCTCAGGAAAGGAGAATATATTGCTATTGTCTGCATCTACGATTGATGGCCCAGGTAAAAGATTAACCAACGTTTTCACACTGCTGTTAATTCTAATTATGTAATTTTTAAAAGTCAACTTGATTCCAAATTCAATAAATAACATGATGACTGGAGATTTGAATATGGAAGGATACGCTATAGCGTCCTCATTGGAACTCGACTTCTACTAATCCTTTTACTTTAGGTGATAACTTTTGCGTTAAGTATGGAGCTGTGAAACGAGATATAATTGTAAAGTCGGTTTTGGTAGGATATGACCTAAACGTGGGTTATAATGAGATAACTAATGTGATGAATCCCACCAATCCAACCGATGCTGCTAACAAATCTTATGCAGACTCAGCGTATGGTAGAAGGGTTGGTAACGTGTCTGCAAAAAATCTTGTTGTGATGTTCCAAAGTGACCTTTCGTTAGACGACCACATCAGCTACACAATCAAGACTGCCTACTTTTAGCTACATAACATTGCTAAAATTGGCCTTGATCGGCAGTGATGCCCAGGCGAGATGAGAGGTGCTCGAGAAGAACTTGGTGATCGATAGTACCTAAAGCTGATGAAAGATCGAGCAAAACAAGCAGATAAACTCTAACCATGTCTGCATTCCTAAGTACGGTTGTAAACCCGAAGCAATGCTGACTCTGTGGAGTGATTTGCTCTGAAGCCAGACTGGAACTTACTAGCATTCTTTGGCTCCAGCCTATCTTTCAGATATACTCCCCCACCAGGCCAACCATCGTACCACCCGCTTTTCAGAATCCAACAGTTTACCAATACCTCGTACAAACCTCAAATCCCTTGGAGACCGTGCATTTAGTTCGTATGCTCCCAAAGCCTGGAACTCACTCGCGACTTGCGTCAGAACATCCTTTGACTTGACCACATTTAAAAAGAACTTAAAATCACACCTATTTAGGACAGCATTAAGTGAGTCCCTTTGATTCATCCTTCATGTTCTTATGCGTTCTGACACTGTGCGTGCTGCCACTAACCACACTTGCGTGCTGACCCTGTGCATGTCACCCATAACCACGTTATTCATGTTGTTTATCAAGCATGATATTACTCCCCATTCAATCGCGTTTCCATGTGCAGCAAATGTAAAGCGCCTAGAAAGAGATAGAGTTCTCCGAGGGCGCTTTATCAAGTGCATTATTATTATTATTACCACCGTAGGAGTACTTACAGGTACTTCTTGATCTCTTCTCGGTCCTGCTACTGTTACATTATCAGTCACCATTCAAGATTTCCCTAATAAGATATAATCAATAACTCAAGTTTAGCTTATTAGCTTTTCTACATTAAATTAGGAAAGGAAATGCCTAAGCCAGCTGCTACTAGCACTACCGCTGCTGCTGCCACTGAAACTGATATCACCAACGGTAATGATGCGACTACATCTCAGAAACTGAAGCAGGGCATCGACTACCATAGATTAAATCTAAACTCGTTAAGTTAAGTTTATGAACTCGGTCCTTACTCGTTTCTCAAACGCTCGCTTCAGACATCTCCGTGTTTAATGCTAGCAATTCTGAAGTTACAGCTGATTTGGTGGCTAACTTAGAAGTAAGATTGGCAATAGGTTGAATTGGGATATAAATAATAAAAAGAATAGTAGGAATAATTCATTTGACTTAGCGATCTCAGAGAACCCAATCTCTTTCTAGGCACTTTACATTTACTGCAAAGGAAGCACGATCAAACGGTTACTGGTAGCATGCTCAATAAACAATAAGAATAACATGGTTAGGGGTGACATACTTATGGTCAGCATGCAGGTGTGGTTCGTGGCAGCACGCACTGTGTCAGCCCACGTAAGCACATGCCAAGCTGGTTTGGTCTAGCGGTTAAGGTGCTCGCCCCGACCAAGGTCTGGCTGAGGTCGTGGGCTCGAGCCCCGAGGCATATGTGAAGCGCCTGAATAGAGATTAAGTTCTCTTGGGGCGCTGTATAAATGAATTATATTATTTATTATTTATAAAGGTCTAATCACTGGGACCCACTAAATGCTGTGGTAAATATACGGGTTTTTAGCTTCTTTTTAAATGTGGTCAAGTCAGGAGATATCGTGACCCAAGTCGGAACTGAGTTTTAGGCTTTGGGAGCGTACGAACTAAAGGCACAGTCTCTAAAGATTTGAGGCTTGTATTAGGTATGCTTTAGCGATTAGATTCCGAAAAGCGAGTGGTACGATGCCTAGCCTGTAGGGGCGGTAGTTCTGATAGGTAGGATAGAACCAAAGAATAAAGGGACCTAAAAGTGAGCGACAAAACCTTGAAGTCAATGCGTTGCTTGACTGGTAGCCAGTGCAGGTCGGCGAGAAGTGGTGTGATGTGGCAACTGCGACGCTCACGACAGACAAGCCTAGCTGTACAGTTTTTTACCAGCTGCAAGCTGCTGATTGCACATGCCAGTAGGCCAGCAAGCAGTGAGTTACAGAAGTCAAGACGGGATGTCACAAATGCACGGACCAATTTAGATGTGATATACCTGTCTAAACAAACCCAAATTTTAGCAATATCACGTATTTGAAAGTAGGCAGACTTGACTGTGGAGCAGATGTGAGATGCTAGTAAGATTATCAGTTACACCACATGGGTTGCAGATCAGATTCTTGCAGTATCTCCTCTCATTAGTGAAGTTAGTGCTGTTAAGCCTGATATGGAACCCATCACTAAGAATGAGGTTTTACGCGCATTTGCTGAGCATCTTTACTGGTATGAGTGGATCAGACAACCATATAAGCTAGTAACGAGATAGGCCATGTCCCAGTCGTTCCAGTAGAGACGGTTCCCCCAGCAACCACTGCTACTGTTAATCCAGAGTCACTTCTTCCAGAACCTGTTTCCGTTTCTGTACCGGGAGGAACTCTCCGATTTAATCATGTTTACTATTATATAGAGAATAGGTAAATTACCTGGTCTTCCAGTCCTCGCACGTCTCGTAGATGCTGATTCGAACGCCTTCATGTTGCAGCTGTCTAAAGTTCTTATTTACGCGATTGGAATGGGTAAGATTGGGGACCTTCGGTTTTCGTTGTTTGAATCTCAAAGACCCATGCCGGAATGTGACTCATTGCGGAGGACGCTATCGGATCCTTACACGGGAAGCGTTCACTCAAAGATTAGAGATGGCAGCATTTTTACAGAGATCCTTAACAATCCTAAAGTTGAAAAAGTGAACGCGATGCGAAGTGCAGCGTATGCTAAAAAACAGATTGGCTGATGATGCTAGACACTATAATAGGCGATGATGTTTATTCTCCAATTCTAGTTAATCCTAGAGAATTGATTACCGAAGATCAGCGGTGGAGTATTTTAATTCCACTTCTAATAGTTTTGTAGCTTTTGCTACAACCTCTATTTCAGATAAAGCATTCTCTTTCACAACTATAACGTTGGCTTCAATCTTCATTTTCATAATTATTTCGTGAATAACTTACCAGTTTTAAACTTTTTTCTAATTTATAGTTCACCAATGTTCATCATATATGAAATGCATTTACATTTAATTAGATAAAAGTGGAATACTCTTGAAGACTTTTAATTCTATAAAATCGTTTGCTGATAATGTGACAAATCTACCGGAATTTCGAGTTAGATTTCTTACATAATCTGGGAAAA
Organism: Cristatella mucedo; assembly: GCA_009760855.2. Lineage (NCBI taxonomy): Eukaryota > Metazoa > Bryozoa > Phylactolaemata > Cristatellidae > Cristatella > Cristatella mucedo. The sequence continues at coordinate 911,176 of WPIO01000094.1, read as the reverse complement.
TTAATTCTATATATACCCTTTTTGTCTTTGCCTTATCGCTGAAAAGAAAACATCTAGTGGTTTAAAAGATATGCCTTATCCGCTCACTCCATCTGTTATGGCAGTTTCTTCCATGTATGCATTGTGAGGTAATTGATTTCAATTTAATATACTAATTATTGATGCGTTTGGATATAATGAAGACATACTAGGATCTTTAATTTTTTTTTACTGCTTAATAATAATTAAAACCTATAACCATTGAATCTGATGGAAGATGTAATGAGAATTTCATACTTTTAAGGAACTGGACCCGATAAAACATAGTCATCATACTCATCATCTTAAGTGAGCACTCCTTCAGTTACTTTTATAGAAGTACCAATATTTAAGGCTACTTAATTAGGTGAGGCTATAAACAATCTTAAATCTCTAATCATAAGTTTAGTTATTTCATAACTTAATCACGGAGGTCTTACAACTGACGATAGTCTCGATAGGGTATTTGCATCTCCGATGGCTACATTTTCTATGCCAGGAACAGTAAGGTATCCAACCATTTTTCTTGTTTGCATAGTTTTAGGAAGAGATACTATAAAGTCTTGGTTTCCAAAACTTGACGGAATCCTTAAGGTTCCTTTATTTCGTAAATATTGGCGTAAGTATCCAATGTTTAATATCGGTTTACTAATTTCATATATATATATATATATATATACATGTATATATATACATGTATATATATATATATATATATATATATATATATATATATATATACAGACATATATATATATGTAATAGGTGCTAAGCGTAAAAGCCTATAAAGATTAACAACACAATTCAGAGTTAATTTAGATTTCTTAGCTACATAGTTTCTTCTATTCACCAATCTCGTAACTGCATACGATTTAGTAGCTCTACCACCTCCATTTAGTGGTTCGGATACTTTTAAATATCTTTTTTCGAAAGTTGATAGATCACTTTTTATTTGTAATCTGATTTTTTTCTAGTGAAATTGTATTCTGTGGTATCTGTATTCAAAACATCATCTAAATCGATAGCCCTACTCAGATAGACTATCCTATTGTCTAGATTTAATGTGCCGAGCATTAGTAGATCAGATCTTTGTAATGACATTTATAATTTTATACCTATATACACATAGATCATTATAGGATCTTTAGGGTAAGTTCTTTCCTCTTATACTAAGTATGTTTTCAACCAATTTGTTATTAGAACCTACATAGTATCTTCAAAGTATTTCTCGCGTTACTCCATCAGGATAAGGCCTATTATATTGGCATAACGTTACAAGTCTCCTAGATGGTTGACCTGGTAACGTACAATATGCAGCTCTAACAAATCCTGCATTCAAATCGTCACATTAAGTATTTACTCACCCATTCTGTTGCTCCTGCATTATGATTTAAAAAACTACTATAGTAAAATCCTCTAAGGCTATTTACTGTAGTATTTCCATCTAATAGTTTTTATAGATGGCTTAATCTCACACCATCGTTTTGATTAGTAGGATCTTTCGTAACCTTGATCATGATGTTACTCATAGCTAGAGTACCATTTATCGTATGACTAGTTTAGTGACAAAGTGAGTCTTAATAAATTTAAAGTTAGGTATATCTAAAGCATATGTAGGATCAGAATACACAGCTATGCTGCCTTCAACGTAGAAAATTCCATTAATTCTAGCAGCTCCTTCTATAGGAAGGACGGTCAACTGATGTAATGGACACGATCAATAACAGTTTAGAGCAAAGTGGAATCACTGAAAAATTGCAAATGGGAGCTGATACCACAACGTTGAAAGGACGGATCACTCTTCCACCTGGAAACACTTCCCTAGCGAGTAAATAAAAAGTTAATACAGTTTTAAATTTTTATGCCGGTGCTTATACAACAGATCCAAACTTTGCTACTAAATATCCAAAAATTAAGAATTTGGTTACTTGCACTGCATATACTAAAACTTATTCCGAGAACATTTTCCCTTGAGGTTCTACCAGCATGATTATATTGCATTGCGATAAGATAGAAAACTCTACGAGTTATAGCAACGGAACTCGAACTCAAATATTGGGAAAGTTTGTCTTTAATTTAGGTCCAGGTAAGTTAGATACACACAGACACACACACACACACAGACACACACACAGACACACACACACACACATGTATACATATACATACATAATTCATTTGTATAGCACCCTAAAAGAATTTAATATTTGTTTAGGCGCATTAACTTCAGTGATCAAGCCTTTGAAAAAAACCTCTAACATTGCTAATTTCATTAAATGGTTTAGAACTTCTTACATTTCCTTTGTAGTCAACTATAACTTATGAACTTGAGCATGGTACACGTTTTTGAAAAGCTCTCTATTGTTTTTGGCAATCTTTCTTATCTCGCTTTCAAACATCGCTCAGCACGCACGTAAAATCTGCGTAAGCAATGAAAGGACACCAGATACAGTTTATCCACACTCCTTAAAAGGGCATAAATTTCCCGCCCCATCCCTTCGATCGCAGGCCGTATGCCTTCTAGCCCTCGTCAGGCCGCCATTACTAACTCTCTTGCAAGCATCAATGAGAGGCTCTAGCTTATCTGCTGAGTAAAATCTTGCTAGACATCTTTCGCAAGACAATTGAATACCACAACCCTTTGAACTTCTACGTAGGCCATTAAAGCTACTAATAATAACACAATGTGAATTAGTCTTCTCTTTATTACTAAAAAGTAAAAAGATCTAAAGGCATTTCTTTCTCTTTATCAACTACGATTTATGAACTCAAACTATTATCATCATACTCAAACACGTTTATGCTAATATAAAATAACTCTGCTAACCTAGGGACGTTATCAACGCTCAATGCTTACACTAGTTGAATGCTGGTATTGAATAGTTCCTCTATTTCTGGTATGAAATGAGAATGATTAGTTTATAAAATCTCTTTTAGGTTGCTGATTCTGGATGATTTTTCCTTAAATGTAAAAACCTTAAGACACACCACAGAGCACAAAGGTTATCAGATTCATTCTTTATGTTTAAGGTTGATCTCTTCTTTTCTAATTCTTCTGGCATTTGACACGTAACTACCTCCAAATGTCGATGTCTGATGAAGGTGTAAAGTTAGCAGAAACAGCATTAACACCAACTATATGCCAACTTGATCCTTTATCGATCTACTCCTCAACTCTTCTCTTGAAAGCTGAGAATTGATTCCTAATGATTTTTTTAACATAAGAAAGTCTATTTATCTTTGAATTGCTTATTGCTTCAAATGGTTGATAATTCATGTCTCCGGTTTCACTTCTTAAAATTGGAGATATAACCATAGCTAACTTTAAGTCACTCATGGTTTTTATCAATTCCTTAATTACCTTAATTAACTCAACATATGTCTTTTCAAATAGTACATCAAAATCGGTATCATTCCTATCCAATCCAACATATTCATAATCCCTAAGCCTACCATTTAAAGTAATCTTCCCAAGACATCAACCAGTCTCATCCATCTTCATTAACCAAAATGCCTCTCTCGGAAGACCATTTTTCCTTTCTTAACTTAATAATAATAATAATAATAATAATACACGTGATAAGTGCCCTCAGAGAACAATCTCTTTCTAGGCGCTTTAAGTTTGTTACAAAGGGAAACGCAATTGAATGGTGAGTAATATTATGATCGATGAACAACATGAATAACATGGTTAGGGGTGACGTGCACAGGGTCAGCATGCAAGTGTGGTTAGTGGCAGCATGCACAGTGTCAGCACGCATATGCACATGCAGGACGAATCACAGGGACCCACTAAATGCTGTCCTAAGTAGGTGTGGTTTTAAGTTCTTTTTAATGTGATCAAGTCAGGGGATGATCTGACGCAAGCCGGGAGTGAGTTCCAGGCTTCGAGAGCATACGAACTAAATGCACGGTCTCCAAAGGATTTGATGTTTGTACGAGGTATTGGTAAACTGTTGGATTCCGAAAAGCGGGTGGTACGATGGTTGGCCTGGTGGGGGAGTAGATCTGAGAGATAGGCTGGAGCCAAAGAAGGAAGTGACCTAAAAGTGAGCAACAAAACCTTGAAGTCGATCCGTTGCTTGACTGGTAGCCAGTGTAGGTCGGCGAGAAGTGGTGTGATGTGGCAACTGCAAGGCTCACGACAGAGAGGCCTAGCTGCTGAGTTTTGCACCAGCTGTAATCGCCTGATTGTACATGCCGGTAGGCCAGCAAGCAGTGAGTTACAGAAGTTAAGACGAGATGTCACGAATGCATGGACCAGCGTAGACGTGGTATCCTTATCTAAACAAGCTCGAATTTTAGCAATGTTATGCAACTAAATTTAGGCAGACTTGATTGTGGAGCTGATGTGGTCGTCTAACGAAAGGTCACATTGGAACTTGACACCTAAATTTCGAGCTGATTCAACAAGAGATATGCTGGCAGTGCCAACTTTGAGCGTCAGCCTTTCCAATTTCTGAATCACACTGGGTTTGCCCATGACTAGTAAGTTAGTTTAACCATCGGTTAGTTTAGGAAAATTTGCGGCCATCCATGTGCGGATGTCATGAATATATGCAGCAAGTGAGTTGAGAGTATTCGAGGTGCTCGACGGCTGGGAGGGATCAAAGCAAAGGTGCAACTGAGTGTCATCCGCATAGAAGTGAAAGCCTAGATTGTGCTTGGCAATCACATCAGCAAGAGGGAGAGTATAAACTGTGAAAAGAACCGGACCTAGAAGAGACCCTGAGGTACCCCATATTTCAGAGGTACCTCGGATAATCTTTGTCCATTCACGTCAATACTCTGGAGTCTCCCACTGAGATAGGACCTGCACCACTGTAGAGCAGTGCCAGTGATGCCCAGGTGAGATGAGAGGGGCTCTAGAAGAACTTTATGATTGGAATGGTAGAAAGGAGACTGGAGGTAGTTGCTCAAGTTTTCTTGGTCTAGTGTCGCTTTCTTGAGTAGTGGCCTTACTAAAGCTTTTTTGAAAGGTGCTGGGACATGACCTGAGGCTAATGACATATCAACGATGTTAGTCATGCATGGCAGCAGCAGATCATTGCAACGTAGGAGCAGGACAGTGGGAATGGAGTCCAAAGGACTCGTCTTCTTTGATTGGGAAAGGAACTTCAGGGCGAGAGCACTAGTGATCTGCTTAAATGCAGACATTGAGGTGTAACCAGGAATCGAGGGACAGCATTCTAGGGGGGATACTGTGCAGGGATGGACTCCCTGATCTTGTCTATCTTCTGGGCAAAGAATCAAGAGAAGCGTTTGGCTAGATCATCGTAAGGGTCATTAGGTAAGGAGCAAATCTGGGAGAGGTGAGGAGATGGTTGATCGTCGACATCAGCATTTTTGGATACTTGATTACATACAATGCTCTTTTTCACTTTCTTGGTATCCGTGATTCTCAAATTATTCATCTTTTCATCCTAGTCTATGTTAGAGAGTCGCTACCTAGGTGAAGGACCAGCTGGCTGTTTAACCTCCTCCTTGATCCTTTTAGCATGATCGGTGCATCTCTCATACTTTCACCTTGAAAACTAATCGCTTCGCTGCAAGGTCACGTATACTGTACTACAATAATTCTCTTAAATGATATTTCATGATGCGGCAGGGTCAAAAGAAGTGCATGTCACGAAACGTCAGAGTAAGGTCAATGTAAATAAGTGTAAATGTCAGAGCAAGCGAATGAGAAGCTGACCAGGATCGTAAAAAGAGCTCGAGACTGTGATCGATCGTCAGCGCTGGCATCAGGTCGATGTCGTGCGAATTTTTTAGCGACTTAGGCACCTTCTCGTTCATTTACGTACTACTCCAGTTTAAACTAGTTTTTAAAATGGCGGTAATCGCGAGCTGAGCCGTTTAAAGAGCCGGTTCGAGGTTCCGCCATCATTGGGTAAGATGCAAGTTTATCCCCCTTAACGGGTGGCGGGCGGAAAGGGACGAGCGGCGGGCGAAAGGGCACGGGTGGCGGGCGGAAAGGGAAGGGTGGCGGGTGGAAGGGATCGGGTGGCGGGCGGAAACCGGTGACTCCCGAGCGTGCTCTGCGCTGATCGCCTTGGCGGCGCCTGGCTGCCCCGCGCTCTTTCGGCTGGGCGGGGAGGATAGCTTCGAGACTTTGGTAGAAGGCTTCTGATCCGGCGCAGCTAATCGAGCGACGCGACCGCGAAACCGCTAGACCCCATCGCTATCCCCGCCTTCCTGCGCGGTGCGTACCGGATTAATTAAAGATTGCGGCCGAGTTTCGCTGGCGTTTTGAGAGAGAGGTCGAGCGTTCTGCGGTATTGAAGTCTGCTCCGGTGCAGCTGCTTAATCGTCTGAACTAGCGCCATACGTCACCGATTGCAGAGGTGCAGACTGTGCAGCTGTCAGAGCGTGACGAGGTTATGGGCAATAACTGGCGGTTTCCCGAATCTTTTGAGTTCTCAGTGGCTGCGAGAGGGAGTGCAATTACCGCTAACCAATGACTGCGGTGCCGTTTTCCTTGACAAACGTCTCGATTTAGCAGAGTTTCTTCTCAGATCTGCATCGCAGAGAAGGCGATTACTCGGTTGCCCCGCAATGGCGCTCTGGGGCGGAGCAACGCTCGCTGCGCCCCCAGAGCAAGTCGTAGAACGCCCGGGAGAAAGCACGTGACCAAGTCGTCTACGCCCGGGAGAAAGCACGCGATCGACGGCGGCCCTCAGATAGCCGTCCCCCGGAGGGCTGCCACATGCGTTGTGGTGGCACTGCGTCGGCCACGGTGCGCGAGCCTTCTCTGCCTTTAGACTCTCTCTCTTTTATAAGATTTCATTTCGACGTCATTCGGCTGGCAACCCAGATTACGCAATCCTTACAGCGCCGCAATGCCGTAAATAGTGTGCGTTAAAAGTGGCGTGGATTTTCTTGTAAGCTTGAGCGACCGTCTGCAGACTCTAACCGCTGACTCTTAGGTCACCGCTGCGTGCCCTTTCGAGCCGAGTGGCCGTTTCGAGTCGAGTTACGCCGCCGCGAGCTCCGCACGCGCTGGCGCTCCGTCGAGCAGGTGCTCTCGCGATCGCGAAAAATAAAAGACTAAAGGCCAGGTGATGCAACGACCTCGTCGATCGGCGGAAGAAGGGCGTGCGCTTCAATCTACGCTTGTCTGCTAGAGCTGAGAGCGTTCGCTTAAATTATACAACTTCTCTATTCCTTGCCTCCTCGTCCCGGCTTGCGCGGCAATGCGGCCGCCATTCGGTGGTAGGCGGTGGGCCAACAGGCCCGGCTGGGGTCTCTTCGTGCGAGCCTGCTTCCTCCGAACTTAAATTCGCACTGTCCAGAGGATTTGTTGTTGGTTAGAGGTGCAGCTAGACGACTTGAGTCAGACGAGCGGGTCGTAAGATGCGACGTCTGTTTAAGAGGTGTTTCCGATCGGTCGGACGGAACACACAAGTTAGCTGGCAATACCGAAGCTAGATAGCCCCCTTAAGGCAAGCTGGTTACGGGCCGGCCGTGGGCAGAGATGACACGACTGAAATACCAGTAGCAGTAATAGGGCATTTGTGTAGCGCCGCACCAAGAGAACAAAACATCTCTATTCGGGCGCTTTTAAATTTGTAGCGAGATAAAAAAATATCCAATGATTATTGAGATGCCCCTGATTATCATGCTCAGGCGAGCAGGAGAAAGCGTGCAGCAAATATGACGCTTAGAACAGCGTGTATGGCGGAGTGACGGAGGCGACGGCGAGGCGCTGGGTCGTGCCGCTACTGCGCACCAGCGAACGGGACAGAGATCCTCGTCAAACCGCAGACACCAGCCGACGCCGACGCAGCGTTCTGCGCATCCTACCGTCGGAAGTATCTTTGTCAGCGGAAGTATCCTTGAAGTATCCAGTGCCACTCGCGGCCCGTTTCGGACAGCCAACGATTCCATCACGGGGCCGAGGGGGGCAGGGGATAGGTGGAAGGGCACGGTGGCGGGCGAAAGGGCGCGGTGGCGGCGGGGGGGGGGGGGGGGGGGGGGCGGGTGGCGGCGGAGACAGACGGATGGCGGGTGAAGGCCAGTAGATTGTCTTTGCTGATTGCCGCCGCGGCGCCCGGATGCCCCACGCTCTTTCAAGTGGAAGGCGAGGATAACTTTGCGGCTTTGGCAGAAAGTTTTCCGTTCTTGAGCAGCTAATCGAGCGACGTGACCGCGAGACCGCTAGACAGATTTTAAGAGAAGGAACTAGGACAGCTAGTTTATTTTCGCTGAAACACCCGAGGACGTAAGGAGGCTGAAACTGGTGCAGCAGCCTGATGGATGCAACTCAAGGCTGGCCTTGTTGCGAGTAAGAATTCCACTCTGCATTTGCTGATGAGCCCGTAGCAGTCCCAGTCCAAATGAATCACCAAATGAGAGATTTAAACTGAATCTTTTGGATTTGTTGACCAACCCTTTAGCCACATTCATGACCGGCTACGGACGCTTGATGACTTTTCTCGGTAGCCCAGCCGAAACTGAATTGCAGCGGTCGTGCCTAGACAAAACCAGGAAGCTAGCAAGATTTTTAGCCAGCCACAGTCGATGACAGCCCGTAATCTCAGACTGCACTTGAACCAGCTGCTAGCTGCTGAAGCGGTTTTCTTAGTGTCACTTCTGAGCGAGTGGTGCGCATGCGCGGCAGCGATCGTCGATGGCCGATCTTCTTGGAGCAGCCGTAGCTGCGTCTGTGAAGTCTAGACGACCGAGATGTTAATTCACTTACATAGTATGGGATACCAAAATGACTCTCCTTTCTTCTGCCGACGAGATTTCAAGCCAGGCTAGAGATGGTCTCGCCTGCTAGAGTCGAGGGGAGAGGGAGAGAGAGAGAGAGAGAGAGAGAGAGAGAGAGAGAGAGAGAGAGAGAGAGAGAGAGAGAGAGAGAGAGAGAGAGAGAGAGAGAAAGAGGAACAACGAGGCCTCAAGGTAGAGAGTAAATGCAACGAATCCCTACTGCGCCTCCTGAACTAAGGCCCTTTGCAAAAAACCAGCCTTCCTATGCTAAATTTTATGTATCAAAAGTCAGCGAAGACAATTTATTAATTTGCACTATTTAGTTATAACGTGTACTCTCTTAGTTAAAATTGAACGTTAAATTGAGTATTGAAATATGAAATATCTCGTCAAGTCTGCCTACTTTCAGCTTAGTAAAACGGGAAAAAATTGGGCGTGTTACAAAATATGATTCATTTATACAGCACCCTAAGAGAACTTAATCTCTTTTCAGGCGCTTCACATTTGCCACAGGGCTCAAGCTCACGACCTCGGCCAGACCTTGGTCGGGGCGAGCACCTTAGACGCTTGACCAAACCAGCTCGCTTAAACAAAAATACTCCATCCAAGTTCGTCCTTGCATTTGCAGCATCCCGTTTCGAATTTTGTAAATCACTACTTGAAGGCCATTCCACCTGCAATGAAGCGCTTACAGTTGGGGCAAAACTCTGCAGCTGTGCTTGTCTATCATCAATGTTACCGCTGCTACAGTAAACAACAATGTGAGCTGATTTAACAGCCGCATTTTTATGGACGAAGAAGAGCCTTTACGGCAGTCACCACCGCTTGCAGAGGTGCAAATCTGCAACGCAACAGGGATACAGTGTGAGTGGCTTCTCTCGCAAGCAATCCTAATAAAGCAGTAGTACTCTTACCTACGTACGAGGAAGCAGGTAGCACCAGGATAAAGATTTCCCACCACATTATCTGACCGTTGTGAGAAGATGGAGCTTCTTGCTATTGAGCACTCAACTTGTTTGGCTTCTTCCTCTTTATAACGGAATGCAGAGCGGTGAAGTCGACCAATGATGGCTCATCTTAATGGGGTTATGAAATACAGCCAGTCGCACTATGCATCCTCGTCAGAAATTACCTCGCCTACTCCCATGTCTGAAGCTTTTCAGCAGGTTTAGCAGCTCGTAACGATACCAGCACGTGTGCTTGCCATTATTTGTACATTCCTCAGGGGCCTGCGTCTCAGGACTTGAATATATGACCAACAGCCTCAGTTCATGGCTACCTACACGACCATAGCAACGCCCGGCCGGCTTTTGACCACACTAATCACCCACAGGCTGATGGCCGGCGACAGAGCGATGAACACGGACTAAAGGATCGCCCACTGCAGGACTTGAACCCACGAACGAGATCGTGAAGAGAGAGCACCTTACCTCCTAGGCTAAGCTCCAAAGCGCCGGCTCCCCATCAAACAGCGCATCTAGTTCAACATTTTACCACTCACTTTTCGTTCTCTCCATTCTTTTGCTCCTGAATAGCTATCCGAACTGCTTTCCGGCAGGCATCGTACCAACCGGTCTGCTCATTGGACTCAGGTTGATTAGCCAAGTCTCTAACAATCGTAGATTCTGCTGAGACCATGTTTGTAGTTCCCCACCCTCCCAAATCCTGTAACAAACTCCCGACTGGCCTCTTCCACTCCCCTGGCTTGACGACGTTAACAAGAAGCTAAACCACGTCTACTTCTCATAGCATTTGTTCCGTCCGCATACATTTGTCATCGCTTGCCTTTGAATACGTGCTGACTATGAGTGCTATAACTAACAAATCAATATGCTTCTTTAGCAACATATGCATAGTGCCTAGCGAGAGAGAGAGAGACAGAGACAGAGAGAGAGAGAGAGAGAGAGAGAGAGAGAGAGAGAGAGAGAGAGAGAGAGAGAGAGAGAGAGAGAGAGAGAGAGAGAGAGAGAGAGAGAGAGAGAGAGAGGTCTGATGGAGCTACAAGCATGTCTTAGTACTACACTGGCCTGCAAAACAAAACATTTTTGTCATTTGCTTTAATAATAATAATAATACACTTGATAAAGCGCCCTCAGAGAACTTAGTCTCTCTCTAGGCGCTTTACATTTGCTGCAAAATAAGTGATTCGAGTAATTTTGGAATGCTCGGTCAGAATCAGTGACTCGCTGTGACCCAGCACATCAGGAGTTTTAACAACTAGTATTTTCTTTACAATATGCATTGAGTTTTTACAATTTTTTATTAGTAAACTAATCTAGGTCACGTACAACTTAAACATGAATCTTATTTTATTAAATAGTCTACTGTTTTTAAACTGCCTCTTTCTCGAATTTCTGCTATGCTCAGAAGCTGTCTGGCTGTGGGTGGCTTCAGGCTCCATTAGTAATCAGCCATCGTGTTAAAATTCTAGCAGCCTTGACATCTACGCTCCATTTCACTCATGTTCGGACGGAACCTCTCACACTGTTCCTGGCTGAATGCTCTTAAACTTTATGAGACATAGTCAAGGAGCTTAGGCAATGCATCTTGTCACTCATTCTGCTGCCAAGTCCCACCTAGCGATGAATTCCGTTCTCAAACGATTCGCGAGTAGTCAGCAGACTTGTGATAGCCGAGAAAGTTCTCTACCACGGACTTTAATGAATTGCATGCACCCGAAACTATAACCTAGTCATTTTTGATGTAAACTGTGTGTAATTGAAAAACCTTCTGATCTGTGGAGCCTCAACAATGCAAGACTTAACCTTTGCCTTACTAATTTGAAGAAACCTTTCCTCTAAGTACTTAAAGGCATCACCGTCTTGGTCAGAGCCTTAACATACTTTTCATTAGCCTATCTTTTACGTGCAAGTGTGGAAGTAGCACATTCTTGCTGTCGACAAGAGGAGGCTCTCGGATGTTGTCAATCCTAGGCACAACCATTATGTTTTCTCTCAGGCCAGACTTTCTTTCAAGAATGAAGAGCATCGCCGCGGCTATCTCACAGACTTAACAAGAACGGATATTTTGTGTAGCCATCTTGAAGACCAATCATAAGGGCAACGACCTTGAACTGGCCGCATATCTGCTACTGGTGTTGATCATATTTGATTTCCTGAGAAGTATTTTCATGTTTCCGTAAGTCTCTTTCATCTGTACAAAATATGCAATCGGCAAAAGTTCGTATCCATTGTGAAGTAAAACTCCCTTTAAACTGCGTTTCGAGGAATGAATGAAGAGTCTCTATTCATTGAGATCATAGCACTTTTCCATATGAGTAACTTGACTTTCGACGTTACTGCAATAGGCTAGTGAATCATTCGTCAAGTAGTACGGAGAAACTATTTTTCCCGATGTCTATACCACTAAAATGTAATGCTCGGCACAAGAAAACATTTCTCTCTTTTATTTTTTAACCAAGGAGTTTAGCCGGCTGTTTGGGCAGGTCAAGGTCTCTCACTAATTCATCAATAATAGAGTGTGAAATTTGCTTAGGTTTCTTGGAACATCAAAAGCAGCATAGTTGTTATTAACGTCACCTTCATTTGAACTCAAATCACTGTCAGTTAATAAATCATCAAACGTAACAAGTTGAACAGGAACTCCCACCTCATCCCTCTGCAGTACAAGGACGCATCGCTGACGGTAGATTTGAATATTCAATTTGCTTTGCCTATTTGTTTTCCTGAAATCATGCATGCCAGTAATTCAAGAATAACAATCCGAAGCACGGTCAGTTCGTTGTCGGCAAATCATCGCTACTACAATGGTACGCATTTGCTTTAACCTTTAAACCATTTTCTCAAATTTTCTACACACGCCTTATACACTATGTATGATGCCTAGGTCTCATCCTGATCTCCCAGTTTCCATCTAAAGTAGGCTAGATAGCACTGCTTGATGAATAAAGTAATAGTTAGCCGCTGCTCTTTTATCAATTTATTAATAATTTATTTATTTATAGTCTGAACCATCAACCGCTGGCTGGATATCTGTCTGTCTGTTTGCTTCTCCGAGGCGCCGCCTGCTGGCCCTACGTGTCCCCCTCACCCCTGTCAACCCCTAATTTAGAGCGTTGCTATCGATGTCGAGCTCGGGCGAGAGACCCCCCTCTCTATCTCTATCTCTATCTCTCGCTGCTGCTCATTGTCACACAAGCAGGTCTTACTTGCGGTCTGTGCGTGGTGCAGATTGTGTTTGCTTGCACCTCGCTGGTTTGGCCCGTTTGCTAATCAAGGTGCTCGCCCTGACCAAGGTCTGGCCGAGGTCGTGCGCTCGAGCGCCGTGGCAAATTTGTGAAGCTCCTGAATAGAGATTAAGTTTTCTTACGGCGCTATACACTAATTCATTAGATATTATATGTATTATATCGAGAATCTCGAGCAGATAAGGGAGGGAGGGCGCTAGGAAGGAAGAGAGGGAGGGAGGGAGGGAGAAAAGAAGTCAGAAAGGGTGAAAGTGAGGGAGGGGTAGGTACTTTACATATCCTGTAAAGGAAGTATGATCGTATCGTTATTAATAGCATGCACAATGTCAACAAGAATAACATACTAGAGTTGACATGGATAGGATCAGCATGAAAACATGGTTAGCGGTAGCATGCACAGTGTCAGCACACAAAGAACAAATCACTCGGACCCACTAAATGCTGCGACAAATAGGTGCGTTTTTAGATTTTTTTACATGTCGTCAAGTCCGGGGGGGGGTGCCGTGACGTCAATGTCGGGACTGAGTTCCAGGCTTTGGGACCACACGAAATAAAGGCACAGTCAACTCCAAAGAATTTGAGGTTCGTGCGTGGTGTAGCTAAACAATTTGATTCGGAAAAATGAGTGCCGAGGGCCAACTTAAAGTAGCTATCAGACCGGATTTTCTAGCGTATTTTTCAAAACGATAAGAGCATCAGAAGAGTGGTGGCGCCACCAAAGTGCCAGTCGGGACTTAGCCAGATCTTGAGACGACCAATCGGATTGTAGCATGATGGCTTTGAGGCAATCTGAGGATAATCTTCCCTGTAAACTCCCTCAAGCTGCACTGACAAGCCAGAGTAAATGCTTCATCAAAAACCCCAAAACGCAAAGAAGAACCTTCGTGGAGACGCAGAACTTTCTAACTAGACAGTCCCCTCCTCAAGTGCACCCAAACCTCGAGATAAAAAGCCCATATTCACTGAGAAGTCTTTTCGACAGCGATGGAGGGCCTAAAGGTTCGCATAATCAGCCAATCAATCGAGGCTTACAAAAATCTCTCAAAATGCGCCCCTAGCGAAACTGGACTACCGACCAGGGAAAGGTCTTGGGGGCACAACTCCAACCTGGCTCAACGCCTAGCCATAAAGCCTTTCCTTGCCCATAGCCTGTGGCAGCAACTCACTGGCTATTGCATGGTCTCTCATGGCTATTATGCAGGCTAACCATACGTTAGTGAAACTGCGACGTGCTGGATCACCCAGATTTTGACTGTCAACATAAATTTGTTATTTACTATTCACGGAGTTACAAGGACTAGGAGCCCATTATTTGAGAATCAATGGTTAGGTGGCATAAAATAGTTGGCCGTCATGACCGGGGTCAAGGTTAATCTACTTAATGACTGAAGTCATGGGCTTGAGCCCCGTGGCATATGGGAAGTGGCTGAATGATGATTAAGTTCTCCCAGGGCTCTATAAAAATGAATTATATATATATATATATATATATATGTGTGTGTATGTATAAGGCGAAGTAATATATTAGGCAGTAAACTATGCTCTAGGCATTGCGCCGCCAGCAGTTGGGCTAAAAAAGTTGTGCTCCAGGCTTTGATCCGGGCATTGAGTCAGGCTTCAATCCGGGCTTCGATTCGGGCTTCGATCCGGGCAGCCCTCCAGTTGAGCTTCGCTCGTGACCTCGGGTCAGGCAGTCAAGGTGCACTCTGACGTTGTTGTACGACATGGCTGATTTTTTGTGTCTATAACTCTCAGTTGCTGACAAATGAACTTCTCTAAGCTAAGGATATGGACTCATTATATGTATGCCGAGCTGGTTTGGTCTAGCGGTTAAGGTGCTCGCTCAGACCAAGGTCTGACTGAGGTCGTGGGCTCGAGCCCCGAGGCATATGTGAAGCACCTGAATAGAGATTAAGTTCTCTTGGGGTGCTATATAAATGAATTACATAAATGATTATATGCATATCTTAAGCGCTCTTGGTGGCCACCGTGTTCCTTCGAATATCGGCATACCTGCGTGCCTTGGTGCCACACTCACTTACAAGTCGCCAGCCGTGGTTCAAAGGATTCGGGCTTTGCCAGCAATAGTCGCCTTTAGGCACGCGACAAGCACCGTTTTGAGTACTACGATTGAGGCCTAGTACGTGGAGGTCGCTGCACCGCGTAACGTAACGTGTGCAGGAGCTGTACCCCTCACAGGTGCCGGCATGTTGCCTAACTCGTTCAGATAGCTCACTATTGCAGCCAGCCCCACTTCTCGCCGACTTGCACTGGCAACCAGTCAAGCAACGGATTGACTTCAAGGTTTTGTCGCTCACTTTGAGGTCACTTCCTTCTTTGGCTCCAGCGCATCTCTCAAATCTACTCCCCCACCAGGCCAACCATCGTACCACCCGCTTTTCGGAATCCAACAGTCTACCAAGACCTCGTACAAAACTTAAATCCTTTGGAGACCGTGCATTTAGTTCGTATGCTCCCAAAGCCTGGAACTCACTCCCGACTTGCGTCAGAACATCCCCTGACTTGACCACATTTAAAAAGAACTTAAAACCACACCTATTTAGGACAGCATTTAGTGGGTCCCTGTAATTCGTCCTTCATGTGCTTATGCATGCAGACACTGTGCATACTGCCACTAACTACATTTGCATTCTGACCCTGTGCATGTCACCCTAACCATGTTATTCATGTTGTTTGTTTATCAAGCATGATATTACTCCCCATTCAATCGCGTTTCCATGTGCAGCAAATGTAAAGTGCCTAGAAAGAGATTGAGTTCTCCGAGGGCGCTTTATCAAGTGCATTATTATTATTATTATTATTATTATCATTATTATTATTATAGCCCTCAATGGCAGCGGCCACTATTTCGGCTTAAGAAACTCGATAAACCAGGCAGCAACTAAAATTCTAGGTTCTGCCAAAGCCGGTTTTCTGTCATGCCAAACAGACAGAATTACTTTAACGTAGTTAACGTGCAGACAGGCAGCTTTCTCTACATGGTCTGGTGTGGTAAAAGTGCCAGTTGGCAATATTATTGATGGCTTTTCGTTGCAGCTGGCTGTGGCCGCCGGTTGGTATGCATTATCCCTTTAAAGACCCGTTTTCCCGGAGAGCCGGCTCCTTGTGACCGCGTAGCCTAGCCCAGTTTTTGCAGTTTCCTTATTATCCGCAAGGTTCTTAGTAAAGCCTCGATGAGCTCCTTAGCTTCTGCATCTAATCTCAATAGCGTGAAAATTCGCCGAGGCTTCCCTTTTCGATTGCAGCCTACAGTCATAAGTCGTAGCAGTCATTTCGACAAGCGGATCCACGACGTCGTGGGCGAGCTAGACAGAGCTCTGCAGGTCAAAGCTCTCGGCTCACGGATTCAGACTTCCTGACTCAGTCAATCCAGGCTGACAGTTGAGAAATTTCAGTTGTCTTCCATGACTCTACCGCCTACCTACTGCATCCGTTAAAGCGCTCTCTAATGCTGGACTAGATTCTCCTCACCGTTTTCCTCAGTTTGTGATGAATACCTATATATGTAATATATATATATACATATATACTGTATATAGGTATTATATACCGTATTATTTACTGTATAAATAAATAAATAAATAAATAAATATATATAAATATATATATATACAGTTCACGCGTGGGCGCGCGTGCGAAAACGTATACAAACAGCCTCATTTGTATAGCGGCAGAAGAGCCTTAACGACTGTCATCCCGCTTGCAGTTAGCAATAAAGGATCGTCTACTGCAGGATTCAAACCCACGCCCTGGGCGAGGCCGTGAAGAGTGAGCTACCATACCGCCTGGGCGATTAGACACAACATCCATCCATCCCTCGTTTGTGCTCTTCGGTGGACAAGGAGCTGGAGCCGTCAACATTTGACTAACGAGTCGTAGCTTCTGTACCGACCAGTGGTGGAGCCAGAGAGGGGTGGGCTGGAGGCATTTGCCCCCATCCAGCTGTGGGGCAGTCGAGTGGGCCGACCCCTATTGCCACGCCCACCGATCATCAACCACTGAATCATTAGTTCATTTCGCTCGATGAGAAAACAGCCGAGTTCCTGTCGAATAAACACCAATTTTGCACTGTAATCTTTTATGAATTGCTGGTCTAGCTTGGCCTGGATGCAAATTTTGCAGTTCTTCCCGTCCTTGCTGAAAAGTTTGGCTCCACGACTGCCACCGAAGCTCAGCAGGGCATGTCGACAGTAGCAGAGCAGCAACAGAGCACGGCTAGAAAGCGAGAGCTCTCACATTCACCTGAAAATATAGAAAATTCATGTCGTCAACATAGAGCAGTGTCTTCCATAGCCACCGAGTGGCACGCATGTACAGTACCACATGTCAGCTTGTACGACTGCCTTACTCGAAGCCCAACGTTCCTCACCAGCCTCTGGCTCATTCCTGGGCAGAATTAGCCGAGCCACAGCTTAGGCTTACCGAGCACTATTCAAAAGCACTAGGATCTAACCCAATTCAGTCCAAAATTCAAAAACCTTGCAGTGGATTCAGAGTATCTATAGATAAGTACTCTGCATAATTTTCTCTTTCTTCTTTTTGTCAATAACTTCTATAGGATTGTCAGTCACCAACTCGTGGAACAGATGATGCCGTAGACAAGAATGACTGATTAGTAAAATTCCAGTCGGGATCTAAGCGACACCATTCCACTTAAAACCCTCTTTGCCATATGTGACAAATGACATCCTAGCTATAATTGATTACGCGAGCGTCGCCTCTTTAATCCTGTGTAAGCTCTCGATAGCTTTAGACTCAGCCTACCAAGAAATCCTTGTCGAGACACCAAAGGTTGGTCTGGCCGATGAAGCCCGGAGGGTTTGCTTAGGCCTTGACCTATCTACACGATTCTTTTCATTGGAAGCTCTCTCAGGGAGAAGGAGAGGCAGAAGAAGGGAGGGGAGAGAGAGAGAGAGAAAGAAGGGGAGAGGGAGGGTGAGTGAGGGGAAGGGTGAGAGAGAGAGAGAGAGAGAGTGAGAGAGCTCACGTGCCAATACTTATGGTCTCACAGTAGCACTCGCGTTAGGCCTGTGCTACCCCAAAGGCAAACAGTAAGAAATCTATACCAGTGCTAAGTACGGCATGCCACCCCATGGGAGATTGTGCCGACCCACTGCAGGGAAAAGTCAAAACAGGGAGAAGTTTCGGTGCCCTTCCAAATGGTGCTTCGACCTTGTAGCAAGACAGTGGCCAGGCTCGGCGAGGATGCAAAATCTTTTTTCAATCTGCATCAATCTCGGCAAAAGAAACGCATTTGGCCTACCTCCATAATTGTTGTCAAAACAATGGCAACTCGGTTACTCAGCTAATATTTACCTGACCGACCGTGGTCATAAACTCGCGGTTGGCTTGTCGTAGACAAGGGCTAGGGCTCACAGCCTACTCAGCCTGTGAGCCCTAGCCCTCGTAGCAGGCTGAGACCTTGACAAGGAGCAGCTACCTCTAAAAGAAGGCACCTGGAAGGAGGCACACAGGAGAGGAGACAGTGGTGGCACTGGAAATGGGTGTTGCTCGTGCTGGCTTCATTGGTACGCAGAAGCTACAAATAGGAACAGAAAGAGAGAGAGAGAGAGAGAGAGAGAGAGAGAGAGAGAGAGAGAGAGAGAGAGAGAGAGAGAGAGAGAGAGAGATGCAGATTCTTTGGTGGTTCCTAGGATGATTGTTGCCTGTTGGCATCAATGCTCAGGCGTCTCCTATAGGACCGACACCATTGCAGAACAGTGATGCTCAGGAGAGATTAGAAGCACTACGTGATCTAGTAACAAAGGCAGCAGAAAGATCAAGAAAAGCAAGCAGGAAACTCTACCTACGTCTGCATTTCTAAGGTCTGTACACACCGAAGCAATGTGGACTCTGCGGAGTGATGAGCTCTAAATTCAGACCGGAACTTACTAGGTTTTAAGTTTCATTATAAGAATTTAGCTGGTCTGCCACAACTCGTTCCAGTGTCTTTTAAAGGAACAGTAGAATGTTGATTGAGCTAAGTTGGAAAGTTCTCTAGGTCTAGTGTTGCTTTCTTAATTAGTAGCCTAATAGCAGCCTTTTTGAAAGGCGAAGGGACACCACACTCGTACATGCGCTCGAGCTCAGGCGTGGGTGAGCACCTGTACATAAGGGTGTGCACGTGCATGGATTCACACATAGTCATGCAGACCGAGCACACAAGCATGCAAGCTTTAATGTATCATCTGCTAAGTAAGCGCTATATCTCATGGAATGAATTATTCATAGGATCATGGTTTGTTGCTACAAAGCCCGAACGTACAATAATGCTGAATTACAGTTGATGCTTTCGTAAAGATGACCAAGCCAATCACAGCTGCTCATACTTACTTACCGTCTTTCCCTCACCCAAGCCTGTCGTTGGAGCAGGGGGTTTCAGGGGGCACCGCAAAGGGTAAGAGGCTCAGCATGAGCACGGACCGCAGTAATCGGCAAATGGAATCACTCTATTCATTTTTTTTGTTTTTCAAGCATGATTTTACTTATCATTTAATTGCATTTCCCATTGCAGCAAATGTAAAGCGCCTAGAAAGAGATTAAGTTCTCTGAGGGCGCTTTATCATGTACATTATTATTATTATTATTATTACTCTAGGTCCTACAAGCAAGCCAGTGGTCGGCAGCCATATCAGGCTTTAGGTGACGCTCACCTGTACGACCTGAGCAGCATGCACCACAGAATGAGGTGTATTTTAAATGGAATGGATGGCTCATGAGTAGATTGCTTCGCGAACATCGGTCAAGGGCATAAATCGCCAAATAAATTACGGCAAGCATAGCCATCGAGGGAACAACTGGCCTAGAATAAACAAAATCTGTTGTAGAGCCAACTGCAGCAATGCTTGCCATTGCTGTGCAGCAAAAATAAAATACGGCACAGTGGCAAATGTCAACCGAGCAGACGGCTTGAGAGCTCGATGACAAACGGCATAATATCGGTGGCTGAGCTGCTGCTCAGCTGCTCTGCGACTCTGCCCGGCACAAAGTGCACCGGCTCAGCTGTGCTAAGGGACATCAAGGTCAAGGCCTGCACACTCGAAAGTCAAGGTCACGACGTGTACACAACAACTTTTTGGGCAGAGGCAAGCTGATATCCCAGATTCTTCACTGCGGCAGCAACACGATCAGCACTGCCTCCAGATAATTCATGTATGCGCCGACATTTCAAGAGATGGTAGAGCTCAATGTGCACCGGGCATTCCGAGCACTCTGCCACACCCTCCATGACCTGAGGGTCCACAGTGGGGAATAGGCTTGGAGGTGGCCAGCTGATGGATGTACCGGCCGGCAACGAAAACGAATTGTCGTCAGACTCTGCACTCTGCGAAGAGATGGCGGAAACTCCTTCATTTTGAACGGTGGCACTTGCATAGAGATCACATGGTGACACTGAGACTATTGGGCCGCCTGTCGAATAATCCGCAGAGTGCTCAACATGGCTGCCGATCAAACTCTGCTCGGCACCACAATGGCCATTAATACCGCTATGTTCACTATCGGCAAAACCTAAATCCACCGAGCTGGCACTCGAGTCAATAGCTTGAGGCAGCGCTGAAAAATACTCAGCATCTTCGAGCTGCCTAGTGCTACCGACGATCCCTGATTGGTCAGGAGTCGACCCGACTCCGGATCCATGAATATTTCCACGATTATCAAATTCACGTGGGTCATCCCACGACGAATCAGTTACCCAAGGAATATCCGGCATTAGTTTATCATCCCTCGAGGCTGAGCAGTCACCCACTTCGTCGCTATCACACCCGAAAGTCCAGTCCAAATCGTGGAAAGCCTGGCCATACGCAGGCAGCGGTTCACTTATGCAGTAAAAGCAAGGCGTAGCATCGTGGTCGCTGTCGTACAGCTGCATCTGTCGCTCCCGCGTCCGGCTGATGCAATGCAGCTCGTAGAGCAGCTCGTTGGCAAGTTCTTCTGATGGCGAGAGCGCTAGACGTTCGCTTGCCGAGACACTATACTCAGCTATCTACAACGTGTTCTGAGGGTACACTGAGAACTGTTCACAGAAGAAACTATGCACTCGCAAAGGATGTTGACCAGAAGAAACTGAAATGTTACACAGCCATTCTGCAAATCCCTATTGACGTCGCATTTAATTCGTACGACTGCCTACACAAGTATGTACAATAGCCAATAAGGACGAGTCCACCAAGCAAACAGTCAAAGAAGAGCACAGAAAAAACAGCATCTACATTTGCTTTTGCGAACCACCCTAGCATTAGCTGCAAACACAGTGGCAAAGCAAGCATACAAGATACACCACGAGGTCACTAGACAATACAGAAACGATCGAGTCGACAGTCATATAGCCCCACCTAAGCACTGGGCAGCTTAACTGGTGTGTCGGCTCAAAATATATGCACAACCTGTGAATAAACTAAAGTCGCGAAAGCTAAAGTTTTTTTTATATAGCAACATTGAATGCAATCTAACTATCAACTAAAAGACACACGCATACATATGTACAGTGCTGACCCGAAAAGTCTACCCACCCTAAGAGTCGGCTTTGAATCTCTGGAAATTCAATTTTTTCATGGACTGCAGGCCAACAAAACGTCGCCAGAGCATATGATTTGTAAGAGGTAGCAATATTTGTAACAAATCAGACATACTACCAACCTAGTTATCTTACCAGGTGAGAAATATTTGCAATGACCCTGCCTTTGTAGTAAAGGGCAAAAACTGACATGGTCATAATTCTCCACAGGTATTTTCGACCGCTGGAGCACCACGAAGTAATAATAATAATAATAATAATATTGCACTTGATAAAGCGCCCTCAGAGAACTTAATCTCTTTCTAGGCGCTTTACATTTGCTGCAAAGTGATATGCAATAGAATAGTAAGTAAAATCATGCTTGAAAAACAAGATATATATGCATCTAGTATCCGACTCTACACACATCTATTTCATGAACCACGTTTGGTATTTTTGCAGCAATCATCGAGAGTTTGAAGCATGCTAGTTTGAGCCTTCACAACCACTAGTTTAATATGGTTCCATGAGATGATGAAAGAAAAAAGATCGAACAGCATTTTCTGGTAAACAAGGAATTAAAGAATTATTTAAAATTAAGTCCAAGGTTTTAGCTACCTTAGTTATCTAAATGCATGCATTAGATTAAACTGCAGTCTCACAATTTCAGGGAACACATTATAACCCATGCAAGTCACCATAGTTTTGGCATCTCATGTGCTTGCCGAGACTTCTAAAGTAGTGTTGAAGTGTCCTGAGGCTTTTTTCATCAGGAGACATACAACTTTGGGTGGGTGAAAGGGGATACACCTTCGGCTAGTAACTAAGAGTCATCTCATAAACACCAGAGTGCACGGCTGCCTGCGATAAAGGAAGTGAGCAGCAAAGACGCACAGACAAGTAAAAAACGGAACAACGGAAAGGTTGAAAGGAAGTGCCCAAAATCGAAAGCAGGAGAAAATGAACAGCATGGCTGAGCAAAGATTCAGAAAGCAAGTACAGCAGTGCTGATTTTGATCCAGACGACAAAAACATCTGTCAGCAAGTCAGTCTAGCACACACGCCTGTGCACCAGCGTAGGCCCGAAAGAGTTTTAGCTGGTTTCAGCTGGTACCAAAGGCTGTTCTGGCACAATCCTTGGGAGTTTTTTACAGTGCACACCGCCGACCGGCTATCATGCCGGCTGATATATCCGCCAGGTTTGGTCCAGCGGTTAAGGTGCTCGCCCCGGCCAAGGTCTAACTGAGGTCGTGAGTTCGAGCCCCGAGACATGTGTGAAGCGCCTGAACCGATTAAGTTCTCTTGGGGCGCTATACAAATGAATTATATATATATATATACATATATATATATATATATTTAACTTTAATTGTGAGTCAAACCTGCTTATAGATTGATACTGTCCACTTAGCACTATCTAGTCATCGTTCAGTTCAGGAGTCAAATAAGCAGGGGGCCATTACTCAGGTCGGAGCCCTAGTCTAGTCGGGTCAAATCGGATCCCGACACAGCCACCTTCTTCGAATCGGTCACTGACTTTACCAGTATGGTGACGGGTTCTGGCATGAGCAACGGCAAACTGCTCTGTAAGCAAAAGGAGATAGTACAGGACCTGATCAACGAGCTGCAGGTCGCGACGGATCTGAACCAGGAGGCTACTCGTGAGCTCAGGAGATATGTGGTAGTCATAATTTTGGCGAACACTGCATCGCTTAATCGACGTATTTGCCCGACCCATGAAGTCATTAAGCAAGTCGAAAAGAATGGTAGATCACGGCTGAGCTGAAAATCAAGGCAACCCATCTCATCACCTTACATCTCATCGCACAGTTGCTATTGATTGTGCATGAGTTATCGAAGGCGTTGCCAAAGCAGGATCATGATATTGTTGCTCCATGCACTAGCTCGACTGCAGTGTTCAGGCTCTAGCAGGGACTCAGACGGCTGGCTATAATAATAATAATAATAATAATAATAATAATAATAATAATGCACTTGATAAAGCGCCCTCAGAGAACTTAATAAATATAATTCATTTATCTCTCTCTAGGCGCTTTACATTTGCTGCATAGGGAAATGCAATTGAATGGTGAGTAAAATCATGCTTGAAAACAAACAAAAGGAATAGCATGGTTAGGGGTGACATGCACAGGGTCAGCATGCAAATGTGGTTAGTGTCAGCATGCACAGTGTCAGCGCGCATAAGCACATCAAGGACGAATCACAGGGACCCACTAAATGCTGTCCTAAATAGGTGTGGTTTTAAATTCTTTTTAAATGTGGTCAAGTCAGGGGATGTTCTGATGCAAGTCAGGAGGGAGTTCCAGGCTTTGGGAGCATACGAACTAAATGCACGGTCTCCAAGGATTTGAGGTTTGTACGAGATATTGGTAAACTGTTGGATTCTGAGAAGTGGGTGGTACGATGCTTGGCCTGGTGGGGGAGCAGATCTGATAGATAGGCTGGAGCCAAATAATGAAGTGACCTAAAAGAGAGCTACAAGACCTTGAAGTCGATCTGTTGCTTCACTGGTTGCCAGTGCAGATCGGCGTGAAGGGGTGTGATGTGGCAACTGCGACGCTCACGACAGACAAGCCCATCTGCGGAGTTTTGCACCATCTGTAATCGCCTGATTGCACATGCCGGTAGGCCAGCAAGCAGTGAGTTACAAAAATCAAGACAGGATGTTACAAATGCATGGACCAACTTAGACGTGGTATCCTTATCTAAACAAGCCTGAATTTTAGCAATATTATGAAGCTGAAAATAGGCAGATTTGACCATGGAGCTGATGTGGTCGTCTAACAAAAGGTCACTTTGGAACATGACAACTAGATTTCGAGCTGATTTGACAGGAGATATGCTGGCAGAGCCAATTTTGAGCGTCGGCCTTTCCAATTTCTGAATCACACTGGGTTTGCCCATAACTAGTAAGTTAGTTTTTTCATCGTTTAGTTTTAGAAAACTTGCTGCCATCCATGTGCGGATGTCATCAATACATGCAGCAAGTGAGTTGAGAGAATTCGAGGTGCTCGAAGGCTGGGAGGGATCAAAGCAAAGGTACGGTGATCAGTTGATAAATGTGCAGAAGTTCCGTGAGCTGCATGCGATCAAGGTGCCCGACATGACAGCTGACTATATCCGACAGGCACTGACCACATCCAACGGTCGGCTTCGTCGAAATGATCACACGAACAACAACGAACACTTCTTCCATGCGGACTTGGTCTACTCATCAATTGACGATATAAAGCCAGAATGAGGCTGTCCGATTGACAAGGAATCCACAGAGATGCTCTGCCTAGCTGCTTGCATCTCCCCTCATCAACACTTCTCTGCATTCAATATCGACGATCTTGTTGGGCATGCAACCAAATTCCACAAGCTCGACTTTGCAGACGTCGAGACAATTGCCTTGAGACAGAAGCTTCACAATGTCATCAGAAAATAGATCCGAACCCGGCAGTAAAGAAGCCAGGATGCTTCCCGAACTTGCAGTCATGCTGGCGCCGTCGTGCGGTGGCCGACTGTGACTTACTGCACAAGCTGGTGCGACTTAATCTGCCAGTGTCAGCAGCTAAGGCCGAGCAAGTGTTTTGCACGTTTAAGTTATCAAGACACGCCTTCGAACGACGATGGGAACAGACTATCTGAGCAAAGCACAGCTGTGGTATGTTGAGAAAGAAACAGCCCCAATGGCGATGAATGAAGAGATCATCACACACTTTCAACCTATACACAGCTGCCGCTCACACGTTTAATATAAGACTTGCAATTGCCCATGCTTTCATCGCTGTCTTCAGGGCTTGTCCCGAACTGAAAATCCCGGCTCTGCCACTGTCCACAGTCATAAATCTTGGCACAATGGAGATAATCTCTGCCATGTTTCCATGACAATATTTACAATTATTCACACATTAATATCATGCTACTCATACGACTGTCGAATCACCAAGTGTTTATAATCTGTCTGTGCTTCAAAGGAGCCAGACTGAAACCTCATCATCTAGCAGCAGGCAATTGTATGGTGCATTTGTGACATCCCGTCTTGACTTCTGTAACTCACTGCTTGCTGGCCTACCGGCATGTGCAATCAGGAGATTACAGATGGTGCAAAACTCAGCAGCTAGGCCTCTCTGTCGTGAGCCTTGCAGTTGCCACATCATACCACTTCTAGCCGACCTGCACTGGCTACCAGTCAAGCAACGGATCGACTTCAAGGTTTTGTCGCTCACTTTTAGGTCACTTCCTTCTTTGGCTCCAGCCTATCTCTCAGATCTACTCCCCCACCAGGCCAACCATCGTACCGCCCGCTTTTCGGAATCCAACAGTTTACCAATACCTCGTACAAACCCCAAATTCTTTGGAGACCGTGCATTTAGTTCGTATAAGAATAATAATAATGCACTTGATAAAGCGCCCTCAGAGAACCCAATCTCTTCCTAGGTGCTTTACATTTGCTGCAAAGGGCCCAAAGCCTGGAGCTCACTCCCGACTTGCGTCAGAACATCCCCTGACTTGACCACATTTAAAAAGAACTTAAAAATAGACCTATTTAGGTCAGCATTTAGTGGGTCCCTGTGATTCGTTCTTGATGTGCTTATGCGTGCTGACACTGTGCATGCTGCCACTAACCACATTTGCATGCTGATCCTGTGCACGCCACCCCTAACCATGTTATTCATGTTATTTTTCAAGCATGATATTGCTCACCATTCAGTGGCCTTTTCCTTTGCAGCAAATGTAAAGCGCCTAGAAAGAGATTGAGTTCTCTGGGTTTTTATCAAGTGCGTTATTATTATTATGTAGCATCCATAATTCAGCTATGCGGAGGCATACCGTAGGGGCAGGGGGGCACATGTCCCCGGACACTAGATCAGCGGCACTGAATCTGGGGGTGCTAGGGGCACCAAAATGGGTATCCAATACTGGGTGGGTGGCGCCATCTGTGTAGTTCGTCCCCGGGTATACCATATACTAGGAGTGCCTCTGAAGCTATGCCATCATTTAGGAAATAATAGTTAACATTGACTGGCAGTGCTCGTTGCATTAATCAATGGAAAATATCAGTTGCAAGTAGAAGCCACAGTTGAGAGCACTTGGCAAGGAAGTTCTTGAGCTCACTGAGAAGGTATTTCTCATCGAGAAGAGCTTTGCCAATGCCAAGCCGATGTCAGGCTACAGTCTGGCATGACTGACGTGGCTTGACGATAAGATTTCAAGGCAACTCGCTAGGATTCGTATGCGTACACAACGGTGTGTTTATCAGTTTACAGGCTGTTTTTAAAAGGTAAACATTTGGGCCATTCCATAGCCATATAGCTATAGATCTATATATCTATATCTATATTTATTTAAAATTTAAAATTTAATTACTAAATTATTAAATTACTAAATTAAATTTAAAAGGTAAAACTTCGGGCCATTCCATAGCGAATGGGCTATAGATAGGCTAATGTCCTCCACCAACAATTTCAGAGGTCGCTTGCTTTCGAAGAGGACCTTTCGAGGAGGACTGTAGCTTCATGCGGTGACGGCAGCTAGCCTATGACTGCTTCATGCGGCGACGGCAGCTAGCCTATGACTGCTTCATGCGGCGACGGCAGCTAGCCGCATGCAATGGTAAATATTCAAGAATTCGGACGAAACCTCAAGAGAACTACATATGTAGTCTAGGCACTTCACGAACATGCATACCTAGATGCTCGGACTGCTCTAAAAGCAACTTTCCTATGTAACAACCACTTAGTCTTTGTAGCTTTAAGGAGTTACAGACCCAGATACATTATACTGCAATTGCCAGAAAGTTAGTCTATAGATTGGTTAGTGTTGTTGGCAAGTGCAATTTCAGCACACATTATGCATACAAGGGAAAAATTCACACGGACAGAGTACATTTCTGTCACTCACTTTTAGGTCACTTAATTCTTTTGCTTCAGCCTACCAATCAGATCTGCTCACCTACCAGGCTAAGCATCTTATAACCGGCATTCCAGAATCTTATCAATTACCTATATCTCGTCAGAGACCGTGCCTTTAGTTCGATATGCTCACAAAGCCTGGAACTCACTACCGATGTACGTCACAACGTCCCGGATATGACATTATTTAAAAGAAGCTTTGCAGAGCACCGATTTATTACAGCATGTAAAGGTGGCTCTTTGATACTCGCCTTTTTCGTGCAGGCTGTACCTGCTTAGGCTGTGCCTACTACTTGCGGATGTTACCACCAAACATTTGGTCATGCTTTCTATGCAGCATCTGTAAAAGTGCCAAGAGAGAGATTCAGCTCTCTGAGGGTACCATATAAATGTATTACTATTATTATTATTATTATTATTATTACCTCGTACGAACCTCTTTGGAGACCATGCCTTTAGCTCATTTGCTCCCAAAGCCTAAAACTCACTTACAAATTTTCTCACGACATCCCCTGATTTGACCACATTTAAAAATTAAGGAAAAACATCTATTTATCACAGCATTTAGTAGGTACAAGTGACTCATCCTTGACGTGCTTATGCCTGCTCACACTGTGCATGCTGCCACTAACCATATTTGCATGCTAACCCAGTGCATGTTAACCCTAACCATGTTATGGTTGTTGTCATTGAGCATACTATCACTAACCATTCGATCGTGCTTTCTTTGCAGCAAATGTAAAGTGCCTAGAAAGAGACTGAGTTTGCTATATCAAATGTATTATTACAATTATTCAATGCTATTTATAATAGAGAGGCAGGTTTTTTGCCTTCTTTTTACATGTCAAGTCGTGTGGTGAAGCTCGCCGGTAGTGAGTTCCAGGGGTGTAGGTGCATCCGAAATGAAGGCACGATCTCCAAGTGATTTGAAGCTCGTCAGAGGTGCAGATGAACGACTTGAGTCAGAGGAGCAGGTCGCACAATGGGAAGCCTGATTAAGAAGTATTTCAGGCAGGCAGGCAGGAGGAAGAGAATGAAAGGACCTACGAGCTGGTGACAAAACCTTGAAGTCGAAGCACTACACGATGGGCAGCAAGTGCAAGTCGGTGAGAAGTGGTGCAATCAGGCACTTTTAAAGTCCACAACTGACTGACAAGCCTACCTGCCGAGTTTTGAAGCAAGGTGCTCAGTTTAGATGTTCACCGCCGGGATAAGCACCAGCCGGGTGTGCACCAGCAAGAAAAGCACTCTCTAGTGCACATGTCTCGGCAGTGTCAGACAGTAGCATCTACCGATTAGACAGGCTGCCACTGCGACACTGCTGAAATGTGTTTCGGCTGTGCCGAGACCCTTAAAGTGACTAGCATAATGGATAAAAAACTCTACAAACTCTGAATTCCCGGCAGTCAAGCACAAGCAGATATGCCACTAAATATGCTCGGGGGTGCACAAGGGTGAGCAAGCACCACATCCACACATGTACACACACACTCTCTCTCTCTCTCTCTCTCTCTCCCACGCACGCACACAAGGTACTACCATCGTCTATATCAGCCAGGCTGCGACCTTCTTTGGGAGGCCGATTTGCAGAACGACTGGCAGTCATGAATTGCAAGTAATCAAAACAAGCTAACAAGACACTGCCTACTGTGAAGCATTGTTTGCATGCTTTTCAGGAGCGAATGGCCAGGTACCTGATGGCCGTGTCCAAAGCCGTGGCAGCTCACTTACTAGGCAGTACGGATGGACGGTCATACAGGTGGCAAGGGTGGCAGAATGGGTGCTGCAACTCGAGCCGGTCACGAGCTCTCCATCCGGCTGCAACGTCTGTGAGCTACCGGTGTCAGCGGTTGCCAAGGACGTGGCAGCAGTGACGGGTGAAGCCATCGTTTGCAGCAGCAGCTGCACGATGATAAGAAAGACGAGTCAGGAAGCTTTAAGTGGGCGAACAATGAGGTACAACTTGAAGTGGGCCATCTGCAGACAATCCGAGGCATACTCACTACATACTCACATCGCTGGGCAGACAGTGCACCGCGGCTGCCTTCAAGTCAGCCCCCGTGAGAAGTGCATCGTCACGGTGTGTGTTGCCCTCGTCACCACTGCCTCCTGGCGAGCTGTCGCCGACGACATCATCAGCCACGCTGAGTTGCTTCTCCATGCTGCTTTTAATGAAGATCGATTCAGGCTGTGCTGAGACCTTGTCGAAGATGGCCGCCTGGCTACAGGCACCAACTGATATGTCGTCGGTTGACAGACCGACACCTTTGATGGTTACAGAGTATGGATATTTCTCACATATGGAGGAGCACCTGGCAGCACGGAAAACAAACAGATTTAGCTAGCGATCTCATGAAATTCGAGTCATTGCTGACAAAAGTGAGCTCGGAGTCGTTCATGCTTTGACAATGCATTGGCAGGTAGTGGCCCACTTCTGGAGCAGCAATCCGCTGTTAGTAAGTACACATAGGTTTTTAGCCTCTTTTTCAATATCTTCAATACCTTGATGTCACTTGGTAGAGCTATAGGGTTTGTGAACATAGGAACTTAAAACACAGTATCAAAAGATAAGGCAGTTGCTTTCACGACCTCGGTCCCGAGGTCGTGGGTTCGATTCCTGTGGTGGGCGATCCGTTAACGCCACTGCAAGCGGTGGTGATAGCCGTAAAGGCTCTTCTGTAGCTATACAAAAAGAGGCTGTTTAATCAGCTAGTATTTATTTGTTTATTTAAAAGGACAAAAGACATTCATCTTGACCTCGATCGTTAAAGTGGAGCACTTAACCATAAGAGAAAGTGAAAAGCATATATTTATTTATTGCACAAGAGCAGAAGATTGTGTAAGAGACAGAGTAGGAGAGCCCGCTGCTACGGTTACAGAAGTCCTTATGTGAGTACAAATGCCTAGACTAAGACACAGCACCCTAGGCTAAACATGTCAGATTAGCAATATGATGTTGTTGTAACGAGTCCGACTTGAATCTAGAGCTGATATGGCCATTAGATAAAGGTCACTTTGGAATGGTACTCTCAGATTTCGTGCGTAGGCTACAGGGTTCAGACTGGCGATGAAAACTTTGCAGGTTTAATCAAAAACATTAATTTGTCTCCCATCCTACAGACTGAGAGAGTTACCTCTAATCGAACTGTAACAACTTACGCAATACATGCTGCAAGTGAGTTGAGAAAATTTGGGATGCTTGAAAGTAGGAAGCAATCAAAAGACTGGGAAAGCAGCAAATTATCTACATAGCAACGAAAGCCCAGATTGCGCATCTAGGCGATTCCACGGGGAAGAGGTACCCAGTGAGAAAGAAGAGCATGTTGAGAAGTTACACTGTGCAGGAAATTGAACCTAGAACAGATCCTTGTAATACTCTTTGCTAAAATCGCTCTCCGGATAGCCCACTGAGGGGGTGGCCATCTTTATTTCGAAGATGGAGTCCTAAAGTCTGTCGAGGAACTCGAGTCGCCCAAAACTCATCAGGTCACATCGTGTCAGACCAGGGCATGAACCAGGCATAAGTTTCTTAATCATGCTGAATCACAGGTGATCGCAGAGTGTGTTCTAGATCCATGCAGTGGTTCAGGTCCTATCTCAGTGGGAGACTCCAGAGTATTGACGTGAATGGACAAAGATCATCTGAAGTACCTCTGAAATATGGAGTACCTCAGGGCTCCGTGCTAGGTCCGGTTCTTTACACGGTTTATACTCTCCCTCTTGCTGATGTGATTGCCAAGCACAATCTAGGCTTTCACTTCTATGCAGATGACACTCAGTTGTACCTTTGCTTTGATCCCTCCTAGCCTTCGAGCACCTCAAATTCTCTAAACTCACTTGCTGCATGCATTGATGACATCTGCACATGGATGACTGCAAATTTTCTAAAACTGAACGATGACAAGACTAACTTACTAGTTATGGGCAAACCCAGTGTGATTAAGAAATTGGAAAGGCTGACGCTGAAAATTGGCTCTGCCAGCATATCTCCTGTCGAATCAGCTCGAAATCTAGGTGTCATATTCCAAAGCGACCTCTTGTTAGACGACCATATCAGCTCCATGGTCAAATCTGCCTATTTTCAGCTTCATAATATTGCTAAAATTCAGGCTTGTTTAGATAAGGATACCACGTCTAAGTTGGTCCATGCATTCGTGACATCCCGTCTCGACTACTGCAACTCACTGCTTACTGGCCTACCAGCATGTGCGATCAGGCGATTGCAGCTGGTGCAAAACTCTGAAGCTAGGCTTGTCTGTCGTGAGCTTCGCAGTTGCCACATCACTCCAATTCTCGCCGACCTGCACTGGCTACCAGTCAAGCAACGGATTGACTTCAAGGTTTTGTCGCTCACTTTTAGGTCCCTTCATTCTATAGCTCCAGCCTATCTTTCAGATATACTACCCCATCAGGCCAAGCATCCTACCACCCGCTTTTCGGAGTCCAACAGTCTAGAAATACCTCGTATAAACCTTGAATCCTTTGGAGACCGTGCATTTAGTTCGTA
Source organism: Cristatella mucedo (assembly GCA_009760855.2). Classification (NCBI taxonomy): domain Eukaryota; kingdom Metazoa; phylum Bryozoa; class Phylactolaemata; family Cristatellidae; genus Cristatella; species Cristatella mucedo. Next base: position 879,296 of record WPIO01000094.1, on the reverse strand, counting down.
TGCTCCCAAAGCCTGGAACTCCCTCCCGACCTGCATCAGAACATCCCCTGACCTGACCACATTTAAAAGGAACTTAAAAACACACCTATTTAGGACAGCATTTAGTGGGTCCCTGTGATTCGTCCTTGATGTGCTTGTGCGTGCTGACACTGTGCATGCTGCCACTAACCACATTTGCATGCTGACCCTGTGCATGTCACTCCTAACCATGTTATTCGTTTTGTTTGTTTGTCAAGCATGATTTTACTTACCATTTAATTGCATTTCCCTTTGCATCAAATGTAAAGCGCCTAGAAAGAGATTAAGTTCTCTGAGGACGCTTTATCAAGTGAATTATTATTATTATTATTATTATAAGCCTTTTACCTACACCAAGGCAAAGTTCCATATGATTATATAAGCAAGATGGAGTATAAATTGCGAATAAAATCAGATAATGCACAGATCCTTGGCAATGGCTCATATTTAAAAAGGCTCCTAAATGACGGTAGCCAGCTGGAGTCAATGCACTGAAATCTCCTACTCAGTACATGCCTTAATCCAGCCAATTTCCAAAAGCCATGTTTCAGATACAATGCTCAAAGATGGAGTCACAGGTAATGAGACTAGCATAAGATGATTGCTACTGGTTATCAGCAATAAACCAACTTCTGCCACCAAATATTACGAAGACACTGTAGCTGCTCGGGACCAGACGTCTTTTGCTGCAAATGTTGTACTCGTAACCGAGCTAGACCACGAAGACATGTGACCAAAACAGGAGAAGTTAGAATCTAGAAGGTCAGCTAACACGTTGTAGAAGCTGGTGACAATATCAGAGCACGGCAGCATTCATAGTACTATCACCACATTCAACACAGCCAAAACACGGTTCCTCATGGGTATGAAACATGTAATGTATCGTAATGTAAATTATCTCCACCTGTAAGTCTACAAAGCCTTAAAGACTAAGTAAGTGCTATGCAGGAGAGTTTTCTACATCGTATTCAAAGCCTAAGTAGCTTTCGGTACGCATTTAGTAATTAATAGAGAAATCTCATACAACAAAATAATTCTAAATACATCATTTACTTGTATAGCACTATAACAGAACTTAATCTCTATTCAGGAGCCTCACATATGCCACACGGTATGAGCCCACGACCTTGGTCACCAAAAAAATTCACCTTGACCTCGGTTGTTAAAGGCTAGCGCCTTAACCACGAAAAGAAAGTGAGAAGCATAGCTGAGTCAGGAGGGCAGTTGAGGTAGAGAGTAGCATGGAAGTAGTAGCTCAGTGCGGCTGGAAAGAATGATCTGCCACAGTCGGCAGGAGGAAAGTAGTTGTCGTTGTGTAAGAATAATAGAAGCGAGTTACAGAGTATAAGACCTGCAGAGCAAAAGCTTGTGTTGCTAGTGGTCTTACAGAGGAAGAATGGAACAGCTAATTCATTGTCCATACAGGACCTGAGGGCACGAGTAAGCTGAAACTGGCACAGCAGTTCAGCTAGGTATGAAGGATTCAAACCGTGGCGGGCCTCGTGGGTTAACGTATGAACTTGACTCTGTATCAATTTATCAGCCACAAGCCATCGAAGCTTCTCCAGTTGAGTTAAACCGTGACCCTGTGATTCGTCCTTGATGTGCTTATGCGTGCTGACACTGTGCATGCTGCCACTAACCACATTTGCATGCTGACCCTGTGCATGTCACCCCTAACCATATTATTCATTTCGTTCGTTTTTCAAGTGTGATTTTACTTACCATTCAATTGCATTTCACTTTACAGCAAATGTAAAGCGCCTAGAGAGAGATTAAGTTATCTGATGGCGCTTTATCAAGTGAATTATTATTATTATTATTTTTGCATAATTTCACTTTCTACTTCTGGCCCAACACGGTTTTCCAGGTTTTTAGCAATCGATCAACAGCTATGCCGAGGCAGTAGCATTCACCCATGAGTAGATCAATACTATGCACAAACACTTACACATATACAAGCACTTGCTCACCCACGGGCACCAGCTTAGGTACATGCACCAGCTCACTCACAGGCACCAGCTCACGTACGGACACATGCTCATGACATGAATGTAGAAGCTAATGCATATTCACAGCCAGAAGCATAAGACGAAGGCGTGCACCCACCAGTCACGAAATTGTTGCCGAGTCCACTCGAATTTATGGTCGTAGTGCCGCATCCCCTTTAGATTAGGAAACAATACGTTAAATTCAACATTGGGTGTCGTCACTATCACGAGTTGTGGCCGATATCGCCCGAAAACGTTTGTCACCAAACCATCGAGACATGCTTGGTCCAAGTGCTCAATCCTGCAAGCATCAAGAAGCAGCCCAACTGCATGTGTGAGCGAGAACCACTGGCTGCAGCTGCAGGCAGCAGCTCCAAAGCTAGGCATTGCATTCTTGGCCACGTTCATACTTCTGCGACTCTCTGCTGGCAGATCTTTCTGCCTGTACAGAATATGCTTACTAAGGGTGCTAAGCTTGTCAGCTAGGCTTGCCTGTCATGCAAGTGACAAGTGGTAAAGTAATGCTAATTGTCTCATGACTTGTAATGGGTGCTGATCGTCAATTAAATCATCGACTTCAAAGTTTTGTCACTATCGTTTAGATATCTTCATATATTGCTCCCTCTTACCTTACTCAACTACTTCCTCGCCAGGTCTCATCATGTAGCGCCTGCCCCACATATGTTGGTCATTTAATAATAATATATTTGTATAGTGCCCTCAGTGAACTTAATCTCTGTCTACGCACTTTACATTTGCTGCAAAGGAAGCATGATCGGATGGTTAAGAGTAGCATGCTCAATGACAACGAGCGTAACACGGTTAGAGGTAACATGCACGTGTCAGCATGCAAATAAGGTTAGTGGCAGCATGTATGGTGTAGCTGCTATTCTAACCAAATCAAATGTCTGCCGACTGTACCGTCAGTTCCTACTAAGCTAAAGCCTGGAACTTGCTACTGAGTCACATCACAAACATCACTACAGACTTGATGCTCAAAGTAAAGGTAGGAGCTCGGATCCTCACGGCTTCTGCACAGCCCAGGAGAATCTATCCTCCACTGTGAACTTTAGCAAAGTGCTGCAATCGTGCATCACCAAGGCAACATCACTCACGACAGATCACTCGATTCCTTTCAAGCATGTGCGGGAAGGCGCCCAGGAAGAGTTTTAGTCATCTCAGAATGCGTCACACATGTATTAATACAGGGGTGTCCAACCTTTTTGCATTGGGGGCCACATTTCAAAAATTTAAAAGGTCCGGGGGGCCACATGTAAATTGGCATAGTTGACCGCATCAGAAAATAAGATCGTAATTTAGTATGACTATTACTATCATACTTAATAAATAAACCGCAATATAATAGTATTTTTTAGCATAATTATAATTAAAAATAATAAAAATTTAATCATGTGCCCTGGAAAATAATTCGATAGATATTATGGCCAATCTTTTACTTTTGGATTTTTATTTTAATAACATGAAGACAGAAACTTATAAAACTTACAAAATTACATGACAAGGACTCACATAATATTAATGTCTTCGGATTAATTAAATGCCACAGGTATTCAATGTCTTCTGCACTGCAGGCATCAATGAGATATTTGGCATTGTTTCTGTTTGCATAAAAAGTCGACATCTGCTGCAACAGTGGATGTGGCAATTCTAAGGATTCCTGATAATGTTCATCTGTGAGAACGGATCGAGTCTTTGTTTTCACATTTTTCAGTCTGGAAAAAAGCTGTTCACAGCAATATGTGCTGCCAAAAAGTGAAATATACCTGCGAGCATGCTTGGCTAGGTTAGGAAAAGACTCCGATGAAACACACTGCTTGTAAAAGGTAACAAGGTCATGCTGATCATAAGCAGTTTTTAAATTGTTGTCATTGTGAATGTCGATTAGTCCGAGTTGAAATTCATCAGGTGAATCAGATGGATCGATATTAAATGGATTACTAATCATGTTCATGTCATCTGCATGTTATTGGAAATCCTGAAACCTCTCTTCGAATTCATCAACAAGTTTGCTAACAAGAGTGGAGTACTTCATATGAGCCAGCGTTTCAGGTGATCTTGTTGCTAGTGTTGTGAAATGTAACAGTTTCTTCTGATCTAAGTGTTTCCGGAAAAGTTTCAGCTTTTGCACAAACGCGACAACACACTCATACATTTAATGGACCAGTTGATCCTTACCTTGGAGTTTGACATTAAGATCTGCAAGATGTTTGGTCATGTCCACCAAAAAAACCAAGTCATTCAACCACTGCTGGTCATCGAGGAAGCCAACATCTTTCCTCTTTTCTGTCATAAATGTTTTTATTTCGTCCCGAAGTGACCAAAACTTGGCTAACGTGTTTGCCCTACTTAGCCAACGAACTTGGCAGAAATAAATAACATCACAATGATTTGATCCCAACTCTTCAAAGAAAGCCTGAAATTGTCTGTGGTTTAGCGCACGAGACCTTATCACATTGACTGTTGAAACTACATTGTCCATTACATGTTGCATGCTCAAGATCTTTGCACATAGCTGTTCTTGGTGGATGATGCAGTGATGACTGACAACTTTGTGAGGTACTAATTTTACCATTAAAGATACAAATCCATTGAGTCTACCTGTCGTTGAAGGGGCTCCGTCTGTGGTTAAACCAATCAATTTAGTTTCAGGAAGATTAAATTTTGTGAGGACCCTCTTGACCTGATCCAAAATATCCCTCCCCGTTGTAGTGCCTTTCATTGAACATATCAACAGTTCTTCGATAATGACAAACTTTCCTGTTATTCCGTGTACAAACACCGACAGTTGAGTCGTATCGCTATTGTCCGTGCTTTCGTCGAGCGCAAGAGAATACAATTCGTATTCAGCAAGTCTTTTAGTGAGACTTTATTCTATGTTGGATGCGAGCTCGTCAACTCTTCTCGCAAATGTTTGATGAGAAAGACCGACTTTCTCTACTTCTGACTTCTTTTCTGGACAGACCAGACCAGTAAACAGCCTGAGGCATTCCTTAACAAATTCACCATCGGAAAATGCTTTCCCCGCTTAGCTATAGCTTCAGCTATTAAAAAACTTACTTTGGTTGAAGCCTCAGACTTGTTGCTGACTGCTGTAAACAATGACTGCTGTCCTATGACGCTCTGTTTCAACAAGTTCATGCGATAAATTCGAAGTTGACCAGTGAGGCTGTTGTACCTGTCGCCATGCTTTGTTGAAAAATGTCGCTTAACATTGTACTCCTTTGCAACGGTAATTGTTTCTTGGCATATTAGGCACATTATCCTACCGAAGCGTTCCATTACAAAATAGTCTACAGTCCAAGATGCTTTGAGAAGTTTTCCTTCTGGGTCAATTTTTCGTTTTTTGCTAGTATTCACATTCGCCGCCATTTTTCTCTGTGAAATAAAAAATACAGATCAGTTACGAATTGATTAATTTATATTTTATCACAGCGATATCTTAGTATTAGTAAGTAAGTTGAGCAATAGCAATAGCAACGTTTTTTGAAAAACCTACCTGACTGATTCCAGTTCGTGCAGCAGCAGCTGAGAAACGGCTCTTTTTTTCTATCCACAGTGTGAAACAGTTAATTCCGCTTGCGGAAGCGTTATAAATGTGATCGTAATGGTGCCACTGTAGCACAAATATATTACCCCTTCACGCCAAAATGTTCACATGAAGGCTAGCAAAATAAATCGATTGTTTTACCTTCACACGAAAATAGCCATTCGGACACCTTCACGCTTCACGCACGCATGAAGTACATCACAGCGCCTTATATCGCCGTTTGTAATGATTAAAAACTAACGAAAAACATGGAGTGACAAATATTTTTGAGATAACGTTGCGGGCCGCATAGAAGACCTCGGCGGCCGGGTTGTGGCCCGCGGACCGTGTTGGACACCCCTGTATTAATACTATTAATAATACAACTCGCACCTAAAGTGACCAGTTAGCTGATAGGTGAGCATTTTCGGACAGACAATGGACATTCACTACGGTGGCAGCTCGACGCTCACGTGTGCTGCTCGCTCCTCAGAGATGCCTGCAGTGCGTGCATGCGCTCGGCGCACACACCCGACCGACTCACACTTCAACGAGGGTGACGATGGCGGCTTTTGCTAGGCGTTCGTCGTAATCAGTGACGCTGCCTTGGAACAGGGCAGTGTACAGTGGCGAACCTCTGCGGAAGGCAGCTGTGCACTCCATGGCGAAAGGCTGGATGAGCTGCGTGCAGGCGCGAAGCTCGGACGCGTCGATGTCCACACCAACGATCCAGTCGAGCTGCTGTCCGAGGCCCAGCCGCAGGCGCATGATCAGCCGACAGCCGGCGCATCCGAAGTCGACCACCTGCCGACAGTTCGCACGATGACAGGAGCTAGGAGCGGGTTTTTCACAGCGCCAACAATCATCAGTTATTCCATCATTGCACAGAATCGCCCGGCATATGAAAACTTGCCGACTTATGTTGCTCGCTTTTGCTATGGCACCATCGGCATACTCAGGCTTATTCTCGAAGCTCACAGCTCAAACATGAGAAGACATTACAAGCAATACTGAACAACCCTAAATTTGGGGACTATTTGTGACGGGGGGGGGGGGGGGTAATCAACCCCTACATCAAGGCCGGGCATAAACAATTTGTTGATGTTGGCAGAGAGCTATGACATTGTGTGCAAGGAGCATAGTTTCTCATATCTCAGGCCAGCAGCTAGGTGAAGTGTATAGTTACCCAGTGTTCAGAACACTAATCCTCTACCACAAACCCTCTATCATAGGAGATGCTATGCTCAGCCAGTGGGGGTCAAATGGTAGTAGTAGAGTACCCTTTCTAGTGAGCCTACATAGATGCTGGCCGGTCCCAAGACCATAATGTCAGTGAATAGGGCATTGAGGCACAGGCTCGTAGCAGGCAGAGCAGAAGGTAATAGCATTGCAATCATTGACCGGTTATGTCTAGAATTTCCCACATAGCACCGAGTATGGCATACACGTCTTGTTTCCCACACAGCACGGCGTTCTGTTATCAAGGAGTCAAGCAACGTGTCAACTTCAAGGTTTCGTCACTCACCTTTAGGTCCCTTCATTCGTTGGCTCCAGCCTAGCTATCAGATCTACTCCCCCACCAGGCTAAGCATTGTTTCACTTGCTTTTCGGAATCTAACCGTTTAACTATACCTCATACAAACCTCAAATCTTTTGGAGACCGTGCCTTTAGTTCTTGTGCTCCAAAAGCCTGGAACCCACTCCCGATCTGCAGCACATCTCCTGACTTGTCAAGATTTAAAAGGAAACTAAATGTACCTATTTATGACAGCATTTAGTGGGTCCATGTGATTCGTCTTTTATGTGCTTATGCGTTGCATGCTGCCACTAACTACACTTGCATGCTGACCCTGCGGATATCACCTCTAACCATGCTATTCTTGTTGTTTATTGAGCATGCTACAACTGACCGTTTGATCGTGCTTCCTTTGCAGCAAATGTCAAGTGCCTAGAAAGAGATTTAAGTTCTCTGAGAGCACTTTATAAAATGTGTTACTATTATTATTAATCATTTTTATTATTGAACACTGCTGCATTAGTCTCGGTGCCTCAATATTGCATTTGAAGCAGACACCGTCGTCTTTTCCTTTAACGACCGCAAACGTTAACATGGAGCAACACAATTTTTCCAGCTACCTGCAAACCATCGTAGCATTTAGCCTAGTGGTTAAGGTACTTGTGCCAAGCAAGGTCAAGGTTAATGTATTTGATGACCGAGGTCGTGGGTCGAGCCCTATGGCATATCAGAAGCGCCTGAATAGAGATTAAATTCTGTTAGGGCACTATACAAATGAGTTACATAAATTTATATGTAGCATTACTGAACAGCAGACAGAAAGAGCCAAGTACGGCTCACCAGGTTCATGATCAGTAGCATCACATTAAGCTTGCAATAATACATATGGTAAAATAAAAAAAAGTAAAAGCAAAGATTAGCTGATTCAGCAGTCTGAGGGAAATAGCAGCAAAGGAAGCTTACTGGCTTTCAAGTGCTTGCAGTGGGCAATAATGACTTGCTTGCCAAGACTCAAACTTAGAGCTACTAGCATGTGCATTCGTTGTACCCATGGAATGCATGAAGTGCTAGAGTAAGTGCACCTGCCTACGCATGCCCATGTGTGTACTACACGCGTGTGTGCCTGCATATGTGTGAGTATGCGTGTGTATGTGTAGCAACCGATGGCTACCAAGGCTAATCTTCTTGAGGTCAGACACGCCCGAAACCATACTCGTTCTGTTGTGGCAGACAAAGGATACTTCCATCTCCCCCCTCTCTCTCCCCTCTCTAACGGTGGCAGAATAAACAGCCAATAGCCTAACTATGCACAGTTAACCATCACCGAACACATGCGCCAGCATATGTGTGTGCGTGTGTGTGCGCGCGAGCGTGTGCCAGTCTGCACACGTGAATGTGTATGCGGATACGGTGCACTAGTGCACGAATGCTCGTGTATTCAGAAACATGCATAGGAACAACTTGTAACAATAGGTCATAAACCATATCTCAAAAGTCCCATTCTACCACTAGGAATAAACAAATCGGTCAAAATTAGACAGAGATCACGGAAACTATGAGCTTGTCTGTCGTGAGCATAGCAGTTGCCACACAAACCACTTCTCACCGACATGCATGGGGTCTCTATCAAGGAGCATAAAGACTTTAAGGTTTCGCGACTCACTTTTAAATCCCTCCATTCTCTTGCTCTAGGCTACCTATCAGAACCAGTTCCTAATCAGGCTAGGCATCCTACCACCAGCTATTCTGACTCAAGTCGATTGGCTGTGCCTTGAACTAACCTCAAATCCTTTGGAGACCGTGCCTTTAGTTCGTATGATTCCTAGAGCGGCAAACTAACTCCCGACTGCCATCACGACATCCGCTGACTTGATGACAAAAGCTAAAAAATGCACCCGTTCCTCACTGCATTTGCAGTGTCTTCGTGAACTGTTCTTGGAGTGCATATGCGGGCTGATGCATTGTATCCCAAACTATATTGATATGCTTACTTTACAGCAAATTTTAAGTGCATAGAAAGAGACTAAGTTATCTGAGTGCGCTATACAAATGTATTATTATAATGAGTAAAATGATCTGGCACAAAAACCCTGGAATTCCGAGGGCAAAAGCTCTTCGGGGGATTACATTCAGAAGCAGGACAATGACACAAAACACATAGAAAAAGCTTCCAAAAGGTTTTTGCACTGAAGCAACTAGAGTCAAGAGTTGATCGAGTTCCAAGAATGGCCTTAATCGCCCATTTGCTGCCTGTTTAGCCGGCCGAAGCGCTACCAAGGTAATATGACCCCAGAGACTGATAGTATAACAACGTATGTAGCATGTAGCATTCAGAAATTGACGCTGTCTTTTTCTGCATGATCAGACGAAAGCCATCAGCCGGCTTCATCATAACGGCCGGAACTAGTACTTTAAGAAGTACATAGGAACATAAAAGAAACATAGAAACAAAGAACACATAAGTACACAATAAGTAAATTTAAGTACACATGCTCCTGCTACAGCCGAATTGAGGGAACACTTAAGCAGATGTCACAAGGTCACACACAGATGGAGCTCGTGCCCATCAGCACGATGAAGCAGTGTGAGCTGCAGAAGTAGCCTCGAGGGGCAGGCTGCGCAGCCCCTGAAGGAAGCACTGCACTGTGTGTGTGATGGCCGACTGGCATCTAGTAAAGGGAGACCATCCCGAAGTGAGCCTGCGACCGGTAGCAGCAAAGCAGCAGTAGCCCTAAGCAAAGATGGTAGAAAGCACTGCAGAAAGATGATGATGGACCAGCTGTTCAGTGCAAGCACAGAGGCCTGAGGAGCTTTGAGCAGCTGCTACAGTAGCAGCTGTATACTGCTCGGCCTCCACAAGCAGCTTCCACGAGTAGCAGGCTCCAGAGCAGGACACGCGATAAAAGTAACAAAGCTACTTCCAAAACCAGACATAAAATTGGTTCAACATAGGTCGACGACAATGGAAATTCTGGCCCAGCAACCAAGTTGTTAAGCATTCATACACATAAGAAAAACACGATAGAAAGTCTGCTCTTAATCTAGAATACTTTGAAAAAGTTATACACAAAGCTTTCATGGCTGACTTAAACAAAGGCCACAGGACAGAGTGCTGCCTTCCGGAAAGCAGACAGCTGTCTTAAGAACAGCATGTGCCAAGTATGCCTCAAACTCTCAATATCCAACGCCTGAGACCTGCTATTTAAATCTCGGCATTTGCATATGCCCAGCTGGGTTTCAACAGATAAGTAATCATTCGATACCAGCCAATGATATGCACACTAGCACTAGTGGTGGCACCGAAAAATGGTGCCATGACACCGAAGCATGTCGCTCAACTTGTATGTTAATACAACTTGCTTGTCACGTTAGCCGCCACGTGTATCGTCTTTTCTATGCTGCCGATCTAACTTGGCTTGCTCCCTGCTTTGCTGGCATTGTTGCTCCAGCTGCTGTCTCATTTCTATACAGCTCTGCAATGCTAGCATGCTGAGTAGCATGGCCTGGGCACTGTTGACTTTGGATGACATTTAAAACAATGAAAATGTAGCAACAAGGGACGGGTGCAATAATTCAGATATAACGTTCACGAAGTAATGAGTTGCTTGCTTCGACAGGGACTGGGAAAGAGATAGTGAAAGCTAGATGATAGTGAGAAAGCGATAGAGAGGGAAGATGTTGCACTTGCGTCACGTGGCAAGATGGCGCACTTGCGTCACGTGGCAAGATGGCGCACTTTCGTCACGTGGCAAGATGGCGCACTTTCGTCACGTGGCAAGATGGCGCACTTTCGTCACGTGGCAAGATGGCGCACTTTCGTCACTTGGCAAGATGGCACACTTTCGTCAAGTGAAAAGATGGCACACTTTCGTCACGTGGCAAGATGGCACACTTTCGTCACGTGGCAAGATGGCACACTTTCGTCACTTGGCAAGATGGCACACTTTCGTCAAGTGAAAAGATGGCACACTTTCGTCACGTGGCAAGATGGCACACTTTCGTCAAGTGAAAAGATGGCACACTTTCGTCACGTGGCAAGATGGCACACTTTCGTCACGTGGCAAGATGGCACACTTTCGTCACGTGGCAAGATGGCACACTTTCGTCACGTGGCAAGATGGCACACTTTCGTCACGTGGCAAGATGGCACACTTTCGTCACGTGGCAAGATGGCACACTTTCGTCACGTGGCAAGATGGCACACTTTCGTCACGTGGCAAGATGGCACACTTTCGTCAAGTGAAAAGATGGCACACTTTCGTCAAGTGAAAAGATGGCACACTTTCGTCAAGTGAAAAGATGGCACACTTTCGTCAAGTGAAAAGATGGCACACTTTCGTCAAGTGAAAAGATGGCACACTTTCGTCAAGTGAAAAGATGGCACACTTTCGTCAAGTGAAAAGATGGCACACTTTCGTCAAGTGAAAAGATGGCACAGCGTTGTCTTCCATTACAGAAATCCTATGACTCAGCGAAACGAGTGCACAGGCAGTGAGCTACTCGTGATTAAACACAAGACGAGAAAGGATGTCACAAATGCATGGACCAATTTGGGTGTGGTATCCTGGTCTATGCATGCCCGAATTTTAGCAATGCTATGTGGCTGAAAGTAGGCAAACTTTACTGTTGATTTCATGTAGCCGTTTAGTGCAAGGCCACTTTGAAACGGGACCTAGATTTCATGCAGATGCAGCAGGAGATGTGCTGGCAGAGCCGATTTTGAGCGTTCAGCTTTCCAATATCCGAGTCACCCCTGGTTTGCCCATAAGGCATGGAGAGGCGAACAACTGAAGCAGTGCACAGAGAGATACAAAGGCAGATATATGACGAAAAAAGCAAGACAGAGATAAACAAGAAAGAGAGCACAACATGCAAAAAATCACGGAGAACGGGCGAGAAGAAGACAGAAGGAGACACAGTCAGACGGACGGACGGTAAAGCCGGCGGTCGTACTGATAGACAGAGAGGCACGATACTCAGTCGTAGGTAAGCAGACACAAGAGTAGACATGCACAAGTCCCTAACCATGTCCTAGCTGACGCACATGCCAAGGCTAGCTCTAGCGGCCACAAAATAGTAATAATAATAGGTCGTTTGAATAGCGCCTTACGAGAACGTTCTCTCCGTCAAGACGCTTAAACGACTCGCTGAAAGAGAATCAATGCCCCTAGGAGGCTGGTGCCATGCATGATATGAAGCATGCAAAAACAAAAACCAAGTATCATACTTAGGCCAGCATGCTGAAGCAAACATGAAGCAAACTCGCGACACCGCGTGGTAGCCACGCGACAGCGCGAAAAGTACGACGTGATGACTGCATGCGTCGTGCTACTAATGGCGTCTTCGACTGTAACAAGTGACGCATCCACGAGCGCTTCAGGCAGTGCTGAGGCACCGGAAGTACCGTCGATAATAGTACAAGGCAACGGTCTCAATTTAGGTTTCGCTAGCAGCCACGCTAGGCTAGTGAAACCTAGCAGCACTTCATGGAGCAGCGAAAGCAATACTAAATCGCAAGCTCAGACTTTAAGCTCACCGAGCGCAGATGCGGGCGGTCCGCTATAGTTTGTTGCACCAATTCGTATCTTTGGATGTACAACGGGGGTCGGAAAACTGGCCCAGAACGCCCCGTCTCGCAGCCGTCGCAGCTGCAGCCGCCGCCTCCTTCTGACGGTGTGCAACCTCTTACGCTAGCTTCGCCAGTGCAGCCAGACATTGCCGTAGACAATCGCCCGCGTCGCGTAGGAAGAGCCGGCGGGCTCTGACTGCGGGCAGCAGTCGGTAGCTACGGACATAACCGCAAAGCCAGGGCCGCAGCTGTGGCGGTGCAGAGGCGGTCGAGGTAGGTAAGGCTCGCTAGTCGAAGGTCACCATACCACGTGACACATTTCCGGGTTCCCTCGCTTCCGGCAGCTATTGTCGAGCCACAACCGTTGAAGGTCGGCTATCTTAGTTTGCGCATTCCTGCTGTGCATCCGCTCGCGTTAATCGACTTACAAAGGTGAGCTTGTCTAAGGCCTTTTAGTTTCTCTCCGCGTTCAGCCGGCAGCCGTACGTCGCCGCAGAGCTCCGTAGCGCGGGCGCAGCCGCTCGTCGGAGCCGCTCTACCCCGGGCCCGCATGGCGCGCAAGCAAAGTCGCGTGCAGAACGTTTTGGTGTACGTGGCTGCCGGTACGCCGAATGCTTTCTGGCGAAAAGAAGCCAGCCTCCGTCCTGCTGTACGGCGCGACGTGCAGTTCCTATGGGCGGGCAGCGCGATCCATTAGCTGTCCTCTAGGGAGCGCTGCGGCTTGTAGCCTTCAAAGCCGCACCCGGTCAAATTACGCGCGCCGAATGCCGCGACGTCGCTCTAGAAGCTGGCGCATAAGTAGCTTACATCGGCACGCTAGTATCGCACGGCAGCGTGTTGCGGCTGCGAAGGCATGTTTACGTTCGGTGGACGGACGTTAACCGTTGTGCGGCGAGGACGCTTAGACGCCTTGGATCTGCGACCTGATGCGTGCGCGAGAGGCCAGCACGGGAAGATCGCGCTGGCCTCTCGTGAGGAGCTCGTAAAGCTGGATGTGCTGCTGCTTGCATTATTACGCCCCTGCAACTCCGATAGATCGCTCAGCTCCTACCTCGCACACACAGAAACGCACACACACACAAACGCTCACACACAAACGCTCACACATAAACGCTCACACATAAACGCTCACACACAAACGCACGCACACACTCACACACACACACACACCGCCGAATGAAACAAGTTCTTTTACATGCTTCCACGAGCCACGGTTTCAACCGCTTCGCCCTTGGCCCAAAGAAACATTTGAGGCGAAACAGGTGCTGGGCTCTGGTGGACAGCACATTAAGAGGCTTCGAGCAAAGAGTTTAATACCGTTATCGTAATAGGCTGGATTAGAGCACTTGTCGCTCGCTAATGACAAGTCAAATGGAGTGCAGGGCTAGCCAGATTGCTGTTGCGAACCTCGAGCATCCATCCATCGATCAGGAGGATTCTTTCTGTGCCCTTGGTCGTTGTGCAGCTGCGAGGCGACCATTAGACCACTTGTAGCAAGTAGTTGCCTACTTTTAGGCATTGAGGAGCTGGCCCTTTCGTCTGCCACCAGTGCCGAAGGCCCGCACCGCCCAGCAGATCTATCTGGGACAGTGGGGCTCGAGCTTAGCAGCAAAGCGATGTTTGGATGGAAGGCCGAGCTGGTTTGGTCCAAGGTTTGGTTAGGGTGCTCGCTCTGACCAAGGTCTGGCTGAGGTTGTGTGCTCGAGCCCTGTGGCCTATGTGAAGCACCTCAATAGAGATTAAGTTCTCTTGAGGTGATATATAAATGAATTGAATTATTATATATATTGGGCTTCGGATTGAGGGACGGCATTGCTTTGCTACCATTTGCATTGCACGCAGCAGCAGTGAGAAAGCTAGTTCGGCAGCAATGCTTTCGAAGCTTGTGATGTCTTGGTACGTGCAGTGTCTTGTCATGGTTGGTCTGTGGGCTGCTTTTTTGCAAGGAACTTGTGTTCGGTCGTGCAACTGCTGCACCGGGCAGCTTGGCAGCACCATCTATGCGACACGCATGAGCTGTTGCTGGCTGCATATGCAAATGGCCGCATATGCAAATGCACCGATTGTTTGTTTGAAAAGCAGAGCCCTTAAGACCCTAGTGGAAAGTTATGCACCGAGGAATTTCATCCGATTGAACACTCCTGCACTCTTAGTCACCCATACGAATCTACCGACTGACCAGCTGAGGTCACTAGCTTTAGCAAAATGCCTGATTTAAAGTACCCTCTTCTGAATGGCCACCCGAGAGCTGGCTCCGCAACATTTTCTACCATGGAACAGTGTCTGGACTTGGTATTGGGCCAACTTAGGCACTTTAGATGACTGGCTTGTTGAGTCGTTGATTAGAATAATAGTAATGCATATTGTATAACATATTTCTAGCATCCTAACAGGACTAGATCTCTTTCTAGGCAGTATAGACGTGGTTGACAAGAAGCATATCAATTTGATTATGATAACAGGCATAACTACACCATACATTCAGTATGTATGCAAAGGACAATTCTCAAAAACTGAGGAAATGCAGTGAGAAAAAGATGTGCTTAACCTCCCTTAAGATATCGTCTGGCTAAGGTGGGTATTTATATCAGTCGGAAGTGAGTGTCAGGCTTGGGCACAGGAATTCACAATAGAGCAGCAGGCTGGTCTCATCTGATGGACATGGCTGCACTGTATCTACCTCTTCTGTACGTTCCTACATAGTTCGTATATGTTTGTACATAGTGTTTGTACATATTTCTTGTACATATATTTGCTTTATAGGGATTAGAGGCTAGGAAGCTGTATGTGCTTATGTTGCTGCAGCATATCAAGTATTTGTCAGACGAATCATAGTGAGAATCAATCGCTTACGGCACAGCTGTTATAATAATAATAATATTGCACTTGATAAAGCGCCCTCAGAGAACTTAATCTCTTTCTAGGCGCTTTACATTTGCTGCAAAGTGATACGCAATAGAATAGTAAGTAAAATCATGCTTGAAAAACAAACAAAATGAATAACATGGTTAGGGGTTACATGCACTGGGTCAGCATGCAAATGTGGTTAGTGGCAGCATGAACAGTGTCAGCACGCATAAGCACATCGAGGACGAATCACAAGGACCCACTAAATGCTGTCCTAAATAGGAATGTTTTTAAGTTTCTTTTAAATGTGGTCAGGTCAGGGGATGTTCTGATGCAGGTCGGGAGGGAGTTCCAGGCTGTGGGAGCATACGAGCTAAATGCACGGTCTCCAAAGGATTTAAGGTTTGTACGAGGTATTTCTAGACTGTTGGATTCCGAAAAGCGAGTGGTACGATGCTTTGCCTGATGGGGTAGTATCTCTGAAAGATAGGCTGGAGCCATAGAATGAAGAGACCTAAAAGTGAGCGACAAAACCTTGAAGTCAATCCGTTGCTTGACTGGTAACCAGTGCAGGTCGGCGAGAAGTGGAGTAATGTGGCAACTGCGACGCTCACGGCAGACAAGCCTAGCTGCAGAGTTTTGCACCAGCTGCAATCGCCTGATCGCACATGCTGGTAGGCCAGTAAGCAGTGAGTTGCAGAAGTCGAGACGAGATGTCACGAATGCATGGACCAACTTGGACGTGGTATCCTTATCTAAACAAGCCCTAATTTTAGCAATGTTATGAAGCTGAAAATAGGCTGATTTGACTGTGGAGCTGATGTGGTCGTCTAACGAGAGGTCGCTTTGGAATATGACACCTAGATTTCGAGCTGATGCAACTGTTGTCTGGGTTAGGCGACCACTGGCTTCTCTATCGTCAGGAATATTTTGTTTGATGAGTGCTTGACATACACCCATCTTAACTTGTAATAGCCGGCCTCGTAGGCTACTTTTAGTTATTAATTTTGAGCTTTCGATAGCAGAAAAAACAGCATGCTAAAGCGGTCACTAGCAGGCCTAGCAAGGTGATCTGATATGTGAAACTTTGGCAAACATGTCAAGAGTCCAGTGGTGGCAGCAGCATGGTGATTAGGTGATTAACTGGGATAGCATTTTGTTATCACTTAATGTTCATGCATATATTTCACTCTTGTTTGGTACTGCAGCCGTAGTTACATTTAAAAGCAAATTTTTCTGTTTTTAAGGCAGTGATGATGCCTTAAGACGTACAAGCAGATATGGAATTTTCTTCTCAACTCCCCCTCCTCCTGCTCCCTCCTCCCCCTTCTCAACTGCCTCCTCCAGTCTTCAGATCCCTGTCACTCTTCCTGTTGTAGAAGATTGATGGCCGCTCAGCCTTTCTCAGACCTACCTCCTCTGCCCAAGAGCTTGTCGGCCCTGGTTAGCTCATCGACCAATCAATGGAAAGAGATGCAGCGACTGTATGCCATGAAAGTAACTCTGCAGGTAGGTGGTGCACACGCTCACATAACTTGTTTCTCTCATGTGTCCAAGTGTTCGCGGCTTCATGGACAAGTTACAGAATCGCCAGGCCACTTTGAAAATCATGGATATGCTGTGTAAGGCTAGATTCCTATGATTGATTCTAGAGACCAGAACTGTTTCATTTGCAGCTGTGTATATGTGTTCATATGTGTGTAGGTATGTATGGTCGTGTGCTTGTATCTATGTGTGTATGTGTGTACACTCGAAGGCAAAGATATATGCAAGCTACTTCCGACTAAAACGATGTAATACTACTACTACTACCACTAATAATAATAGTAATACATTCGATATAGCTCCCTCAGAGAACTCAATCTCTGTCTAGGCACTTAACATTTGCTGCTAAGGAAGCACAGTCGAACGGTTAGTGGTAGCTTGCTCAATAAACAACGACAATAACATGGTTAGGGGTGACATGCACAGGGTCAGCATGCAAATATGGTTAGTGGCATATACTTCATATTTGTCTAATAGCACTGAAAACATGTGCATGAGGCGTTTTAATATTTTTTGCTACGATAACCAAGGTTATATATGCTTGGTGTAATGATTGCTGGCTCTACGCTAAGCAGCATATCGACTTCAAAGTTTTGACTCTCACTTACAGGTCGCTTAATTCTTTTGCTCAAGCCTATTTATCAGAACTACTATCCAATCAGGCTAGGAATCATACCTCCACTCTGACTCTAATCGTTTAGCTACGCCTCGAAACCACCTCAGTTATTTTGGATACCGTGCTTTTAGTTCGTAGGCTTCTAAAGACTGGAACTCTAGACATTTAAACGAAGCTCAAACGCTCACCTCCCTCTACATTATTTGCTGGGTTCTTGTAAATTGTTCTTTGTGTGCTTATGCATGCTGAAACTGTGCACATTATCAATAACCATATTGACATGCTTACTTTATAGCATATGTAAAGTGCATAGAAATAATTTAGTTTTTGAGGGTGCTATACACATGTTTTATAATTGTTATTACTATGGCACAAACATGCAAGCGCTTTAAGCAAGCACTTAGGGCCACTGATTAGTATGACCAATGTTAAGTAACATGCAGTAAATCATGCAAGGTGAGCACACAAAGCATGGCAGGGAAAACACGACAGTTCTCTGTAGAGCAAGGGTAACTGATAATCAAGGTCCGATCACCATACGATTTCAATAAAATGCTAAAAACAGCTGGCCAACTGGAAGCTGAGAGGCTGTGGTTGGATGACCATGTTTCGGTCAGCAGCACTGCTTTTCACCGGAGCCGAGCCAAGCCAAGGTCCCTTGCCACACACCCCTCCTCTGCAGATGTAGCTGCTTGCCTTAGCCCTCCTTTGTTGCCTGGAGCAGTTGCTTTGACATAATTTAATTTTTTATTGACCATAATTTAGCCTACGATTTCCTGTGTGCCAGGAAGGAGCTTCCAGTGTCAGACGAAGGCAGCAGGGGACACAAAGGCAGCAGTGGACACAAAGGCAGCAGGGGACACAAAGGCAGCAGGGGGCACAAAGGCAGCAGGGGACACAAAGGCAGCAGGGGGCACTAAGGCAGCAGGGGGCACAAAGGCAGCAGGGCTCTGACGTCATCTCCCTTAAAAAATAAAAATAAATACTAGCTGATTTAACAGCCTCTTTTTTATTGCGACAGAAGAGTCTTTAAGAGTCTTTAAGGCTATCACTGCCGCTTGCAGTGGCGATATAAGATCGCCCACCGTAGGATTCGAACCCACGACAGCGGGACCGTGGTCGTGAAAACCAACCGCCTTACCTAGTGTGCCATCACGGCTCACCAGCCAGGAGTGTAGGGACACCGTTTTCAGTGAGGGACTCAGAGGCCTGCACAGCAGGAGTCCACTTTGCGACTGTGGTTAATAAAAAGACTGAGCTCGACAAGCTTACTGAATTAATAGCGAGGGATCGAATTGATAGGCTGGTGGAAACATATGAAGTGACGCCGTGTAAGCCAAAGAAAGAATCTTGAACTCGGCTAGACTCTTGACAGGGAGCCAGTGATGGTCTGACAGAAATGGTGCGATAAGCAGCTATGTATTTGAAAGCAAATCATACGAGCTGCACGAGTGTTGCAACCTTTGCATTCGATTAAGGGCGCAGGCCTGAAGTCCTTGATAAAAGGAATTGCAGTGATGTACGCTAGTTAGTTCTGCTATCATAATCTTGTCTTAGATTAAAATCTAGATCGAAGTTCCCGATTTTGCTAATGTTTCTCAGCTAAGTTAGCCACCGACGTGACGGTGAAGACAAGTGTCTAAGGAGAAATCATCTTGGAATAGCACGTCATGATTATGGGCAGACATCACTGGTGTGATACTACATGAATCAATCTGGACGAGGAGGGCTTTCAACTTCAGGGTGACCCAAGGTTTTGACGACATTGAGTGCCGATCTGGTTTGGCCCAGTGGTTAAGGTGGTCGCCCCGACCAATATCTGGCCGAGGTCGTGGGCTCAAGCCCCCTGGCACATGGTAAGTGCCTGAATAGAGATTAAGTTCTCCTTGGGCGCTATACAAATGAATTATATATATATATATATATATATATATATATATATATATATATATATATATATATATATATGTATATGTATATAAAAGAAACCTAAAATCCTCTTGCTCCTCACAGCATTTGCTGGAGCCGAGAATTGTTCCTTGTATGCTTATGTGTGCTGACACTCTATATATTAATTACCACTAACAATTTGAACATGATTCCATTGCTGCATATTTAAAGTGTAAAAAAGAGATTCAGTTCTATAAGGGGACTACATTGTAGGCTTTCCCATAATAGTTTGCTTTTACCATGGTTAAGCCTCGGAAATTGGTCGGCTGTAAGCAAATGTCGTCGATGCAGACTGCTAGGGAAGTGAGTATCCGAGCAACGCTTAGAATGGTCCAAAAATAGATAGAGCTGAGTGTAATCAGCTTAGAAATGAAAGCCTTGATTGTTTTTGGCAATGCCATCAGCCTAAGGGAGGATATGGATAGTGAAAAGAAGAGGGTCTATGAGAGTGACCCCTTCACACTTATTGGGGTGGTGAAAGAGCTTGACTGTGATAGTACTTGGAGAGTTGCAATGACCATAGTGTCAAAAATTCATAATTATTCTAGACCGTAGAACTGTGCTTTAATACCCTTTGATTTCATGTCTCATCGCCTGGTTTTCGTCTACATTTCTCAGCCTACCATACCCTACCTTCCATGCTGACCCTGTGCATTTCACTCGTAACCATATTATTCATTTTGTTTGTTTTTCAAGCATGGTTTTACTTACCATTCAATTGCATTTCCCTTTGCAGCAAATGTAAAGCTCCTAGAAAGAGATTAGGTTCTCTGAGGGCGCTTTATCAAGTGCATTATTATTATTATATGCCAGGTTTGCGGTGTCTGTGCATGTTGGATGCACAGGCCTTCAAAGCGCCAACGGGCCTGCTGAAATAGCATAGCTGCCACATCGAGTCAAGATTCATTGCTATTTTGATACAATAAAATGGATTAAAAAGACAGCATGGAGGCATCGATTAGCACTATTATTCTTCATCTAGAGGTTTATTTTGAGTTTTGTCTATACCCTGATTGCCCTGCTTTGGATGCATCTACTCGTATTGATAATTATAATAATAATAATACTACTACATTTGGTATAGAACCCTCAGATAACTCAATCTCTTTCTAGGCACGTTACATTTGCTGCAAAGGAAGCACGATCGAATGGTTAGTGGTAGCATGCTCAATAAACAACAAGAATAGCATGGTTAGGGTGACATGCACAGGGTCAACATGCAGGTGTGGTTAGTGGCGGCATGCACTGTGTCAGCCCACGTAAGCACATAAAGGTCGAATCGCAGGGATCCACTAAAGGCTGTGATAAATAGACGAGTTTTTAGTTTCTTTTTAAATAGCTTTTATTGTCTTAAATGGGCCTGCCTCCCATCAACTGCTCAGGTCCCGTGTCCCATCGAGGTGGGTGGGATGGGGCAAGCTCATGTTGGACGGCAGGTCTTCGAGACTGTGTCAGTGGTGCTGAAGGAGCTAGCTTACTAATTAGCTTGTGTGCTGCGTTTAGAATTCCAGAGGGGCCGTGAAATCCTTGAGGTAAGGTGTTTGCTCTCTTCAATGACCAAGGTCCTGCCCTGGTCGATCCTTTATTGCCAACTAACTGCAAGCTGTTGGGAAAGCAGTTAAGGCTCTTCTGCCACTATGCAAATGAGGCTGGTAAATCAGCTAATATTCTTTTAGTGCAGCTCGATAAGCACATGACCTGTCACAATTGACAGATGACCTACCACACAGCTTGTTCACATGGCTGCTCGAAGCAGCTATTCTGGTGGTCCTTGTAGATAAAAGGGACCTAGTTGGCTTGCAGTGCCGAGTTAAGCTCGGTAGGTTGGTATGTGGGAGGCTGGCCATTGCAATATCTGTAGACCTGTAAAAGTGAAATAATGGATTTATTGCACAACATTAAGCCAGTGAAGATGTTTCATCAACGAAATGACCGATTTGAATGTGCTTTGCTTGTTGACGAATCAGGGTAGTTATTACTTATTATATTTCTGCTATACAGTTATTGCTTACTATAGTTGTACTTGTTGCAAAAAAAGTCTGCCGAAGCGTCAGCGATTTCTTATGCACCTGTCAAAGTTTGTATAGTTAATGTGAAAGTGATGAAAAAGATGATATGTTTGCGATTGCCCAATTTATTCCAGAGGGCAGTGCAAATCAAAAACAGAATTAATAATGGTAAAACCAGTATATAGAACCCTAAGATAACTAAACCTTTTCCCAAGCACTTCAAATACTCTTGAGTGGCCCAAGCATGGATCTTCTCGGGACGTAAAATGGCAGACTGCTACTTGGTGAGCCGTAATGGCTCGCTAGGTAAGGTGGTTGCTTTTAATAATAATCATAATAATGCACTTGATAAAGCAACCTCAGAGAACTTAATCTCTTTCTAGGCGCTTTACATTTGCTGCAAAGTGAAATGCAATTGAATGGTAAGTAAAATCATGCTTGAATAACAAACAAAATGAATAATATGGTTAGGGGTGACATGCGTAGGGTCAGCATGCAAAGGTGGTTAATGGCAGCATGCACAGTGTCAGCACGCATAAGCACATAAAGGACGAATCACAGGGACCCACTAAATGCTGTCCTAAATAGGTGTGGTTGTAAGTTCCTTTTAAATGTGGTCAGGTCAGGGGATGTTCTGACGCAGGTCGGGAGGGAGTTCCAGGCTTTAGGAGCATATGAACTAAATGCAAGGTCTCCAAATGATGTAAGGTTTGTACGAGGTATTTGCAGACTGTTGGATTCCGAAAAGCCGGGGGTACGATGCTTGGCCTGATGGGGGAGTATATCGGAGAGATAGGCTGGAGCCATAGAATGAAGGGACCTAAATAAATATAAATAAATATTATTCATTTATATAGAGCCCCAAGAGAACTTAATCTCTGTTCAGGCGCTTCACATATGCCTCAGGGCTCGAGCCCACGACCTCATTCAGACCTTGGTCGGGGCGAGCACCTTAACCACTAGACCAAACCAGCGCAGCGTAAAAGTGAGCGACAAAACCTTGAAGTCAATCCCTTGCTTGACTGGTAGCCAGTGCAGGTCGGCGAGAAGTAGAGTATTGTGGCAACTGCAACGCTCACGACAGACAAGCCTAGCTGCAGAGTTTTGCACCAGCTGCAATCGCCTGATCTCACATGCTGGTAGGGCAGTAAGCAGTGAGTTGCAGAAGTCGAGATGGGATGTCACGAATGCATGGACCAACTTGGACTTGGCATCCTTATCTAAACGAGCCCGAATTTCAGCAATGTTATGAAGCTGAAAATAGGCAGATTTGACTGTGGAGCTGATATGGTCGTCTAGCGAGAGGTCGCTTTGGAATACGACACCTAGATTTCGAGCTGATTCGACAGGAGATATGCTGGCAGAGCCAATTTTGAAAGCCAACCTTTCCAATCTCTGAATCCCACTGGGTTTGCCCATAACTAGTAAATTAATTTTGTCATCGTCTAGTCTTAGAAAATTTTCTGCCATCCATGTGCGGATGTCATCAATGCATGCAGCAAGTGAGTTGAGAGAGTTTGAGGTGCTCGAAGGCTGGGAGGGATCAAAGCAAAGGTACAACTGAGTGTCATCTGCATAGAAGTGAAAGCCTAGATTGTGCTTGGCAGTCACATCAGCAAGAGGCACAGTGTAAACCGTGAAAAGAACCGGACCTAGCACGGAGCCCTGAGGTACTCCATATTTCAGAGGTACTTCAGATGATCTTTGTCCATTCACGTCAATACTCTGGAGTCTCCCACTGAGATAGGACCTGAACCACTGCAGAATGGTGCCAGTGATGCCCAGGCGAGATGAGAGGCGCTCTAGAAGAACTTTGTGATTGATTGTATGAAAAGCTGCCGAAAGATCGAGCAAAGCAAGCAGAGACACTCTACCCATGTCCTCATTCCTAAGTAGGTCGTTGTATACCCTAAGCAATGCTCATTCAGCTTCATAACATTGCTAAAATTCGGGCTTGTTTAGATAAAGATACCACATCTAAGTTGGTCCATGCATTCGTGACATACCGTCTCGACTTCTGCAACTCACTGCTTACTGGCCTACCAGCATGTGCGTTCAGGCGATTGCAGCTGGTGCAAAACTCGGCAGCTAGACTTATCTGTCGTGAGCTTCGCAGTTGCCACATTACTCCACTTCTCGCCGACCTGCACTGGCTACCAGTCAAGCTACGGATTAATTTCAAGGTTTTGTCGCTCACTTTTAGGTCCCTTCATTCTATGGCTCTAGCCTATCTTTCAGATATACTACCCCATCAGGCCAAGCATCGTACCACCTGCTTTTCGGAGTCCAACAGTCTAGAAATACCTTGTACAAACCTTAAATCCTTTGGACACCGTGCATTTAGTTCGTATGCTCCCACAGCCTGGAACTCCCTCCCGACCTGCATCAGAACATCCCCTGACCTAACCTCATTTAAAAGGAACCTAAAAACACACCTATTTAAGACAGCATTTAGTGGGTCCCTGTGATTCGTCCTTGATGTGCTTGTGCGTGCTGACACTGTGCATGCTGCCACTAACCACATTCGCATGCTGACCCTGTGCATGTCACCACTAACCATGTTATTCCTTTTGTTTGTTTTTCAAGCATGATTTAACTTACCATTCAATTGCATTTCACTTTGCAGCAAATGTAAAGCGCCTAGAGAGATTAAGTTCTCTGAGGGCGCTTTATCAAGTGAATTATTATTATTATTATTATTGACTCTGTGGAGTTATTAGCTCTAATGCCAGACTGGAACTTACTAGCAAGGTGTGAGGTTTCGATATATGAGTTCAGCTGGTCTGCCACGACCTGTTCCAGTGTCTTTGTTAAGAATGGTAGAATGGAGACTGGGTGGTAGTTGCATAAGTTCTCTCGTTCTAGTGTTGCTTTCTTGAGAAGTTGCCTGACTACAGCTTTTTTGAAAGGTGTTGGGACATGACCTGATGCTAATGACATATTAATGATGTTAGTTATGCATGGCAGCAGCTGATCAATTCAACATAGGAGCAGGACAGTGGGAAAAGGGTCTAGCAGACTTCTAATCTCCTTTGATTGAGATACGAACTTTAGGACTAGATCACTAGCGACGCCCTGAAATGCAGACATTGAGGTGCAGCCAGGAATCAAGGAACAGCATTCTAGTGGGGAGGTGTTCATTGCAGGGATGGATTCCCTGATCTTGTCTATCTTCTGCACAAAGAATCGAGAGAAGCGATCGGCTAGGTAAGGAGCTAATCTGGGTCGACATCAGCATTTTTGGATTGTGCATCTGTCATTCAACAATGTTTCTATAGAAGCTAGAGTTGGACTTTGCTAGGATCGATTGGTACGACCTACAGTAGTCTTCTTAACCTGTCGATGGACAGTTAGTCCGGATCTTTTGTATGCTTTTTCAAACTTTCGTTTAGTAGACCTCGCTAGTTTAATGTCTGTGGTAAACCATAGGCCGTCTCGGTGGGGGCGCACAGTGTGCTTTTTCAGAAGTGCAAACTCGTCGAGTGTGTCAGCTAATGTCGTGTTGTAGCTATCAATCAATGATGACAGATCGGAGGGAGGACTGACCAGCAGAGGTGAAGCAGATATTCTCGCACGGACAGCATCGATGTCAAGGGTCTCGAGGTTTCGCGATTCACAGGTTATTTTAGAGAGGATGTGGGCACACACTGTAGATTGAATGAGATCTGCATGTGGTCAGATAAGCAGCATTTGGTAATAATTGGTGATGACAAAGTGCAGTTGTATGAGAAAATCTGGTCGAGTGTGTGACCCTTGATGTAGGTAAGGCCATGCTCATGAGCCACAAGAGACAATGAGTCAGTCAATGCACGAAATTCATACTTTTCACGACCTCGGCCCCGAGGTCGTGGGTTCGAATCTTGTGGTGGGCGATCCTTTATCGCCACTGCAAGCGGTGGTGATAGTTGTCAAGACTCTTCTGTTGCTATGCAGAAAAGGCTGTTAAATCAGCTAGTATTTTTTTCTTTACTTGGTTTTCTGCTTTCTCAGAAAACTCTCTGAGTCGGCTGGCTATGTGCACGTGAACCAAGATGGCCTTCGTTTGGCTTCAATCCTCCACGAGTGGTGAAGTCCCGGCAGCTCTGTCAAGGTTGAGAGGAAAGGTCTATTTCATAGCTGCTGACATGATCGTTTGTGTATGCCCCATTACCAGAGCTTGCTTGCTGACCTGTTGCCAGCTTTCAAAACTAGCTCAGGCTCTCGTGGAACCGTGTGTGGGAGGGCTGCTTGGCCTCATATCGTTAGCAGAAATGCTAAGCCATGACGTCAGAACAAGAAGACAGAACAAAGGCACTATCTGGTTTGTTCCAGCGGTTACTGTGCTCGCCCGACCAAGGTCTGGCTGAGGTCGTGGGCTCGAGCCCCGAGGCATATGTGAAGCGCCTGCATAGAGATTAAGTTCTCTTGGGGGCTATACGAATGAAATGTATAATGAATTATTATTATTTGCAAATTGTGCACGTGGTCTTATAAACAGTAACAAAAAAGCAAAACTATTGGTTGCAACGCCTTGTTTCACTGTCAGGCTAGTGGTAGGGTTGGAGCTCGTATTCGTTGTTGAGTGTAGCAGCTGATCATGTTTGCCTGATCATTCATTCATTATTGTACGAGAAAAAGAAGAAGAGGTCCGATCAAGCCTCTGGCAGGTTGGTTGGAGGTAGAGACAGAGAGAGCCCGAGCAAGGAGGAGAGAGCGCGGGTTGTTTGCCCCGACCGAGAAACGGCCTGATATTGCAAATGATGGGCAGGCAGTTAAGTTGGGTGGCCAATGTACCCGAGTTGACATCGCAAAATGTGAATAACATGGTTACCCTGTCTAAGAGCTCGCCCATTTAGGGTTCTAGTTGCTATCGCTTGGTGTGTTTCTGACATTCGGTTTTTGTGCTCACAATTTGTGCTCACAAGGTCACAATTCCCAGATAATTGGACAGGGGGACTTTCACAAGCTTAAAGAAAAAACGTAGTGTCCAAGGTTCTTGCTATTTTGTTTTCATACTTGAAAAATTTGCCTTTCTTAGCTTTGCTATAATTATTTAGATAATAATATTAATAATAAAACTAAATGGTGTGCTTAATAGGTGCGTTTTTAGTTTCTTTCTAAATCTGGACAAGTCAGGAGATGTCGTGACACAAGTCGGGAGTGAGTTCCACGCTTTGGGAGCACACGACTAAAGGCATGATTTCCAAAGGATCTGAGATTTTTGCGAGGTATGGGTAGACAGTTAAATTCCGAAGAGCGTGTGTACGATGCTTGCCTGGTGGGGGGAGTAGATCTGACAAGTAGGCTGGAGCCAAAGAATGAATATAGCTTTGACTGCCACACTGGTCTCCTGTTCTCTCCTTTGGTAATCCAGAGACTTGTTATAGTTCCTGTGAGCACTAGGTTGTACTTAGTTAATCCTTCAATGAAGGTCGTCCAAACAAAGCGCACCCAGCTGGCTTGCTGCTACCCGAGACAAAAAATTTTCCTTGGCTTCTTCCCGTTCGAATTTATGTACAAGTTAGTACAATTTGTTTTTTTGTAAGTGCAGTTTCTTGTTGCTCTGTGTTGGGTGATTATTGCTGTCATGTGTGCATAGGTGTAGATAGGGCACAAGTATGACACACACAATTATTATTACATTTTTGGGACGGTTTTAATCTTATTTACCTTGTTTATGGAATCAGACATTGCACCATGTCCTTTACCACTGATTATAGTGGTGCCAAGGATACTCTATTACTGGAGAGAAACACAAGCTACGTGGACCAAATAAGTATTCCATGCACATCATTCCGTCCTTATAATCAGCAGCTGCATCTAATAATCTTAATGCCAGCCTGGCAGGCAATCGAATGATGTTTGACCCCTGTCCATGTTTGGACATTATTAAGTACAATGGCTGGCTTACTGCAGTAGATACTACTTCATCCCTAACCTCTCTGTTAGCCCAAGGGCCAGGTACTTGCCCTTTAGAACCCAGGTGGTTAGTTTTTATGTTCTGTTTTAGTCAATACAGAATTTTCTTCTGCAAACTCGAGTGATAGCCGTGTGGTGCTTTTGCTCACTGTATAAACGAGGCTGTTAAATTAGCAAACGTTTGCTTTTTTACTCTTGAGTTCTGACTATTGCAGCTAGGAATAGGCAGGGCTGCCGAAAAACGTCATTTAATCTATACAGTAGGTGTTGACTATTGCCGCTAGGTTGTTCTTTAAATTCAAGACTTGTTACCTCCTTTGCTTAAGGAATTGCGATGGCTGACCAGTGGCTAAAGAGCAATCACTTATGCTTTGAGCCTGCTATAGAAACATCTCAGCATAACACCCACTTGTCTCTGTAGCTTTGGGTAATTGCCAGCGGCGCATGCAATGCATTGCATGCCAAGTATGAGGTACTCACATGAGTTTAGGACAGAAGCAATTTTTATTGTTTTCTTTTTGTAGGAAGACTTGGACAAATCATCGGGCACGGTTTTCCCACGCTCAGCTCACACGGCTCTTCCTCTGGGGCGATCGTCTGCATCTGACAAAGTTTTGGGCAGCTTTAACCTGGGCAGTGCGGTGTCTTATCTAAGGAAAGAGATGGTAGGCACCGTAGCATTGATTACTGTTACTCTTCATACTATTAATTTGACTCAAAAGTGTGGGTCAAGTTCATAGAAATTCTGCTTTAATATACATTCTGTTTTTACTAATAGCTTCTGTTTTAATTAATAGCTAAGGTTTCTATCACTCCCTGTCCATCTGGATGAGGCATGCAATGGCAATTACAATCCAACACAGTGCAGTTTGTAGAGGCCTTAGTACTAGCTGATTTAACAGCCTCCAGCAGAAGAGCCTTAAAGGCTACTGCCACCACGGCAATAAAGGATCTTTCACAAAGGATTCGAACCCACGACCTCGGGGCCGAGGTAGTGAAGAACAAACATCTTACTTAGTGTGCCAATTCCATCTAGATTCATTTCATGTCATGCTTATATTAAATTTTGAAATAGGAAGAACACGTTGCCTAATATGTAAACTATCAATCTCTGCTTCTTCATCTCACTGCAAACTTCAGTTAAGTTGATACAACTGGTAAAAGTGAGATCAGCTGATTAAGCAACCTCATTTCTAGAGTAGTAGACGAGCCTTTAGTGGTTTCCACTAAGCTTGCAGAAGACAGTGTAGATTTACCTGCTGCCAGACTCAAACCCGATTCGCCGTGTACTGAAGTTCATCTACCTCGTCGTAGAGGCACCAAGGAATCAAACTTTGAGCTATCATGTTGACAGT
Organism: Cristatella mucedo; assembly: GCA_009760855.2. Lineage (NCBI taxonomy): Eukaryota > Metazoa > Bryozoa > Phylactolaemata > Cristatellidae > Cristatella > Cristatella mucedo. The sequence continues at coordinate 850,435 of WPIO01000094.1, read as the reverse complement.
CCAAACCGATTCGGCCCGATTTTTTGAGAACCAAAGAGGATGCATATTGAGTCAAATGCACATTCAGAGCAAAAGCTTCTCTCGCCAACCATTCAGAAGTGACAAAGGTGCAGTTTCTTACATGGATGACCCGATGGACCGAGGAGGTAGAAAGTGATGCAGCTAGTGATTTAGCTAAGTTTCGGATTCACGAGAGAACTTTGCTGCGTATCATCTTATCAATCGGGATCCTCATAGTTCGTATAGAGAAGGGGAAACGACGTCACATTATTCATAGTCTGCTCCCAAAGTTGTGGATGCCTGTGGATGACCGGCTTTTGCCCATGCGATGCAGCTGTCCCTATTTGCTTTCACCCAAATCATAATTTGCATGCACCACTTTGTCAGCATCAACCAGGGATCTTTGCACAGGAAGAGTATTTTGTAAGTGGTACTAGTGTAACTTTATCTGGTTGCTAACAGTACAGCCTATGTTATTTGTTTACCCGATTGCCATCACTAATGGTCTTGCATTGTCGTGTCTGTTGTAGTCGAACTTACGACAGATGGATGCGTCTCTTTTTTGTCAACTCATGCTGGTCAGTGACTCGCTGAATGAGCTGAAAGCATGTGCTGCAGCAGCTGAAGAGAGGGACCGGCCATTGTCTAACGAAATGCTGGATGCACTCAGTGAGAACGATGAGCTGACCACGTACGACTCGTCGGGTGAGGAAGCATTCAGTGACACGCGACAGATGCTGCCTATAATGCCGACGGGGCGACTGCACTTGGACAGCAATGATCACCAGCAGCAGCCGAGCGATGTACAAGTTATCAAGCTCCACGACGGAAAGAAGATCTACCTGCTTAAAAGGGAAACGCTTTGCTGACGTGCTTCTGGCAACTGACCGCTGGCTGTGAAGCACGTGACGGTTTACTGGATGCTGGCTTCTAGTCCCTCTCAGCATAGTCACGTGCCTTGGCAGAGGCATTAATGCTATTGGCTGGCCTTATGTGATCTTTAACCCATTGTAGTAACCGGCCGTCACCTTCAAAAGCCTGGTGCTGTTACCCTCAACCCTAAGTCATGCTTCCGTGTTGCTGTTTCCTTGCCTTTCAGATCTCCCAATTGAGCTGATGTTTCGGCAGCTGTCCGTACCCAGAGACAGGGGCTGAGACTGATTTTGCTGGTGCATGTACTGCAATAGCTCGTTTCTTCGTGTGCCATGAAGATGCACGCGAGTGCTGCATGAAACTTAGCTGCGTGATGTTTTACTAGCTGAAGTTGCACAGCCACGTGTATTCAAGTTGCTGTGACAGTTCCGATTGTTCCTTTTTTATAATTGCAATGATTCGAATTTCCAGCAACCTCGTGAATTTTCCTCGACATTTGTTATTTATCCTTCTCTTCTGGCTACAAGTTCGTCAAATTTAATTCCGCCTCCCCCCCTCCCCCGACCTGACGTGCACTTTTTTCAATTCTCATGCTGTAGCAACATCGCATTTTTTGTTAGCTTATGCTCTCTTCCCCACTCCCTCAGATCCTTCGTAATTATGTTTGTTAGTGCTGAGGCCATGCTCCAACTAATGCATATCGATGCTTTACGAGAATCTTACCGTATTTACACCGATTTGATCCAGTCTTGTGGCTTCCTAAGCTATACTTCCAACAATGAGTATTCCTAGTCGTGCACTTACATTTTTTTTAGCGAGGTATGTGTGAGGTCACTTCTCCGTGCAGAGCATCCCGGCTCGTTATAACATGAAAACAGCGATTCTTGTGATGTTGACTATGTGATGAGAGGTCTGTCAAGTGCAGCACGAGTAGTACGACGTGACTGGCGAGTCGTTGTTTCTTTGTGTGTTGATATCTGGAAGGCAACGATTTTGCATGCCACTGTTGTTGGGCAGCTAGTTTTTAAAGCTGCTGTGAATTCGCAGCTGGTGCTTCTGATGTTTTACGTTACAGTGTTGAAGTTGGATTGATGCTTAAAAATAAAGCATGCGTGCACCATGCGTCCCGTGGCTTTTCAGTATAGGCCCTCGGCAATGGTCACAAGCTCGACCACACGTAAAGTAATAAGTGGTGATTTATCGTGGCTGCTGCTGCTTTCTCAATAGTAATCCCCTCCAGCAAGTCCTCTTGCTTTTTTGGGACGTATGTTAGTATCATCTCGCCTGGGCATCACTGGCACTGCTCTGCAGTGGTTCAGGTCCTATCTCAGTGGGAGACTCCAGAGTATTGACGTGAATGGACAAAGATCATCTGAAGTACCTCTGAAATATGGAGTACTTCAGGGCCCAGTGGTAGGTCTGGTTCTTTTCACGGTTTATACTGTGCCTCTTGCTGATGTGATTGCCAAGCACAATCTAGGCTTTCACTTCTATGCAGATGACACTCAGTTGTACCTTTGCTTTGATCCCTCCCAGCCTTCGAGCACCTCTTATTCTCTCAACTCACTAGCTGCATGCATTGATGACATCCGCACATAGATGGCAGCAAATTTTCTAGAACTTAACGATGATAAAACCTAACTTAAATAGTTTTGGGCAAACCCAGTGTGATTCAGAGATTAGAAGGGCTGACTCTTAAAATTGGCTCTGCCAGCATATCTCCAGTTGAATCAGCTCGAAATCTAGGTGTCATATTCCAAAGCGACCTCTCGTTAGACGACCATATCAGCTCCACAGTCAAATCTGCCTATTTTCAGCTTCATAACATTGCCAAAATTCGGGCTTGTTTAGATAAAGATACCACGTCTAAGTTGGTCCATGCATTCGTGACATCCCGTCTAGACTTGTGCAACTCACTGCTTACTGGCCTACCAGCATCTTACGCTGACCCACAAGGCCCGCCATGGCTTGGCTCCTTCGTACCTAGCTGAACTGTTGCATCGGTTTCAGCCTGTTCGTGCCCTCAGGTCCTGTGTGGACAATAAATTAGCTGTCCCTTTCCTCTGATTAAAGACAGTTGGCGACAGAAGCTTTAGCTCTGCAGGTCCTAGACTGTGGAACTCGCTTCCACAATTCTTACGTAACGACAACTACTCTCCAACTGCCGACTATGGCACATCTTTTTCAGCGGTCCTGAACTGCTACTTCTATGCTACTCACTACCTCAACAGCTCTCCTGACTCTGCTATGCTTCCCACTTTCTCTTTGTTGCGTGAGACAAAGTCTGTTGGCTACCGAATGCGTACCGAAAGCCACTTAGGCTGTGAGTGCGCTATACAAAACTCTCCTGCGTTACACCCACATGGTCTTTATGACTTTGTGGAGTTACTGACGGAGATACATTACATTACATGTGCGATCAGGCGAATGCAGCTGGTGCAAAACTCGGCAGCTAGAATTGTCTGTCGTTAGCTTCGCAGTTGCCACATTACTCCACTTCTCGCCGACCTGCACTGGCTACCAGTGAGGCAACGGATTGACTTCAAGGTTTTGTCGCTCACTTTTAGGTCCCTTCATTCTATGGCTCCAGCCTATCTTTCAGATATACTACCCCATCAGACCAAGCATCGTACCACCCGCTTTTCGGAATCCAACAGTCTACAAATACCTCGTACAAACCTTAAATCCTTTGGAGACCGTGCATTTAGCTGGTATGCTTCCACAGCCTGGAACTCCCTCCCGACCTGCGTCAGAATATCCACTGACCTGACCACATTTAAAAGGAACCTAAAAACACACCTATTTAGGACAGCATTTAGAGGGTCCCTGTGATTCGTCCTTGATGTGCTTATGCGTGCTGACACTGCATGCTGCCACTAACCACATTTGCATGCTGACTTTGTGCATGTCACCCCTAACTATATTATTCATTTTGTTTGTTTTTCAAGCATGATTTTACTTACCATTCAATTGCATTTCACTTTGCAGCAAATGTAAAGCGCCTGGAGAGAGATTAAGTTCTCTGAGGGCGCTTTGTCAAGTGATTTATTATTAATATTATTATTATTAGTATGAGATTTCAGAATATGTGTATATATTTATATATAATTAATTTGCACAGAGTCATAAGAGAGCTTAATCTCTATTCAGGTGCTTGCCACGGGGGCTTGAGCCCACGACCATCAAATACATTCACCACGGCCTTGGTTTGGGCAATCACCTTAGCCACTGGCCAAACAGCCACCAGTCTCCTTCTGAGCCTGCAAAGTTTGTGCTGCTCCGAGGAGGCTGCTGTGCGTGGTCTCCTTATCGAAATCCATACGTTTCTTACTGCAATCGCCAAGCGCAATCTGCTCAGTTTCCTGGTGTGTGAGCCTACGAATGGAGCTTTCAGACCCTAACGTTGTAGCCGAAGCCGAAAACGCTTTTTTGGTTGATTCTTCCACTGAATTTTCATTCCTTGAACAAGACAGCTAGCGAATGCCCCGGACGATTTTACTCCTTTGACCGAGCTCAGCATACGTTCTTGTCCATAAACCCAATAGCATACAGCTATGCTGAGCTAGCTAGGGCTATTAAGCATTATCGCAAGAAATCAAACAAAAATAAGGACCGACTGCTCACCGGAGGGCTATTGAAAGTTACGCGTCAGTCCGTACTAGCTCTGCCAAAGTTGCAGATGACCCTTGTTGAATCTTAAGTGTAGGAATGCTGATGGCAAAAGACCAGAGACCCCATAATCCGCTGCTTAACATCTAGATCAGAGGTTCTAAACCTTTGTTGTGCCTTGACCTTTGAATACAGTTCCTCATGCTATGGCGATCCCCAACCATAAAACTATTGTATGCGAAATGGGGAAATGCCTGTTTTCCGATTGTCACTGGCGACCCCCGTGAAAGAGTCGTTCGACCCCCAAAGGGGTCTCGACCCACAGGTTGAGAACCACTGATCTAGATGGACCTGTGACCCTCATTTTCCTGCCCTACTTCTCTCTCAATGCTCTTCGGCACTACCCACCTCGCCGTGCTGGCCTCACCTTGACCTTCTGGCCCATCTCGACCCTCTGACCTCATCTCGACCTTCTGACCTCATCCCGACGTTGGTGTCCTAGTCTGAATTATCTAATAGCCTTTTAGACCCCATGTCTACTGCAGTCCTTAGGTGCCCAAAAACGGCTGGCTGATTCAATAGCCTCATTTTTTAAGACGGGGAGGAAATCTCAGTCAAACCTGCTTGCAGAGCAATGCAGAATTACCTGCTGTAGAACTCCAAATCGCGACCTGGATCGTGATGGGCAATCACCTTACACTTGGGCGTCGACCCTACAAGTTTTTGTATTCTCTTTCAGGTCCGTTCAAGTCCTTGCTTCGGCTTAAGTATCGGTGAGCCGTGATGGCACACTAGGTAAGGTGGTGGCTTTTCACGACCTCGGTCCCGAGGTCGTGGTTCGAATTTTTTGGTAGGTGATCCTTTATTGCCACTGCAAGCAGTGGTGATGGCCGTAAAGGCTCTTCTGTCGCTATACAAAAGAGGCTTGTTAATCAGCTAGTATTTATTTATTCAAGTATCTGACCTCCACTAATTCTTAGGGCACCCTCATCTATGTGTCGGATCGTGTAGCTGTAAGCACTTGGAATCCGTAGAAATTGAACCTTCAGATCCTCTGCATGTAAAATCCGAACATTTCTACACGAAGACTTCACGACATTCCTTGACTTGACAGCATTTAAAAAGCCAAACTGTGAGTGCATCTGTTAAGCTTATTATTGTTCTGAATGTGCTCACGCATGCAAAAATTGTATAGCAGCAGTGCTTTTTTTGACAACGGCATAGCTGCCACACCACTGAACTTTAAACTGAACTTCTGTCTGAGCTTTAAAGGGTCCTTACTAAGCAACGAACCGACTTCAAGATCCTCGGTATGGCGTACACTTGACTTCCATTGCTTGCACTCGCCACCGTGCCCCCTTAGTACCTCCAGTATAGTATAGTAGTATAGTGTAGTGCAGTATAGTACCCACTCCTCGGCTGCCAGAGTTATCGCCGATCGGTCTGGCAGACGAAGCACTGGCGTGGTTTAAATCATACTTGTCTGATCGTGTTCGATCCGTGTCGTGTGGGGGCCAGGTCTCAGACATGAGAAGGGTCACCTGTGGAGTCCCTCAAGGGTCTGTACTTGGTCCCTGGCTGTTCTCCATTTATACGCAACCTCTGGGAAAAGTGATTAAGGCCCATGGAATAGGATATCACTTCTATCCTGACGATACTCAGTTGTATTTGTCATTTAAACCGTCGGAATCTGCTGCAGCAACTGAGAAAATGAATGCTTGCCTTGCCGATATTCGATCCTGGATGTCGGAAAACTTCCTGAAATTAAATGACGATAAAACCGAACTGCTTCTCATAGGACACCCTAAGCGTGTGGCTGGATTAAAAGGCTTTGCTGTTCTAATTGGTGATGCTATTGTGCGACCTTCACCACGTGCTCGTAATCTAGGTGTCGTGTTCGACAGCTGCCTCAATTTCAAAAGCTTCATTCAGAAGACTGCCTCCACAGCTAGCCATCACATCCGATCCCTATCCAAGATTAGAAGCTGTCTCCCACAGTGGCTTGTAAAAAATTTAGCTAGCTCTTTAGTTCTGTCTCGGCTTGATGATTGTAATTCCCTTTTGGCTGGGCTACCAAAGAAAGTTATTATGCCACTACAGCGGACTATGAATATGGCTGCAAGGCTGGTCTTCAAGTCCCAGCGGTTTGAGCACGTGTAACCTTTGCTGGAAGAGCTAGGATGGTTGCCGGTTGAGCAAAGGATACAGAGCAAAGTTCTTACGCTGACCCACAAGGCCCGCCACGGCTTGGCTCCTTCATACCTAGCTGAACTGCTGCATCAGTTTCAGCCTGTTCGCGCCCTCAGGTCCTGTGTTGACAATAAATTAGCTGTCCCATTCCTCCGCTTAAAGACAGTTGGCGACAGAAGCTTTAGCTCTGCAGGTCCTAGACTGTGGAGCTCGCTTCCACAATTCTTACGCAACGACATCTACTCTCGAACTGCCGACTATGGCACATCTTTTTCAGCGGTCCTGAACTGCTACTTCTATGCTACTCACTACCTCAACTGCTCTCCTAACTCTGCTATGCTTCCCACTTTCTCTTTGTTGCGTGAGACGAAGTCTGTTGGCTACCGAATGCGTACCGAAAGCCGCTTAGGCTGTGAGTGGGCTATACAAAATTCTCCTGCGTTACACCCACATGGTCTTTATGACTTTGTGGAGTTACTGACGGAGATACATCGCCATTCCTCGCCAAAATTGAAATCTTTAGGTGATCAGCAGCACCTTTGCACCGACAGTTTGTCACTCTCTCCCGGCTTCTGTCACCATAAGCACAGACCTTGCATAAAGTCTAGGCTACAAGATATATTTGTTGGGTTCAGCTTTCGCTTAGCTCTCGGAAACGTGTCTTAAATGCCGGGTGAGCTTTGCGTACTTACCTGTGCATGATTCAGCACCTGTTGTAGCTTGTTGCTAAAGTAAGGAATGTCCTGATGGCTCCATGAGTTATTTTGCGTAATATCGCACGCTCGTCTAAGCACAACTCTTGTGTGCTTTAGCTTGGTTACATAAGTTCGCATTTATGCATTGCATTAACTCTTAGGTATTGCTACTTTTGCAAGGGTCGCAGGTCACATAGATAGAGATTCGGCTCTCTTAGGATGTTTTACAAAAGAGATTGCCATTCTTAAGTCTCTTATACGGTGCCCAAATAGAGAGATCTCAGCGATACTGAACGGTCGCGTCGTCAGTCTCAGCAGACGTGATTTTTGCTTACCAACGTCGGTGCCGGGCTGATTGGTAATTCATTGGGCACGTGAGCTGTCTGCCACCCCCCACGGACGTTCTGTCCTCTATCGAATGGGGAACAGCGGTGATAATTAATCGCGATCTCCAATGAAAGACGACAAAAACCGTGCGTGGGCGAACCTCGACAAAGCAAACAATACGTACAAGCGATTGCTAGGACTTGCTGGAGATTTATTGAACCGATCGCCGCCGCCGAGCCTCTTTGTGTGAGAGCATGGCCGTGTTGTACTCGTGCGCACTGGTCTGTAGCCGCCTGCCCGCCGCCGGCAGGTAACAGTCCGCCAGCCTTTCTGTAGCACGTCGGCTCATGTCGCTGCCGTCGTGCTCGCCGTAGCTGCAGTAAGCTTTTGGCTGCCGTTGTAGTTGCTGCAGCAGCTCTGTTCCGTGTTTAAAAGAGGCTGCTTATTCAGCTAATTTTTAACCTTTAATTTTTCCCCTGCCTTTACCTGCAGCGATTCATCCGTCGCTCAGCGGCAAGAGTGAGCGCCGACTATAGTTTAACAATTAAATGAACTTGACCTTGAGCATAGGGGGCCGGCTTTTCGGTGGGAGGCGACGCAGTCTTTCAGCGGGTTGAATGCTCGCTATTAAATTGTCGGCGGTATCGAACGGATCTCTCCCGGAAGCGCAAATCTCGGTACGCAATTAGCGTGGCTTGATCGATTCCGGACCAATGAGTTTAACAATAGGCCGAATGATGGGCTAACAGATAGACCGAAACAGGCGACGTGCGTCCGAAGACAGTGTCATCTGATAACACGATACGAGCATGGCAACCGCGAGCGGGGCAGTTGCCTGCTGCTGACTGCCGGGTAATTACCCGCTCGAATCTTAATCCATTCGGCGGTACGTGGGGCATGCCACTTTTTATTACAACTTGCTCAGTGTTAACTTTTTCAGTTTGCTTTATTTAAGTTTTCTTCAATCTTCTTCCGCCATAGTCATTACTTCATAGAATAGCCTTCTTAGACACAATTGATCTCCATAATCTACCCGATTTATCTCCATCGTGATGCAGGCGCATGACTTCAGCCAAAACACACCAGGTAAGGCGGTTGCTTTCACGACCTTGGTCCCGAGACCATGGGTTCGATTCCTTCGGTGGGTGATTCTTTATAGCCACTGCAAGCGGTGGTGATAGCCGTAAAGGCTCTTCTGTTGCTATACAAAAAGAGGCTGTTTAATCAGCTAGGATTTATTTATTTAAAACAAAGATCACCCACTCGGCAGCAAACTTTCTCAAATTAACTGACGATAAAACCAACTTGTTATGAGAAAACTAAGTGCTACTCGGAAATGAAAAGCTTAACGCTCAAAGTTTGCTCTGCCAGCGTATCTCCTGTTGCTTCTACATGAAATCACTGTGTGCTACCACTGACTATAGGATCGTTTTTCCTTAAGACCATGCGTAGAATGCTTAGAAAGGGACTAAGTTCTCTGAGGCGTTATATGCGCACATTAATATCAGCTTAAGGAAAAGGTTCGTGCACGACAATTTTAATAATGGCTTAAGGAAATAATCTATTAGACAATGATTTAATGAAAAATACGGACACGAACTTTTTCCTTAACCTGGTATCATCACTATCAAATATTCTCTCACGATTGTGCACTGTCGTCTTCTACTATTACGTAATTCTAAACATCTGGCCACATGCAGATCTCATTCTCTGCAGTTTGTGCCCTCCCCAACCCTATCCAGAATCACATATGAATCGAGAAACGCCAGGACCCTTAAGAAGATGCCGTCCCTGCGAAAGTATCTTTGTAGCTCTTGCCGCTCGATCGTCCTTCTCACCTGTCCTCATTGGTACAATACTACAACACAACACTAGCCGAGTTTGCACCGCCCACTAAACGCATGTTCTCGTCGAGGTGGCCCATGGTTTGCACCAGGCATTAAAAAAAGGAAATCTTCTTAGCGGAAGCTCGAGAAAGCTTACGAATTATCCGGACCAACTTTACATCGACAGGCGCAGGTGTTGCGTTCGCCTGCGGCTTCTGCTGTTGTAATTAGCAAAGCGCCTGACACTAATGTGCATGCCTCACCTGTGGCCAATAGTTAAGCCGTTTAAGCGGCGCAGCGTCAGGCCACTAATGCAGATTATATATCGTGTCGTCTGCTACGATGGATTGGGCTCCCATTTACGTGCCCGTTGAGAGTAATAAATGGGAGTCTCGTTTACAACGCGTGAGCCCACTGTGACTCCCATTAGAACAGCCCCCGCTGGAGCCAACTGTCATACAACATAGGAAATCTACAGTGGATTGTAGCAATGTATATCCTAGTAAACGGCGAGTTCAGCTTCAATAAACAAATCATGTCAGCTTTTGAATATCGGATATAAGAACGATCAAATACGAGACCCCCAATCTAGGAATGCTGAGTCGCTCTCAGGGGAGGAGGGCGTCGGTCTCAGGGGAAGTAGGGCCACCTAAGAAAGCTTGGCTTGTGGTGCCATAGAAAAGAGACCACGTGAGCGTAGAGCTGTTGCATCACTATCCCAATATAAAGTTTCCAGTTACCGGCGGGCTCCTTGGTGGCTGGACTGGGGTGGGTGTGTCATTCAAGCTACGCTTCCTAGTACCTAGCTGAGCTGCTACATCAGTTTCAGCCTGTTCGCGACCTCAGGTCCTGTGTGGGCAATAAATTAGCTGTCCCATTCCTCCGCTTAAAGACAGTTGGCGACAGAAGCTTTAGCTCTGCAGGTCCTAGACTGTGGAGCTCGCTTCCACAATTCTTACGCAACGATAACTACTTTCCTACTGCCGACTATGGCACATCCTTTTCAGCGGTCCTGAGCTGCTTCTTCTATGCTACTCACTACCTCAACTGCTCTCCTGACTCTGCTATGCTTCCCACTTCCTTTTTGTTTCGGGAGACGAAGTCTGTTGGCTACCGAATGCGTACCGAAAGCCGCTTAGGCTGTGAGTGCGCTATACAAAACTCTCCTGCGTAACACCCACATGGTCTTTATGACTTTGTGGATTTACAGACGGAGATACATTGCATTACATTACCGAGTGTTTCATGTACAAGTCGCCCGTGTAATGTCAACAAGAATACCGGCGATGTACGAAGCTAATTCCCACTAATTAGTTACGATTTGGAACGAGAAAGGCAGACTTTTATAATGCTGTCTGCGGTTCGACTCTTTTATGGAACGAAGTGGCTGGCCGTCCCAGTTTCTTTAGCACTTCCGACACCTACAAGCACGGTCTTGTCTTTTGGACACCGGCTGCGTGTACAAAGAAAGCTGCAAGTCTAATCTGTGCGTCTAGGGTTAGTGGAAAGTGCAGGATCCCATCTTGGCGCTGCTGCTATCTCGGAGCGACTAAACCGTGCGACCAAGAGGCAACGGCTACCGCCTATACCCACAATGGAATAGAAGACAAACATCCTACTGGGTTGGTCGAAAATGAGGTGCCTTACTGTGGAATGCGAAGGATGATCGCATTCCACTCTAATTAGGCAAAATGTTCTCTCTAATTGGCCGCCAGAAGCTTCGACTACGATAGCACATTGCACTACTTCATGGCTCGAGTGAACCCATAAAGTTTCAGCTACGCTCGGCCTGTTTTCGAGCAAACGGGCTGCCAAGATTCTGTCTACTACCACAAAATCGGCTTTTTTAAAATTCCGATTCATTTTTTTAATATACTAACATTCAAGTGTATCGAACAAGTTTCGCATTATAGCTCAGACGCATTCTCAAGCAACGTACTGCAATCGCCAGCAATGTCTCTTACTAAAATTGCAATTAGGCTCCCAACGCCTACAATGAAGCTAAAGACGCATATACTTACCACAGCATTGAGTGAGTCCATGTGATCCATCATTTGTGAGCGTTTGTATTCTGACACTGTGCATGGTGCCACGAACCGTAATTGCAAGCTGACTCTATGCATACCGCCTCAAACCGTTTTATGATTGCTGTCATTGAGCATGCTACGGCTCACCATTCGATCGTACTTCCTTTGCAGCAAATGCAAAGTGCCTAGAAAGAGATTGATTTCTCCGAGAGTGTTATATCAAATACATTATTGTTATTGTAGTTTGATTGCCCTCGAGAACTGCACGAAACACCAGCCGACGTGCAACACCACCAGTTTATTCCACCTCCACACGGAGCAGGGTGAAGCACGACTCTCCTCGCCCCTCTGGCCCACCAGAGTCCCGCTCCCCGACTCTCTTGTCAAAACAACCACTACTAGCACGTCCCGGCTGCTTACCACATCGAGTGCCTCAGCCCACTCGTACAGCGATCAGGGGCAGTGTCATCAATTAAAGAAAACCACATGCCCGCCTGATCCGGAGATCAATTAACGACTTAGCCAGAGCAGCAAGCAGCTGTTCTTCTCCACTGCTTAGACAACGAGAAGGCTAAACATGAACCACATAGTCCTCATAGAGCGCCGGCGGTCTCAGGCAACATATTGACCGTAGCTGTCTGCCGGGCAACATATTGACCGTAGCTGTCTGCTCTTTCCGTACTACCAGGGCCAGCATTGAAGTGTGCGTCGAAGAGTTGATTGGCGATCGGTATGGGTCTGATGTCCTCCAGGTGGCGACAGATTCCATCAATTTCAATGCCAACTCCTTCCGCCGGGTCAGTAACTGTCCCCTTAATTACGAGGCTAAGACGGCTGCTCGGAGGAGGCGGGCGACCGCACGGCCTGTGGAAAGAAGCCGGCTGCGTTTGACAGCTGCGTTCATGCGTCGTGGAGCCACATATTTCTCCGCTGGCGCCTCGTCGGAGGGCACAGCCTCGAAGCTCAATGGTGCATCCCACACCACCACCACTTCGCAAGCCGCCACCGCATCTCCGGGCGCTGCCGCGTTTCCGACCTGCACCGCAGATCCGACCTTGGCCTCGTCTTCTACCTGTGCTGCGTCACAGCCCACTTTCGTCGCCGATGAGCCTCCGAACTGCTCCGAGTCATAACCCACCGGTTCGTCGCATGCCAGTGTAACCTCCACGGCTTTCGCTACCTCAAAAGCCGTTGCCTCGTTGCACACCGCGTTCGCCTGGCAAACCGTCACAGCCTGGATCACTATCACTGAGTTCCACACGGTGGCGTCCTGGTAAACGGTTGTCGCCCGGCACACCGTCTTCGATTGCTGATATTGCTTCTGGTCCCTTTTTCGCCGCTCTTTCTCCGACAAGCATTTGCTAGTTCAGCGCTCAGAAGTCTCGCTTTACCCACCGGGCTAGCCAGCGCTGTTTCAGAGCCTCACAAAGCAGACGGTAGTCATCCTTGATCGCCTTCGGCATGTAAGAATGTAACCGGGTTCCAGGGGTCAAAGGCTAATTCCCGCCAAACCCCGCCATACTCCGGCCACGCTGCCGCTCGCCATGCCGCCGAGCTAGGGTAAGACGAGCGGCCGTCCGGTTAAACCTCTTTATATTAACTCATGCGCCAACCACAACAGAGCAACTAAACAAGTCTACAGGGAGGGTCCTATACACAATACACTACGGGGGGGGGCAAGACGACGAAGCAAGCGCGAACAAACGTATTAGTTGGGGTCAGTCGGCTTCTGCAGTCCTGTCGTTGTACCGACTCTGAATCCAACAGTACGAGCGTACGCCGTCCAAAACCCGGCTGGCTGAGTAACTGCTTGGCTAGTCCGAGTCGACAACTACCACAGTCGTAAGCTTCCACCGAAAGACGCCAACACACGGGGGGGGGGGGGTCACGAACACACAAGTCAACAACGAGCGAGCTATCCAGCTCCGCTCGGGCCTTGGGCACTAGTTCCCTTGCGTGCGTGGCAGCATCGCCGGAGCACGCCTGCACGAATCCAGGTGCATAACTCGGCGAGACCGGGAGCCTCCAACACCACGACTTACTCGGCCAACTTCCCGTACCCAAGAGCCCCGGTGACCTCACGTCACGGCATACATCCGGCCATGCCGTAGGGTCCGACCCCGGCCTAGCCGGTGACCCTAACCCTCACTTTAGCCGTCCGGTCACAGCCAACCGAACCCAGCCTGGGTACATATGTCAGCCTTCGGGGGAGACACGTCCTCGTGTCTGCTATAGCCCCACCACAAGTCGAGCCATGCGGCCATCACAGAGGCTTTAACATGCTCAGTAGTGGCTGCCGAACAAGCCGTATCCTAAACGCGGTTACAAAACGTTGCAGTTACAAAAGTCGGGTCTACACAAGTCGCGGTTACAAAAGTCATCACGCTGCGCTATACAAGAATCACTAAGCTACAAAGTTCTTTTTTTTGACAGCTAGCAGTGATGGGTAGCGGTCGAGCTATTGGCGAAGCGGCATCTTCGAATCAGCCAAGCGGCGTTATGACTAATCGGGATTCGCAACGTTTAAAAGATGAGGCTGGGGGAGCAGACAATAGAGAAATCGCCGGAAGAAATGAAGACAGCGGAAAGAACGGAATAACCAGAGAGATGAGGCTCAAGAGCCGCGATATGATTTTGAAGGCTATGTTCCCGGAAGTGACGGAGGAGTGGCTGTGTGAGCCTTTGTGGCCGGTATTAATTCACTGGATTGAACGGCTTGAAACGAAATTGTACTGTATTGCAACAAGCTTGGAAGACTACGAATTTTCCGCTGCCGATCACGCGAACCAAGCCAGAGAACATTTTGCCCATGTTCCACGTACCTATGGAGAAAATTTCGAATAACATATAATTTGTTGTATGATGCATATGAGCGAGCCATACAGGGCTGACAATTGTAATTGCGCTTGCTGGCTTGTTTAATACAAGCACGATGCTGTTGTCTACCAAGCGACGATGCGTGGGTAGCAAGAAACTTATTAAATAAATGCAGACCTGTAGCCAGCAAGTTAAAAAAAAAAAGAATGGATGCGTAGGTGGCCGCATTGACCATGCAGATTTTCGTCAAGACACTTACCGGGAAGACTATAACCCTTGAGGTTGAGCCAAGAGATTCCATCGAGAATGTTAAGGCCAAAATTCAAGACAAAGAAGGTATCCCTCCGGATCAGCAACGTTTGATTTTTGCTGGAAAGCAACTCGAGGACGGTAGAACTTTGTCAGACTATAACATTCAAAAAGAGTCTACGCTTCATCTCGTGTTGCGTCTAAGAGGTGGTGGCAAAAAGCATAGAAGGCACTCCCTTCCATGAAGAGAGGCACGTACTTGTGCCAGATTGTCGGATTGACACCGCACAGCTCGAGCCTCCGCCCCGAGTCAAGCAGCTAAGTTGCGAAGTCATCACCGACTTGAAAATGCTCAAGCAACATTGCTGCAGGTCACCGCCGCCTCCGGAAACAGACTGTAGTTTGAATTATCGTCGCGAACTGCACGAAACACAAGCCGACGTGCAGCACCACCAGTTTATTCCACCTCCACACGGAGCAGGGCGAAGCACGACTCTCCTCGCCCCTCTCGCCCATCGGAGTC
This sequence comes from Cristatella mucedo, assembly GCA_009760855.2. Classification (NCBI taxonomy): domain Eukaryota; kingdom Metazoa; phylum Bryozoa; class Phylactolaemata; family Cristatellidae; genus Cristatella; species Cristatella mucedo. The sequence goes on along the minus strand of WPIO01000094.1, from coordinate 835,299 downwards.
CCCCTCCCCGACTCCCTTGTCAAAACAACCACTAATAGCACGTCCCAGCTGCTTACAACATCGAGTGTCACAGCTCACTCGTACAGCGATCAGGAGCAGTGTCATCAACTAAATGAAATCACAGTTATTATCATTCTTATTATTATCATTCAACCCTCAGGACCGCTGTGCACTGCATAAGACCCTAGCCACTGTGCATTAATACCTACTGACCGGCCTTAAATAAGCTGTTAGTTTCGGTGCCCAGTCGTGGCAGGGCGAAATTTAATTGCACAACAGCCCCGAATTTCGCGTATCTTGGCAGAGCAGGGAGGAGGTAGCGCAGATCTCGCTCTTACAAGTTTACAAGTCTAGTCAGGCGGCCTGGCGCCACCTAGTACCAGCGTCCGTCACCCAGCTAACACCCCGGTCAGAATAGAAAAGGCCTGGGGCGTGTTTGGATTGTCTCAGCTTGGGACTCGGCGGAGAGCGCGTCGCAGCGGTTGTGACAGCAGCCACGATCAGCGTCATCCAAGTAAAACAAGAGATCCTCTTAAGCAGAGTTAGTGAGGAAGTAATGGAAGTAACAGGTCTGGACGACTGGAAAGGTTGAGCCACAGTCGGCAGCAAAAGAGTAGTTGTCGTTGCTTAAGAATTGCGAAAGTGAGTTCAACAGCATAAGACCTGCAGAGCAAAAGCTTCTGTCACTAATAGTCTTTAAACTTAGGGATGGAATAACTAATTTATTGTCAACAGAGGACCTGAGGAAACGAGAAAGCTGAAAACTGGTGCAGCAGTTCAGCTAGGTAGGAAAGAGCCAAACCACGGCGGCCTTGTCGGTCAGCGTAAGAGCCACTGCTTGCATGTCATCCGGCCCGTGCAATAACGCGTTTAGAGTAAGTGCAAAACTAGGGAGCCAGGTTTTCCCTTCGTGAGCATCGCAACTGCCATAAAGTTGCCGTATTACACCGTTTATCTCCGACCAGTATTGACCCATCACCAAGCCGTCGACTCCGTGTATAAGGATATCGGATATCGGATATAGGAATACTCCGCTTATAAGAACAGCAACGCCGCACCCCAGATTGACTCTATCTACTCGTGTGTAACTCCTCGTTGGGAATTCTTCGCCTCCAAGAGTGGCCATTTGCAGGCCCGAGCCTATATATATATATTATAAGCGGAGCCGACTGCACCGACTTGAAAGCTGCATCGCTCACATTTAGGTCCCTTTCTTCTTTTGCTCCGGCCTATATATCCGAACTGTTTAAATTATAAAAAGGCAGGATAGCACTAATGCTTCCGACTCAAGTCATTTAGACGGGCCTCGCACCAACCTCAAATCTATTGGAGACGGAGCCCGAGACTGACATCACAACCTTGACCACTGGCTTGATGAAAATTAACCTGATGCTAAAAACGCTCCTGTTCCTCATAGCGTTTGCTGGGTCTTTGTGAATCAACCTATGTGGATTATAAGTGCTGACACAGTTCGGGTTATCAATTAGCATATTGACGTGTTTTTTTACGGTATGCGTAAATTACCTTGTCAAGGATTGAGTTCTCTGAGGGGCTATGCAAATGTATCATCATTCTAATTGATTCTACTTAATTAATCTGGTTAAAAACGGCCGTAATGGCAACGAATAGTCAGATTGGAACACGCTTTCAATCTGTGCATATCCGCCGGCCGCTCAATATTCAAAGAAAAGACTCGCGATTCCGGCTCCGCCACTGCCACTGGGGCATATCATAGTATTGAGCAATAAACACAAGTTTTTCAACATTTTACTTAAAACTGTTAACACATAGACTTTGTTTGCTTCAACCGGAGAAACTTTAATCAGAAAGAATAATAAACTTCTCAAAATATATAAAATTACTAGCATACTCATCTGCAATATTCACACATTAGAATAAAAAAAACGTATCGAACACTTAATAATGCTCAACAAAAACGTTCAAAGTTGAACCCTGATAAAAACATAAAAATGAACATGCTTGTTTTGAAGATCAAGTGCATATTCTGTTGATGAGAGCGAATTGAAGCTTGCGGGATAAGTAAATGAGTCCATTAAGTCACCGACTTTTGTGTGGATGACGATGTCCCAACTCAATAGATTCACCATGGCCATGAACTCGGCATCTGTTACCAATACTCTATCACAAGAGATGCCAGATACTTTATCAATTGAGATACATGTCAACATATTTATTAACCTTGTAGTTCAAGTAGTCCTGTAGTTATTTTTTAAAGTTAGTAGTAATGTGATGGATGACTTTATCTCTGAGTAGAGAGTGGTTTTTCTGATCCTGTCAAGAAGTAGCCCATGGCCCTGACGTAGCAATTCTCAAAACTTTGGTTTCATGTGTACGCGATTGATTTTGAAAGTCCTATGTTCTTCCTAAGTATAGAGCCCTACGAAAAGTAAGGCCAAGAATGGCGCTAAGATTCCTTCTTCCTGAATTTGGTAGTGGGTTGAAAGTCTTGATCTGCTGGTTTTCCACTGAGATAAACACGTCATTGCTCTCTAGTTTTTCAAGCGTTTTATTGAGTGTCTTTTGCTTCGGGAATTCCTCAGGAGAGTCATTGGGATAGTAATCGGGGGAGGGGGGAAAGGAGGGAGCTGCGTGGAGGGTGGAGCATCCTTTAAATTTGGGTAAATTTCCCAAGGTTGCTGGCATAGGTACGGTGTTGACCAATATCTTGTCAGCCTTACTGCTCTCAAGTTGATCTCGTTCCTTTCTTAATAATTCCCAAACGGATTAGGGTCCAATCTGCGTACGTCGATCTATGAATCCCATGCAGTGAGTACGGATGTGATTCTTTATATAAAAGGTGGAGCCAGTAGTAATGCCTTTGTTGGTGTTGTCTCGGCAATCTAAGTCAGCACGCTTCTGGTATTCCATGGCAGAGTTGACGTTGGTGCTTGCTAAAATTTAAGCGGAGTTTGTCGTGGATAGTTGTCAACGTAGCCAGAGCTTCATGATTGTCATCATCTGAAAAGAGCATGAGACCCACAGCCTCATCATCCGAGGGTTTGAGGTCTATGAGACGCTTGGCCTTTCGTCCATACCTGATCTCAAATGGAGTGCACTTGCTTGGGGTATGAACAGATGTGCGATGCTTCAAACAGAACGAAGGGGATTAACTGGCCCTAGCCGTTCCCTTTTTATTGAAAGGCTTTCTAAGAGAATCTTCGAGTCTTCAATCGTCACGTTCCCGTTCAACATTTGCTTGAGGATGGTAGGAAGACAAAATTTGGTGATCTGTTTGAGATTTATCCACCAGGCTGTCGATTAACGAGTTCTCAAACTCTCGTCCCTAGTCGCTGATCAGATGTGCAATGAGCAGCGGTGGCAAAAAAAGGAGTACAACAAATTGCTACTTAGTTGGCATTCGTGTCTGTAACCGCTGTTGCTTCAGTCCACTCTGAGAAGTGATTGGTAGCTACTGCAAAATATTTGTTTGACTACCGGCTTCACACTTTTCCAGTCAGTGGTTTACAGTACAGCAGTGGTATTGCGATCTGTGATTACTTTGGGATTTATTACAAGCACTAATCATTCTCTTCGACATAATAATAATAATAATAAGAATGCACTTTCATAAAGAGCCCTCAGAGAACTTAATGTCTTTCTAGGCGCTTTACATTTGCTGCAAAGTGAAATGCAATTGAATGGTAAGTACAATCAAGCTTGAAAAACAAGCAAAATAAATAATATGGTTAGGGGTGACATGCACAGGATCAGCATGCAAATGTGGTTAGTGGCAGCATGCACAGTGTCAGCACGCATAAGCACATGAAGGACGTATCACAGGGACCCACTAAATGCGGTCCTAAATAGGTGTGTTTTTAAGTTCCTTTTAAATGTGGTCAGGTCAGGGGATGTTCTGTCGCAGGTCGGGAGGGAGTTCCAGGCTTTGGGAGCATACGAACTAAATGCACGGTCTCCAAAGGATTTAAGGTTTGTACGAGGCATTATCATGTACATTACATTATTATTATTTGTAGACTGTTGGATTCCGAAAAGCGGGTGGTACGATGCTTGGCCTGATGTGGTAGTATATCGGAGAGATAGGCTGGAGCCATAGAATGAAGGGACCTAAATGTGAGCGACAAAACCTTGAAGTAAATCCGTTGCCTCACTGGTAGCCAGTGGAGGTCGGCGAGAAGTGGAGTAATGTGGCAACTGCGACGCTCACGACAGACAAGCCTAGCTGCTGAGTTTTGCACCAGCTGCAATAGCCTGATTGCACATGCTGGAATGCCAGTAAGTAGTGAGTTGCAGAGGTCGAGACGAGATGTCACGAATGCATGGACCAACTTGGACGTGGTATCCTTATCTAAACAAGCCCAAATTTTAGCAATGTTATGAAGCTGAAAATAGGCAGATTTGACCGTGGAGCTGATATGGTCTTCTAACGAGAGGTCACTTTGGAATATGAGACCTAGATTTTGAGCTGATTCAACTGGAGATATGCTGGCAGAGCCAATTTTGAGAGACAGCTTTTCCAATCTCTGAATCACACTGGGTTTGCCCATAACTAGTAAGCTAGTTTTATCATCGTTTACTTTTAGAAAATTTGCTGCCATCCATGTGCGGATGTCATCAATGCATGCAGCAAGTGAGTTTAGAGAATTTGAGGTGTCGAAGGCTGGGAGGGATCAAAGCAAAGGTACAACTGAGTGTCATCCGCATAGAAATTAAAGCCTAGATTGTGCTTGGCAATCACATCAGCAAGAGGGAGAGTAAAAAACCGTGAAAAGCTCCGGACCTATCAAGGAGCCCTGAGGTATTCCATATTTCAGAGGTACTTGAGATGATCTTTGTCCATTCAAGTCAATACTCTGGAGTCTCCCACTGAGATAGGACCTAAACCACTGCAGAGTGATGCCCAGGCGAGATGAGAGGCGCTCTAGAAGAACTTTGTGATCGATGGTATCAAAAGCTGCCGAAAGATCAAGCAAAACAAGCAGAGACACTCTATCCATGTCTGCATTCCTAAGTAGGTCGTTGTATACCCTAAGCAATGCTGACTGTGTGGAGTGATTAGCTCTAAAGCCAGACCGGAACTTACTAGCAAGGTGTGAGGTTTTGATATATGAGTTCAGCTGGTCTGCCACGACCCGTTCCAGTGTCTTTGATAGGAACGGTAGAAGGGAGACTGGGCGGTAGTTGCTTAAGTTCTCTTGGTCTAGTGTAGCTTTCTTGAGAAGTGGCCTGACTACAGCTCTTTTGAAAGGTGCTGAGACATGACCTGAGGCTAATGACATATTAATGATGTTAATTATGTATGGCAGCAGCAGATCAATGCAACGTAGGAGCCGGAAAGTGGGAATAGAGTCCAGAGGACTTGTTGCCTTCTTTGATTGAGATACGAACTTTAGGACTAGATCACTAGTGACCTGCTTAAATGCAGACATTGAGGTGCAGCCAGGAACCGAGGAACAGCATTCTAGTGGGGATGTTGTCTTCGCAGGGATGGATTCCATGATCTTGTCTATCTTCTGCACAAAGAATCAAGAGAAGCGATCGGCTAGATCATCACAAGGATCATCAGGTAAGGAGCTAATCTGGGAACGGTTGAGGAGATGGTTTACTGTCGACATCAGCATTTTTGGATTGTGCATCTGTGATTCAGCAATGTTTCTATAGAAGCTAGACTTTTTAGATATGTGGGCGGATGTCCTTTTTCATTCATTTCCAGTGATAACGGTAAGAAATTTAGGCCAGCGTCTCATCTCGGCCCAAATAACCACCAGAAATTAAATTGTTATGATAGGCATTCAAGGTAGTGCGATTTGTGGAGAACTCCCTTCTCTCATAGGAAAATACTCTCTCCTTCAGCTCGATGTGGTTTAGCTGTTTGTATGAACTGAGGCTTGGCTCACTCACACCTTTCGCTGTTGGTATGTCGGAAAAGAAGTAGTGGTACTTTTGTTGTGTTGCAGTGCAGAATCTTGCAAGCTGGTCATAAAGTTGGTCTTCCATAATTGAGAAATAAATTTGAAAAAATTTGAAAAAACAAGTAATTTAGATTACATATGGGTGTAATGAGACGACCTTTTATTTCTTTTAAGATATGTGATCACGTAATGCAAACATTGTTAAGCTCCATATGTACGCATATGCACACATATACATGTCGACGGACTCATAGCTAAGTTAACCTCCGTTACAAAATAGAAATAATTTCAAACTCATAAACCATGTTTCATCAAACTGAGAACCTATTATCTGTGACTTTCGAAAAGACTTCTATGGGATTGCGGTCGTATTTGATTTCACTCAAAATTCACTGCTTCAATCGAAAAAAATTAAAATTATGAGCACCATTTATATGCTTTTTAAAAATCTGTGGAAGTTCTTTGTTGGACATCAGTGCAAGTTGATTGTTGTGTGCTCTCAGTATGGATAGTTGCTATAGAATGATCAATTAGCACTAAAAGCTTAATTTTATATACAAAATTTGTTTCTCTGCAATATCTTTCAGATGGGGCAAATTCTGGCCTGGAGGGGTATGAACTGGCCCAGTATATTATAAACACATGGCTAGAGTTTAGCCTAGGACACCTTATCGCTGGAGTATACTCTAGCCTGGGCCAATATATACCCACGGTTAATCGAGGCTGGGGCTATTTTCGCTCGCTACGCCCCGTCGGTCGTAATCCGTACTATGCTTTCCCATAGGATAATGCGGGAGCACATTTTAACTCGCTCCCGAGCCCGGCAAAAAAAACTCGTTCCTGCTGTACCTAAAAATAGAAAACGCACTCAGCGATATTTTAAAACGCTCTTTGCTAGTTTTCGTTGGTTTTCCAGCCCTCGCCCTATCCTTTCGACGTAAGAGCACCTGCTTAACACCTTCGAAGTTCAGTTTAACACTAAATTAATGGGTATGAATTGACGAGACAGAACTATGGAGCAAATTAAATCTTTTGCAAGCCACTGTGGGAGGCAGCTCTATTCCTTAGATAGGGATCGGAAGTGATGGCCAGCTGTAGAAGCACACTTCTAAATGAAGCTTTTAAAATTTATGCAGCTGTCAAAAACGACACCTAAATTTCGAGCACTTGGTGATGGTCGCACAACGGCATCACCTATTAGAAGAGCAAAGCCTTTTAATCCAGCCACACGCTTAGCGGTGCCCTATGAGCACCAGCTTGGTTTTACCGTCATTTAGTTTCAAGGAGTTTTCCGACATCCAGGATCGGATGTCGGCAAGGCAAGCACCAAGTTTCTCAGTTTCTGCAGCAGATTCCGACGGTTTGAATGACGATTACAGCTGAGTAACGCCAGCATAAAATGTGATGTCCTATTCCGTAGGGCTTAATCACTTTTCCCAGCGGTTGTGTATAAATAAAGAACATCATGGGAATGAGGACGCACCCTTGAGGGAATCCACAGGTGACCCGTTTCATTTGTGAGACCTGACCCCCACATGTCATTGATTGGACACAATCAGGTTAGTACAATTTAAACCACACCATTGCTGCTAGACCAATTGTTTTCAATCGTTAAAGTGGGACATCGTGATCATTGGTGTCCAAGGCAGCTGACAGATCTAGTACAGCTAGGGTAGTGACATTCCCGTCATTATTGCCACATAGAATGTCATCGCTTTTATGCTGAAGATATCCAGCTGCATTTGTCATAAAAACCGTCGGAATCTGCTGCAGCCAATGAGAAACTGAATGATTGCCTTGCCAACATTCGATCCTAAATGTCGGAGAATGTCTTGAAACTGAATGAGGATAAAACCAAACTGCTGCTCACAGGACACCCTACGGGCGTGGCTGGATCAAAAGGCTTTGCTCTTCTAATAGGTGATGCTGTTGTGCGCCCATCACCACGTGCTCGAAGTTTAGGTGTCGTTTTCGGCAGCTGCGTCAAATTCAAAAGATTCATTCAGAAACCTGCTTCTACAGCTAGTTATCCCGTACTATCCCTATTCAAGATTAGGAGCTGTCTTCCACAGTGGATTGCAAACCAGTTAACTAGCTCCGTAGTTCTGTCTCGGATTGATTAGTGTAATTCCCTTTGGGCTGGGCTACCAAAAAAAAGCAACTAGGCCTCTGCAGCTGACTACGAATATGGCTGCAAGGCTAGTATTCAAGTCCCAGAGGTTTGAGCACGTGTCTCCTTTTCTAAAAGAGCTAGGATGGTTGCCGGTTGAGCAAAGGATACGGAGCAAAGTTCTTACGCTGACCCGCAAGGCCCGCCACCGTCTGGCTCCTTCGTACCTAGCTGAACTGCTGCACCTTTTTCAGCCTCTTCGCGTCCTCAGGTCCTGCATAGACAATAAATTAACTGTTCCATTCCTCCGCTTAAAGACCGTTGGCGACAGAAGGTTTAACTTTGCTGGTCCTAGACTGTGGAACTCTCTTCCACAATTCTTATGCAACGACAGCTACTCTCCTGCTGCCGACTATGGCTCGTCATTTTCTGCGGTCCTGAGCTGCTACTTCCATGCTACTTACTACCTCGACTGCTCTCCCGATTCTGCTATGCTTCCCGCTTTCTCTTTCTTCCGTGAGATGAAGTCTGTTGGTAAGCGAATGCGTACCGCAAGCCGCGTAGGCAGTGAATGCTCTATACACAGCTCTCCTACATAGTCTTTATAGCTTTGTTGAGTTATAGACGGAGATACATTACATTACATTGTTAACATGGAGGAGAGCAGTTTCAGTGGAGTGCTGCCTCTGAGCCCTGATTGAAAAGTTTCCGACATTTCATTCTTTTCCACATGCACTACCATCTGCTTAGCGACAATTCTGTCAAGAATCTTTGACAAGAAAGGAAGAAGGAAACTGGGCGATAGTTTGCAAGGACCTCTCTGTCTAATCCAGGCTTTTTAAGTCTGGGCCTAACGATTTCCAATTTGAAGGACTTGGGTACAACTTCTTTTTTCAAAGCTATATTAAAAATCTCGGTTATGGCAGGTCTATCTCGGTTCGCAAGTGAAGCCCACAGAGATGATAACGACTATGAACAGGTCAAGCGGCACTTCTGGTTCGCTGTTCCAGGCGGAGAAACTACGGATGCAACAACAATAATAACTATAAAACATTCGATATAGCACCATCAGATAACTCTATCTCTTTCTAGGCACTTTACATTCGCTCCAAAAGAAGCAAGATCGAATGGTTAGTGATAGCATGCTCAATAAACAATAATAATAACGTGGTTAAAGGTGACTTACTTAGGTCAGTAGCAGGTGTGTTTCGTGGCAGCATGCACTGTGTCAGCCCACGTAAGCACATAAAGGTCCAATCACGGGGACCCACTAGATGCTGTGGTAAATATATGGGTTTTTAGTTTCTTTTTGAACGTGTTCAAGTCAGGGGATGATCTGACGCAAGTCGGGAGTGACTTCGTGGTTTTGGGTGCATACGAACTAAGGGCACGGCCTCCAAAGGATTTGATATTTGTAAGAAGGATAGGTGAAGAGTTAGATTCCGAAAAGCAGGTGCTACGATGCTTAGCTTGGTGGGGGAGTAGATCTGAGAGATTGGCTGGAGCCAACGAATAAAGGGACCTAAAAGTGAGCAACAAAACCTTGAAGTCGATCCGTTGCTTGACTGGTAGCCAGTGCAGGTCGGTGAGAAGTGGAGTAATGTGGCAACTGCGACGCTCACGACAGACAAGCCTAGCTGCAGAGTTTTGCACCAGCTGCAATCGCCTGATCGCACATGCTGGTAGGCCATTGAGCAGTGAGTTGCAGAAGTCGAGACGGGATGTCACGAATGCATGGATCAATTTAAACGCTGCATCCCTATCTAAACAAGCCCGAATTTCAGCAATGTTATGTAAGTGAAAGAAGGCAGACTTAACGGCGGAGCTGATGCGGTCGTCTAATGAAAGGTCTTTTTTGGGAACATGAAACCTAGATTTCGTGCAGATTCAGCAGGGTACATGATGGCAGAGCCGACTTTGAGGGTTAGCCTTTCTTATTTCGAATCGCACTCGGTTTTACCACAATCATTAAGTTGGCTTTATGGCTATTAAATTTTAGAAATTTTGCAGCCATCTATGTGCAAATGTCATCAATACTTGCAGCAAGAGAGTTGAGAGGATTCGGTGAGCTGGAGGGCTCGCAGGGATCAAAGCAAAGTGACAGCTGAGTGTCACCTGCATAGAAATGGCAGCCCCTTGTTATCTTTTCATACCAATACGATCATCGGTATCTTTTAAACTTTGCCCATTTTGGCGTGTTTATTCTAATAAAATCTTTCTGCTCGATATTCCACTTTTCACCTGCTCTCATTCTGCTCCTCTCAGGGTGCAATGAAGGCCGCTGGGGACCAGAGGCACCTCTGCGAGCGGTGCCTCGGCTCGCCGACGCCGCTGCCGTCGCCGCGGTGCTTCGGAAGCCTCTCCACGGAGAGGCGCTTTAGTTTTGCTCCGGCGCTGCGCCGCCGAGTCACGGAGAGCCGCGTGCAGAGGCGCCCGCGCGAGTAGTCGATGAGGCCGCTCTGACATTCAGCGAGCTCTGACTATGTCGCGAGTTCAAGGCTCACCGCTGCGAGCGCTGGCGGTTACGGCGGAGCTAAGCAAATAGCTGTGATACTTCTACTGACTGCTACTAATAGTATTGCTTACGCATTTGCTTAGCGGCCTCAGAGAAGGGAATCTCTTTCCAGGCATTTTAGATATGCTGCAAAGAAACCATTCAATAGTGCTTGAGGTAACGCGTGCAGCGGTACCTTTGTTCGCGTCCGCCTACTTTGTTTGCCGTCGCTGAATAGGAGCGCCAGCGACGTGCTCCAGACCCCATTGCCTCCTACCGCCCAGGAGCCGACGTCGCACAGCGCTGGTGCTCGGGAGCAAACCCCAAAGCCGGACCACCCGCGGACCGCGGGTTGTTCACCCGCTATCCGCCATCCAGCCTTACGCCGGGCCATCCTAGCGACTTGTTGCGAGTTGACCCCGAATCTGCCTCGACCCCGCTTTTGCTCGGCCCAGCTTCAGCACCGCCGTTTCAACGCTCGGTTCCCGCAGCCCCAAGCCTGCCTCAAGTGGCTGCTCAGCGAGGTTTGCTGGCCGGGCTAGGCCGCCGACCTGTCGCCGCCGCCGCCCCCGCAGCTGCAGCCGCAGCCGCTGTGGCCGCCGCCGCTGTGGCCCCCACCTTTGTGGACGCCGCCGCAGTCGCCGTGGCCGCCGCCGCCGTGAGGAGGGCGCTGCACAAAGAACTGTCGCCACTGGCGATCGATACCCGTTCACGCGGTAGGAACAAACGAGCACCCTTCGCGGCGAATACCCATCTCGGGGCACCGCCTGCGATCTGCACAGAGTACTTGTAGCAGTTCACGAGCAGCACCAGTGTGATGCCAGCGCTTAACGAGTAACGAACATGCGACGTCCGCCTCCGTCAGTAGCCGCCGTGGTCGCCAGCACAACTGCTGCCAGGCTCTACCGCAGGTCCCAGGTAAGCGTCGAAGCGCTTCTGACGAAAGTCGCTGCTTTAACTACCTGAGAGCGAGCCACTATTGGGCGGAGACAGTTGGTAACTAGCCAAAGTAATTATTTCACTGCTCTTGCTCGTCTCCAGACTGGGTCTGTCCTAGATGCGCAGCCCCAGACGCTCTGTCCTAGACGCTCTGCCTCAGATGCTCGGTCTCAGACGCATTGTCCTAAGCACTCTTGTCTTCGGCGCTCTGTCCATAGCGCTCTGTCCTACGCACTCTTGTCTTCGGCGCTCTATCCTAGACGCTCCGTCTCAGACGCTCTGCCTCGGACGCTTTACTCTGAACGCTCTGAACAGACGAGAACGACGCTTGGCTAGCAAAGGATCGTGAGAGCGTTAGCGCCAGCTGTCTCGTCACGGGTACAACGGCAGCCAGGCAACGATTAGGTTAGGCGTAACGGCCGTGTGAAAACGACTCACCCCGCTGAGCTAGCTATCTGCAGCGAACAGAAGACCTACTTTAGTCACGGTATCAACTGTATTATTACGGCACGCGCGCCGCCACTCAGAGCAATGGACGCTCGCATCCATTAGCCACCGTCGATTCGATAAATACTGCGACCCTTCGTATCTTAACTCGACCACCGCTTTCCTTATCGCCGTCTCGCTGGACGGTAACTTTCGGTTAGTGGAGAGGAGTGTGCGTTTATCGGTTCGCAAAATAAATAATTTGGTCCTATTCCACCCGCCCACGGTGTTTGTAGAAAAAAATAATATTAACATGAAAAAAGGAATACAAATATGAAAATATGAAAACAATTAATACCAATATTAATTTTTTGTCTAAGCATTTTTTAAGCGGCGTTTGTCCGCGGACTTGGCGCGCGCATCTTTGGCACTCAGCAGGACACAGATAGTCTCAAAACATTACTATATTCTGAAATATGGCTGCGACGGTAACCTTATGAGTCATCCTTCATACGAATGTCGGAGTAAGAAGCGAGAAGGTAGATTCTCTAAATAGAAGCTCATAAAAACACATGTACGCTCAACTGTGACGTCGAAGAGGCTTTATGGACTATCAATTTATCCATCAAACATTCACTGAATGCTGATCTTGATTACCTTAAGTTGATCGACTCTTTCGCGAGCCGAAAACGTGCGCCATGTTTATGTTTGGGTAACAAGTTTAATAAAGTAAACAGTTACAAAACAATGACTAGTCTTTTAACTGTTAAGTAAACAGTAAAAATTATTTTAAAATAAAGTGTCAGCTTAAAATGTAGTGGGTGAAAGACTGAAAAGTGCCCAGGGGCGGCAAAAGTCACGTGACGGCTCCGTGTACAACTTACGTAAGCAGCCGGCCTAGCAGTCACTAGCTTTGCATAAGTAGCGCGAGCTGGCCATGCGAGCAATAATAAAAAAGTAGCGCCACTGCAAAACGCCACAAGTCGAAGTCTTTAGCAGTTTCCGATGGACGCCCAGACACTTTATGAACATAGGAGCTCAACGTGTGGTCTCCAAATCAAGCCTGATTAGGAGGCGTTGGCAAGGCCGGAGTGAAAGAATTAACGGATCTGAAGTTCCGGACCCTGAAGCAGGTTCATGATTGCTGGAGAGTCAGTGCAGACATACAATAAGCTATATAACGTGCTAGTTGCGACGCTCACGAAAGATAATTGTATTTTGGCCACTTCGGTAGCTTCCTACTGCACGCCAGCAGCAAATGGTGCGAGCTATAGAGGTCTAGGCGGGATGTCACGAATGCACGGACCACCATAGTTGAGGTATTGGTATCTCAGCAAGTCAAAATTTCCGCTGTGAATGTAGATGAAAGCAGGCAAACTTGACTATAGAGCTGATGCATTTATCAAGTGACATTTATCAAGGTGGACAAAAGGTGAAGAGAAATAATTCATCAAGGTTTGGAACCGGAAACACAGATCTTATGCCGAGCCAATCTGAGATCTCACGACCTAGAACATTTTGAGGGTTTAACTTTCAGTATTCTCACATGCGCTAGCTTTTCTCCTATTAATGCAAACTCGTTTTAATCGCTTCGTAGAGAAAAACTATATCTTCAGGTGCTTGTCAGCTAAATACAAGATTGTCCACAACAAAGGACTAATTAAAGGCAAATATTATGCTTTGAACAGCATGCGTAAACATACAGGAAGACAATATTACTGCTTCTTAAACCCTAGGAAAGCAACAGGCACAAGTACTCATGCGAAACACAGGAAAAGAAAGAAAATTTGACTTGGGTGCAGGGCTAACTTACTAGAGCAGATGCGTCAGTATGGCGATAGAAGCTGAACGCGAGTTCCGCACTGTCAGTGAATAAGGAGTTGAGGCATGCTCACTAATCCAATTAAGCAAATTAGTTCAAAGTAATTGAATTAATTAATTAGTTAAATTTAATTTAGTGCTCGAAATGGAGAGAGGAGGCTAGAAGCTGAACAGCTGGTGGTCTGAGAATAATAATAATAATAATAATAATGCACTTGATAAAGCGCCCTCAGAAAACTCGATCTCTTTCTAGGCGTTTTACACATGCTGTAAAGCGAAACGCGGGTGAGTAATATCATGCTTGATAAAAAACATGAATAACAATTAAGGTGACATGCACAGCATCTGGATTCAAGTGTGGTTAGTGGAAAATACTTGACGACCTAGCAGGTCCCATAAGTATACTAGTGCACGAGATTGAAGCAATTGACCCGTTGGCCAAAGAAAGTACTTTTTACGTGACATGGAGTCGTTGCTTTTAAGCAGTTCACTTTTTCACCATCCGCTTCGAAAAAATGTCGTTCCATTTAAGTGCTGATGTCTTAAATCCAAATCAGCTATTCGCATTGTGCACTAAGTTAAAAGCCTAAAGTTTTCTTGCCGATTGTAGCGACAGGTTTTTGGGTCACTTATGATGTTTGGTATTGCTGCGATCATTCGATCTAGTTTTCCTGTCGAATACTAGGAAATTATTGAATATAGGTCTATTAGAAAGTGCCATGTGGGGGAGAGCATGTTCAGTCACATCTCATCTAAGCTGGCACTATTTTGCTTCCGAATGTTCATCGGCAGTTTAAAAAAATACTAGCTTAATTGGTTCAGAGGGTCACACCTTTTTCCGTGTCAAATGTAGGCATTTGAATAAATCAACTATGCTCAGCCGCAATATGCCGCGACATGGTAGGAAAGCGGTTCACGGTGCAAACGGGTGAGCTCTAAGCTATAACCCACGTGTCAGCAGGAAGCCAACGCTCTTGAAATGCAGCTCTGGTCTGACTCATTCATGCCTTCCAGTGCTTTGATCCATCCCTGCAATCCTGCATGTTGAACTCTCTCAACTTCTTTGCATCGCGGATAGCTGACATTAGCATTCCGATGGCTGAAGAATCTTTTCAAATTAAAGGAAAAGAAAAAGGCTCACTGTTTTTGGGCAGGCCAACTGCAGCTCAGAAAAGTAAAAAACCCTGAAACGAGCTCCGCCAGCAAGCACTCCTGAAGCATTTGACGATAGTCTGAGTGTCCTGTCCGAAAATAATCTCTCATTCAATGACCACTTTAGCTCTGCAGCCAAGTCTATATGAGTTCGCTAGGTGCAAGTTTCCGGAAGGATACCACACCCAAGATGATGTCTGCATGAGCATGCTCAAACTCCATTCGCCAGGCGCGTGTAGCTCAGCGCTTGAAGATCTTCCTGCCTGTACCAATAGATTGCATGCTAATAGGCTGGAGCGTAACTCTGCTTCTGCATTTGCCGATACTTAGGAGCGCAAAACCGTTATTAAAGAAAGCTCACAGTGGCTTCTACCAAGCGCGATGTTGAGTCCAACGCTTGGTCAAACACTTGTAGGTCTCCTAATGTCTTGCTCTGACCTACCTATAGACTATAATACTTAGCAGTCAGTCGTCATCACCCTGCCGCCTGTTTTGACCGTGGTCGCTTAGCGATGCTCCTAGCAAAAATCAAATTTTATGGAGGCTATGCCATGTTTTCTATAGTACTGGAGCTCCCAGTTAAAGTAGCTCAGCTTACGGCATCTCATGTCATGAGGGAATTTAAAAAGCACCTACAAACACAACCTTTCCTAAAGGCACTAGCTCATTCTCAATTAACTATCATTTGCAGTCCACTTCTTACTGAAATTGTGCAAATTAGATAAAAAAATTCACATTTATTCCTTTCAATACTTGCAAAGTAGCTGCAGAATATTTCTTATTCCCATGAGACTTTAAAATGTTTTTAAATGCAATATATTTATTAGTTACACAGGCGTCACCTATTCCGAATTGCCGATAATGGTAGAAAGTAAATCCAAATGCATTTCCGCACGAGTCATTAGGTTTCTCTTACCGGATCGATGCATTCTAGTGAGCTAGACGTGCAGCATGCAGATTATAGCTGCCGGATTTACCTAAAAATTGCTCCCACACATTTTTAATCTGTCGCTGGAAACATCTGCACCTTCTAGACCTGGCATGCTGGGCGTTATGAAAACGTCTTTCTCTGAATAGTATGCCTTTGCTAACTACACGCGATCCGATTTTTCTCGGATTCATGTTGGCGAGTGTAGGTACCCACATATTCAATAAAGTAAACTCGTTCTGCCATTTTAGGAGAGTTTCTCGTCGCCAGCTATAGCTACATATGCTTTGGCCGCTTTTATGCATCGAGCTTTTCCGCTGGCTAACGTAGCCTCATTTCCTGCCGCCCGTGCTCTGAGCTACACCAATCGCTATTGGTTGGCAGCATTTCCCGCTGATAGTCCTGCTGCGGGCCGAGCCCCTTCATCGCTGAGATGACTGTCTTCCCTGTGCATTTCCCTCAGGTACTGGTCGCCTTTATCCTGACCCTTATTGGCCTGCCAAGATTGTCCGAAGGTGAGTGCGATCTGAATTGCCTGCCTTATTCGCTTGCTTTGGGCATTCAAAACTGGAACCGTATGCAAGCAATCGATTCCCTTGACAAAGCAACTGCTGAAAAGAGCCTGTTCAAAGCTGCCGCTCAGAAGAGCCACTGCGAATCGACAGCGAGGCTCATGACCATACCTCGTTTTCGACACCGAACCGGCAACGGGAGGCTGCAGCTAAGCCGGACTGCAGCCGTCCATCTGTATGGGCTTCCTCTGTCTAACGCCTGATTAAAGTGGATGATAGGTCTGCGAGTTTGGGCTAAATATCCCACCAAGAAGCTTGTTCCGGCTTCGATGGAGTCGAGTTGGGCTCGCTATCGTGTGTTCTTACAAATATAAGCTGCTGTGGAGAACGCGTCAATATATGAGCTGTCTTTTAAAGGAGCAGATCAACGTAATCATATGGCTTGCATTAGCTTGCCAGAAGACTATCCATAAATACCTAAATTTTGCTGAATCTTTTGGTCATTTAATTTTGCCAACCGTTCTAAACTTCACTACCCAACCAATTACTGCAATGGCTATCCGCAGAAGCTACCTGCTGATGGGGCTCCCTATTTAATTGGCAGTGGGAACTCCTCCAGCCTCCCCTGTAAACAGACCGTCGAAGCAAATCATTTATGCAAGGAAAAGTCATCTTTAACACGATCTCATGATAAGGACTGCACCCACCTTCGTTGGCAGCTTGACACTCAATGTTACGATTGGATGTTATCAGGCCTATTTGTCACTGCTGAGCTTAGGAGCTGAAGGAAGCCACAGCTGCCAATCTTACAATACCTTAGTGGCGAAAATTACTTAAATCATGATATCTAGCATTAAGAACTTGCTCTAGTCGTTCTTCAGACCGTATCATTTGCAAGTAATGCTAGCCTAAAGGTGCTGAGCTGTTATTGCATAGCCAGCTATACCTCGTTTCCTACCAGGTGCAGAGCCAGGATTTTCAGGTAAGAGAAGCCCCGCTGACAATGATAAGTACAGTAGAGTTAAGAAGTTGGTAGCGTGACCCGTGTCCGGTGGTTCCGCATTGACTAAAGGGTATGTGATAATCTCATCAATTGTCACCATCGCTTTAGTTCATGTCTAAACATGGCGTCTTTGATGTAATCCAAACCAATCGTCATTGGAAGGCATGTCTTGCTAAGTTTGATACCGCTGAATCTACGTTAGCCCTTGGCAGTTGAAAAGATGTTGAAAAAATTTTGGGCGTTTGGGGTTGTCATTCACAGTATCACAATAAGTTGGACAAAATTGTGCAGTACTTCATAGCCAGCCTCGGCTCGACCGGACCCCACCAACATGACCGCAAGATTTGAAAGCATCAAGACGTTTTGTAGTGCCGAGTTAGAATCCTATCCACTGGAATAATCTGGTTAAAAATTTTTCTGAGCTTCCCTGGCTCCATATTGGTCATCTTTTTCTTCACGCTAGTGAACTTGTCTTTCTTTTCTTTTAGTTTCGATGTGCTTTGCCTGCGTTTTTAAACGTGTTTCCTTTGCTAGTTCAAGGTGTGGCACACCAGCAGCCGCAAACAAATATCTATGTTTATTTCAGCATGCTGCCCCAAGCATGATGGCTTGTAGCTTTTCGTACTTGATGCTGTGGATATTATTAACCTTACGTATAGTTATCGGCGTCTGTTATTCCGCAAAACCACAGAGACTAAGTGGGTGTTAACGCAACCGTGGGTAATAATTTTTTTGTTGCGAGTTGTAAAGTGCCAAGATGTAATGCAAGTTCTGTTAAGGAGCAACGCATGTGACGCATTGGTATTTATTGTCATTAACGAAGAACAGTTTTCTTGTATAGAGTTCATATCTACGCTCAGACATCACTAAAGTAGGACCTAAGCCAGTTTAGCACTGCTCAATAATTATCTAGGTGTATGACGAGGCTCCTGTGCAAGACGAGGTATCTAAATATATCCGAATGCTACTGATAGATCCAGGAGTACCAACAGAGCGGCTCTTCGTGATCAGCATCGCTACAATGCTGCACACGTGTAAAGGGACTTGAACGTGACCACGGAGGCAGTAGGAATATGACAGACAAAAGCTCGTTGGAACACACCAGATCAGTTGGGACGTCAAATGGATATACAAATAATCCAGCGGAAGAAATTGAATATTCCTAATATTACCTGAAGAAAGGAGAGAAAGTCACAAAAGCCGGAGATATGACTCAGATTAGGCAAGGCGGACGATGAGTTAGCTACGCCATCAACAACTTACCACTAGCCGGATATAAGTAAGAAAAAATGTAATTCAGTTTTGTAGTTGCTGCATTTTTGTATAACTCGATGTTGTATAGTGTAATTGTACGATTGTACAATTCAATGTTGTGCAGTTGTAAAATTGCACAGTTCATGGTGCCCTGATCCTACTGCCGTCGTGCTGGTTCTGTCCCATATTATATGGATGAGAATGGTCAATTTCTGCCTGCAAAATATTGGTGCGAGAGGGTTGCGTTCGTAACCAAATTCAAGTGTTGCCTCGAGTTGACTGTACCCGCCAATTCAGATACACTACTGAAATCTCATGCCCCACAACATTGCCTTTTTCAGTCTCCGGGTTTGTGTTAAATATCCCGCAGGTGGAATCGGATAAGGCCGCGCGATAAAGAAATGGTACCCAATATTGCAGCAGACTCAGCCGAAAAATTTGACATGGCCAAAGGGGTCATCTGATACCAAGCCGTTCAAGATTTCCCAACCGCCAGGTCATAACAATGCCTGACCACCGTTTTATTGCTTTGCTTGCCTCGAACACTTTAGGCTGACTCGCCCGACGGTAAACAGTTTTCGGTAAATTTAGGCCGCTAAAAGATTAAGGACAGCAAGGGCTATTACCCAAAGGCTACTCCTAGTAAAAATTAGTACGGTCGTGGTCCAAAGTGGTACGATCTTGGTCAAAAATAGCTATGATGGCGGTCCGAAGTGGTGCGTGCGGTCGTGCTGGGTTGAAACCATCCTTACCTGACTAATTATAAATTCGCCACCTGAGCAGTAGTGCACTCGACTGTCGTAGCAGTCTTTCATTCCAACGGCACAATCTAATAAATGAAAGTCATCTGCTAAGTCTGTTGGCTACCGAAGGCATACCGAAAGCCGCTCAGGCTGTGAGTGCGCTATACAAAACTGTTCGGTGTAACACCCACATGGTCTTCATGACTTTATGGAGTTACAGACGGAGATACAAAATATTTTTAATAACATTATTCAGGCTTGCAGATGCAATGTGACGACTGAAAAATTATCGAATCTTTTCATTCTGTGCAGGCACCTGCAGTGCCCCAACAACGACGTTTCTTGGGGCGAAAGTTGTGCTGGCGTCAGCGGCTTCGTCATCGTATGCGATAAATACCACTCTGCAAGTGACTTGCTCTTCTGGCTATACTATCCAAAATGGAACAACGAACATTACGTGCAATTCCACTGGCTCATGGCAGTGGACTGGTGGCTCTGCGTCGGTGTGCGCTTCTGGTAAGTCTAAAAATGCTATGTGCTGTTCATGAGATATTGACAGCGGTTCAATGTCTCAAATGTACAATCATGCTGCAATCATGATGGCTGTAAAACTGCTTTCAAGCAGGACAGAGCAAAATAGTTGACGAGTCAGAAGATTTACAAACAAGATTCGGTGGAAGACAACTGACGTGTTCCTGGGCCAAAATCTTATGGCCCCTTTAAATTCCTAATCTAAAGTAAATTGCTTAAGGAAAGTATTTGGATATGTGCCATTCAACCTCAAAGCCACAAAGTTTAATTCACCATTGGGAGAAGGCAGTACTTCTATGATGCTTTAAAAATGTTAATAATAATACACTTGATAAAGCACACTCAGAGAACTCAAATCTCTTTCTAGGCGTTTCACATTTGCTGCAAAGAGAAGCGCGATTGAATAGTGAGTAATATGTTGTTATATCATGCTTGATAAACATGAATAACATGGTTATGGGTGGTATGCACAGGATCAGCATGCAAGTGTGGTTAGTAGCAGCATGCACAGTGTCAGCACGCACAAGCACACGAAGGACGAATCACAGGGACCCACTAAATACTGTCCTAAATAGGTGTGTTTTAAAGTTCTTTTTAAATGTGTTCAAGTTATGGGATGTTCTGACGCAAGTCGGGAGTGAGTTCCAGGCTTTGGGACTATACTAACTGAATGCATGGTCTCCAAAGGATTTGGGTTTGTACGAGGTATTGGTAAACTGTTGGATTCCGTATAGCGGGTGGTACGATGCCTGGTCGGGTGGCGGAGTAGATCTGAGAGATAGGCTGGAGCTAAAGAATAAAGTGACCTTAAATCTCTTTAAAGGCACTTTAGATATACTTAGAAAGTCATTTAAATTGCACGTCTTGTAATTAAGGTTCCTTTAGGTCTTTACTTAATTATTTTTTTCAATACGTTTTACCTGTATTTAATTTATAAACATTGTTAATAGCTTTCGTAATAGGCGCATATTGTAATATATATATATATATATATATATATATATATTACAATATGCGCCTACTACGAAAGCTATTAACAATGTTTACAAATTAAATACATATAATATATATATTTATAAATAAATAAATAAACAAATAAATAAATAAATAAATATATATATATATATATATATATATGAAATAGTAGGCGCATTACCTCGCCAGTGAACTTTAAGCAGAGGAATGCAACAGCTAGTTTATCGTCTACTTAGGACCTGAAGGCGCTAAGACGCTTAAACTGATGCAGCAGTTCAGCTAGGTTCATAGGAGTCAAGCCGTGGCAGGCCTTGTGGGTCAGCCCAAGAACTTTACTCTGTATTCGTTGCTCAACCGGTATCCATCCTAGCTCTTTTAGCAAAGGAGACACGTGCTGAAACCTCTGGGCCTTGAAGATAGCCTTGCAGCCATATTAATAGTCAACTGCAGTGGCTTAGTTGCTTTCTTTGGTAGCCCAGCCCAAAGAGATTTACAATAATCAAGCCGAGACAGAACTGATCTGCTAGTCAAATATTTTGCATGCCGCTGTGGCAGACAGCTCCTAACCTTGAATAGGGATCGAAAGTAATGGCTAGCTTTAGAAGCAGTCTTCTGAATGAAGCTTTTAATATTACGCAGCTGTCAAAAATGCCACCTATAGTTTGAGCACGTGCTGATGGTCACACAAAAGCATCACCTATTAAAAGAGCAAAGCCTTTTAATCCAGCCACACGCTTAGGGTGTCTTACGAGCAGCAGTTTGGTTTTATCGTCATTTAATTTCAGGAAGTTTTCCGACATCCAGGATCAAATGTCGGCGAGGCAAGCATTCAGTTTCTCAGTTTCTGCAGCAGATTCCGACGGTTTGTATGAAAAATACAGCTGAGTATCGTCGGTATAAAAGTGATATCCTATTACGTGGAACTTAATCACTTTTCCCAGAGGTTGTGTATAAATAGTTAACAGCAAGGGACCGAGTACGGACCCTTGAGGGACTCCACAGGTGACCCTTCTCGTGTGAGAGACCTGACCCCCACACGACACGGATTGAACACGATCAGAAAGTACGATTTAAACCACACCAATGCTTTGTCTGCCGGACCAATCGTTTTTCTTAATTCGTTCAAGTAGAACAACGGGATCAATGGAGTCGAAGGCAGCAGACAGATCTAGCAGACCTAGGGCAGTGACATTCCCGTAATTTCGATCTTGTCCAGTGACGTAACTAAAAAAAGCATTGACGTAGACACATTTTCAAAAATCTGTTTTCGTTGCATCTTGATCTGCACCCAGACTCCACCGCCAGTCCCGATACGCTCACTGGCGCAGTGAATATGACACTCATGGGTGCTCTTGACAAGCATGCTCTCTTTTATTCTATCCGTGTACAGAGTCATGGAGACTCCTTTCAATTTACAAAAAATTGAAAAGATGAACCGTTTTAAGCACAGGCTTGAACGTCTTTTTAAGAAATCTGGGTCTGATGCAGATCTTCCAAAATTCAAAGACTTCCTGTGAATTTACACTGAAAGCTTAAAAAAGGTAGGCTTATTTTTTAACTCGAAAACTGAATTCCTGCCAGTCGGACAGTATAAGCAGATTCATAAGACAGAAACAATTTACTGGCCAACCCTGAGAGGTCTGGCTTCCTAGACCTTAAAGGCTCAGCCGAAAAGTGTTCAGCCTTCTTTACTGAAAACACTGTGCACATTTCTGCCTCCATGTAGCCCCTTCCGAGTACAGAAATTGTGGAATCACATCCCGTGACCTCCCTCAAAAGGTTTTCCAAGGTTTCTGCATGCGATGTGGCTACCTTAATAAGGTCTAGTAAAAAGACTCGTCTCCTGACGATCTTATACCTGAAGACCCTCTATCCTATACATCTCTGTGGTCTTCACTGGCAGACCAACTTAGCCCCGCAATAACGGATATTTGTAATGCTTCTTTAAAAATACTTGTACTCAAGTCCTTCAAAACTGCAATTGTTAGACCCATGATTAAAAAGCCTGGAATAGATACAGAGGTTCATAAAACCTATCGCCCAATTTCTTTTTTCCTTTCTTATTTAAGGCTTTAGAAGATTGTCGCTAAGCAGCTGGTTGCATTATTAAAAAAATGAAATGTCAGAAACATTTCAATTAGGTTCAAGAAGCAGCACCACTGAGACTGCTATCCTCCGTGTTAAAAATGACATTTTATGTAGCAACGATGACGGGAATGTCATTGTCCTAGCTCTGCTAGATCTACCAGCTGCCTTCGAAAATATTGATCACGATGTCCTACTTGAACGATTGAGAATAACGATTGGTCTGACAGACAAGGCGTTAGCGTGGTTAAAATCGTACTTGTCTGATCGTGTTCAATCCGTGTCGTGTGGGGGTCAGGTCTCACACACAAGACGGGTCACCTGTGGAGTCCCTCAAGGGTCAGTCCCCGGACCCTTGCTGTCCTCAATTTATGCTCAACTTCTGAGAAAAGTGATTAAAGCCCACGAAATAGAAAATCACTTTTATGCTGACGATGCTCAACTCTATTTGCCATTCAAACCGTCGGAATCTGCTCCAGCAACTGATAAAATGAATGCTTGCCTTGCCGATATTCGATCCTCAATGTTTCAGAATTTCTTGAAGCTAAGCGACAATAAAACCGAACTGCTTCTCACAGGACAGCCTTAGCGTGTGGCTGGATTGAAGGGCTCAGCCATACTAATAAGTAATGCTGCTGTGCGACCAACACCACGTGCTTGAAATTTACGTTTTGTTTTCGACAGCTGCCTAAATGTTAAAAGCTTCATTCAGAAGTGTACTCCTATAGCTAGCTATCACGTTCAATCTCTATCGAAGATTAGGAGTAGCCATCCATGGTGGCATGCAAATAAGTTAAACTGGCTCCTCAGTTCTGTCTCGGCTTGATTATTGTAATTCCCTCTTGGCTGGGCTACCAAAGAAAGCTATTAAGCAACTGCAGCTGGCTCTGAATATGGCTGCAAGGCTAGTTTTGAAGTCCCAGAGGTTTGACCACGTGTCTTCTTTGCTAAAACAGGTAGCACGGCTGCTGGTTTATCAACGGATACAGATCAAAGTTCTTAGGCTTACCGAGGAGGCCCGCAATGGCTTGGCTCCTCCGTACCTAGTTGAACTGCTGCACCAGTTTTATCCTCTTCATGCCCTCAGGTCCGGTATGGACAATAAATTAACCGTTCCATTTCTCAGCTTAAAGTTCCTTGGCGACAGAAGCTTTAGCTCAGCAGGTCCTATACTGTGGAACCCGCTTCCACAATTCTGACGCAACAACAACTACTCTCCTGCTGCTGACTATAGCTCATCCTTTTCAGCGGTCCTGAGATGCTACTTCCGTGCTATCCACTACCTCAACTGCTCTCCTGACTCTGCTATCCATCCCACTTTCTCTTTGTTGTGTGAGACGAAGTCTGTTGCCTACCGAATGGGTACCGAAAGCCGCTTAGGTTGAGTGAGCTATACAAAAACTCTCTTGCGTAGCAGCCCCATGGTCTTTATGGCTTTTTGAATTTACAGACCGAGATATATTACATTACACTACCTTACATTATTGCATTTAAAGGTCAAAGGTCATGGGTCGTCAAGCACTTAAAGCATTGCTTAGGGTCTAGTGCAAGTCGAAAGAGCCGTTCGTATGGAAAGCGCCTTCCTCAGGCCGGTTTTACTAATGATCCACGTTGGGTTTAAATTAGCTCGTGTAGCTGGCGAATTAGGAGCTTCTATTAAAATGGTTTAGTCCGCAGCAAGCTCCATAATGAATGTTTATGGGTTACGTTGCATACTATACGTGCCTTGATTACTTGCAAAGATTCCGATACCCCTCTACAATGAAACTTACGCTGAGAAGCTGACTTTGAACTGATATGTGCCTTGGAAATAGTCGCGACAAGTCGAGGCTTAGGTGCGACAAGTCGAGGCCTAGGTGCGGAGCGATATAGAATTTTTCAAAGCTATGTATGTGCGATGTTAGACCAGGCTAGGAAATAAGGCACCGGAGCTGTTACCACAGTAACAATCTTTGGGTAGCGATCAGCTGGTCAGAGAATTAGCGGCAATACATTTTTGTAACTATTTGTCCCGAAGTCTATTGCAGCTTCAATCAAGTAGCAGGCAGCCCCTGGCACTTACGCTAGTTTGGCATTACTTATGGTGCTTCACTTGGTACGTCTGCTGCCGCGTCGCTTCGATTGGCGGTCTACGAGTTTCATCAAATAGTAGTCTGTGCACATTGCAAGCTCTGTTATATATGGGGCGTAGAAACTTTCACATCTTGACCAAGCTAGGCCGAAAACACAGCAACAGCATAGTAGATAACATAATTATAGTGCACTTATATAATAATATATATATTATATAAAATTATACTTATATATAGTGCAGCTATATAATTATATATATAATTGTAGTATAATGGTGCTAGTCTTCTATATTCTTGTGGTAATTATAGTGGTGCTAGTCTTTTATATTCTTGATCAATTAGTAAATGACAATTCATGCATCATGTCCTTATTCGCTCCCTTTGTTGTAGAGTGAAGCTTGTAATAGCTTCCTGACATCAAAGTATTTACCGAATATGTGCACTAGAAGCTACAGGGGTGCCTTTGCCCCACTTCATCGTGAACTTTGAAGATTTTAATAATGAGAATCTGAAAATGTTACTAATTAAAGCAAAATTTCTTGAATTAAATTAATCTGTCAATAATTAGATCATTTTCAAAAGTCGACATCATTTTCATTATTTAAAGCCCTTGAAAGTAATGTACGTGCATTTTGTAGTCTAATTGTGGCTATTACCAACTTCTAAGTATTTACGGACACTTCTAACAGAGTCAATCACTGCCCGATAAGGGTCTCTTTCATGTTTCTAACTGAGCCAATCAGTGCCCGACTACAAAACCTTCATACTTTTTAACTTAGCAAGTCACTGCCAGGCTTTGACACCTTGCCGAACTCTCTCGCTGAGTCAAGTGCTACCGGAATATAATATGTTTAATAATTTGCTCGAAGAGCCAATCTATTTTGGACTGCAAAACTTTCCGGAACTGTGTGACTGAGCCAATTAATTACGTATAGAAATGTCTTTCCGGTCTGTCCTGCTGAGCCAAATACTACACCACTAAAGAGCATTTGATTCTCATCTAACCGAGCGAAACGCTGGCAGACAATAACGACTCTTTAAGCTTTAGTAACTGAGCAAGCCATCGAATGACTAGAAAAATCTCCAGATTTCGCTTGATGAGCTAATAATTTACCAGACTACAAATCGTCCCAAGACTTTTTAACTAAGACAATCTCGTGCAGCCAATCTTTGCTATACTAGCGTGCGATTAGGATGAGATAGGGTAGGTGAGGTCAGTCTGCTGATAAACTAAACTCATAAATAGAGAGAGAGAGAGAGAGAGAGAGAAAGAGAGAGAGAGAGAGAGAGCGAGATGTAGAGGATCACCTTGTTCGGGAATCCAATCCACAACCCGAATCACGATGTGGGATTACCTAACCTATTGCCTATGACACACGCTAGACGACGGCCAACATGTAAAGCCTATTCTAAACGTGACCCATTAAGAATGCATTTAGTAATTGGCGTGTGGTCAAATGCACCATATATTGACAAGGGATGAATGTTAATGGTAAATTGAAAATTTCTTCGTTGGCATGGCAACGCCCTATCATTAAATTAAAAATTGGAACCAGAATGCAAAGAATATAGGTAATCACGGCATAATCTTTGGAGTGGTACTAATTTACTTGCTTTTGGATCGCAAAAATTAAAATTTAACTGTGATGCTTGCCTCTCGTTGCCAATTATGATTTGGGATACAAATGCGATGAGATTAGATCACTGCCGCTAAGCTGCCTTGATATTTATTGCATGCAGCCTGTGAGTTGTCGACCGTATTTCTGTAACCTGCTACTTTCAGGCTGCTCAAGCCTTCCGACGTTCACTACTGGCGTTGTGCTGGCCGCTACTCCGTCACGACCTTATCTCACCAGTAGCATCGTCAACGTTACATGCGACGGAGGATACATTTACAGCAGGGGCGGTACAATGGCCACGTGCAGCTCCACCGGCTCCTGGACGTGGCCCAGTGCGGGGCAGCTGTATTGCAACTTAAATGGTAGGAGGACAATGCTTCCTAAGCATACATATATATTTCACTTTACAGCAAATGTAAAGCGCCTAGAGAGAGATTAAGTTCTCTGAGGGCGCTTTATCAAGTGAATTATTATTATTATACATTTGGCTAGTACTCACTCTTTAAGCACATTCGTCTTGATTTCTGTTAGTCACTCCTTGCTGGTCTTCAGGCCAATACAATCAGATTCTTATTGCTGGTGCAAAAACCTGCAGCTGGGCTTCTCTGTTGTGAGCGACACAATTACCACACCACACCTCTTCTAGCCGACCTGCACTGACTTCCACTCAAGCAACGAATCGAGGTTCTTTCACTCACTTTTAGGTCCCTCCATTCTTTGGCTCCAGCCTACCTATCAGATCTCCTCCCCACCAGGCTAAGCATTGTACAACCCAATTTCCGGAATCTAATCTTTTGCCTAAACCTCATAAGAACCTCAATTCCTTCGGAGACCGTGCCTTTAGTTCATATGCTCCCAAAACCTGCAACTACATTCTGACTGGAGTCACGACATTCCCTGACTTGATGACAGTTAAAAAGAAGGTTACAACGCAAGCATTTATCACAGCATTTAGAGGATCCATGTGACTATTCCTTTGTGAGCTTATGCGTGCCAACACTGTTCATTCTGCCACTAACCGTATTTGACTGCTGTTCCAGCGCATGTCACGTCTAACCATGTTATGCTTGTCCTCATTCAGCCTGCTACCATTAACCATTCAAGCGTGGTTCTTTTGAAGCAAATGTAAAGCTCTTACAAAAAGATTGATTTTTCTGGGGAACGATAACGAAATGTATTATTATTATTTTTATTATTATTATTTCCTCGAGACTTCTAAATGTTCTCTGTACAATCAATTCTAGTCTGCTTAAATCCGCCCATTCTCAACGAGGGCGTGGTATTTCCGACTAATACATCGTATCCCAAGAGTCAAGCACAGCCTGTGCAGTGCAATAGCAGCTACATCGCGGTGTCCGGTGGCACATACGTGACCTGCATCGTGACTGGCTCAAACAGCTACACTTGGCAATGGCCGAGCAGCAACCCGCTGATCTGTACAACAGGTAAAGCCAACGCTGGACAGTCTAATGATTGAACTCATACTAACTCACACCCTGCATGACCAACTCTTACTGCTAGATAGTTTCGTGTTTGATCGTGCAGTCTCTTCGGCCACATCTAAAGGCAAGCTAATAGTGCTACCCAGCTCTGTTTTGCAGGTTGCTTGGCTCCCACCTTAAATGCCAATACGGCACTTTTATCTGGAACAATGGCTGCTTCTTACGACCTGACATCTGTGCTACAACTGAAATGTGCATACTCAGGATACATAGAGAATAACACAGGAAACACTGGAACCTGCGTTTCACTGAACACCTGGGAGTGGACGAATGATACCATCCTGTCATGCGCTCTAGGTAAGCGACGGCGAAGCAATGTAAGTGACTCTGTGAATTACATTTGTTGTGCCAAACCTCTGAATATTGTATGCAATCACTCTATCAAAGTGACTAAGATGCTATTTAATAGCCTTATACTATCTTAAGTTTGTACACAGTGTGTCTATTTTAACGCTCCAACTGAGCATCATTCAATTCTCTGGTTCTTTATAGGTTTTACTATTTTTATGATCCCGCATGTGTGCCTGTTTTTTGTTTCTCGCTAATAAAATTCTCGCTGACCTGCACTGGCTTCCAGGAATGCATCGACTTTTAGGTTTTGTCAGCCAATTTTAGGTCCCTTCATTCCTAGGCTCCGGCTTACCTGTCAGATCTACTACCCCACCAGTCTAAGCATCGTATCACCCGCTTTCCGGAATCTAACTATTTACCTATACCTCGTAAAAAACCTCAACTCCTCTCAAGACTATGCCTTTTTTCGTATTATTTTGTATTAAGCCAGAAACTCACTCCCGACTTGCTTCACGAAATCACCTGAATTGAAAACATTAAAAAAAAATTTAAAAACACATCTATTCATCACAGCATTTAGTGGGCTCCGTGATTTGGCTTTTATGTGCTTATGCGTGCTGGCACTGAGCATGCTGCCACTG
The DNA here is from genome assembly GCA_009760855.2 of Cristatella mucedo. Lineage (NCBI taxonomy): Eukaryota > Metazoa > Bryozoa > Phylactolaemata > Cristatellidae > Cristatella > Cristatella mucedo. Next base: position 806,310 of record WPIO01000094.1, on the reverse strand, counting down.
AGCACACTTGCATGCTGGACCTGTGCATTTCACTCTTAACCATGTCATTCTTGTTGTTAATTGAACATGATGCCACTAACCATAAAATCGTGCTAACTTTGATGCAAATATAAAGCGCCTAGAAGGAGATTGAACTTTCTGAAGGTGCTTTATCAAGTGTATTATTAATATTATTATGCGGAGCTACAATTTTAAAGAAAATAAGAATATACGTCGTGACTCGGATATATAGGTATTAATTGTGGACCTGTCCTCGTTGCCAATGTTCACAGCGTCTTTCCATCGCCCTGGATGTTTAGGAACACAGGAAAGATGAGATATGCAAATTTAGACTATATAGACAGACAACGTGCCACAAAAAACCACCGTAATATACCGTCAACCAACTAAAGAATGTTTGCTTGCATTGCCTGATTGAAAAGAGACTGCAGACCCAACTGAACACCTGTATGGCAAACTGCATGACTGTACACCTGGGCTGCACACCTACACGATAGTACGAGCCAGTACTTATTGATTGTACGAGCGCAATAAGTTCAAAGGATGTGATTGCACTTTAAAGAGAAAGAGCTGCAATATGCAATCAAAATTGGAGCATCAGGAACCTGATTGTTGGGTATTTGTTTAGCCAAATACTTTTGGATTGTGGTATTGGCCGAGGCGATTCAGTCAATTGCAATGCAATTTCGAAACAAATACCACAGGCATATGTTGCAAAATTGTACGAATACAACATAAAGGAAGAATAGACCAACGTGCAAGCACAACTGGAGCTTTTAGTACACGCTTTCTGGTCGTGTTTAGGCAGATTGCCATATATTGTGATATGGGACCGGCCATTACAATTGATTTCGGTGCATTTCGTGAGAGCGTGCATGCCTAACGGCTCAGAATTTATTTGGGCGCTTTTTGAACTAAGTCTAGTGATATATGTAACGCAAATTGGAGTGGATTACAGTGGCTTTCGGGATACGCCCAGACTTTTTCGAGCGATTGCCGAACATTGCCAAGTGAGCAGATGCTAAATTTCGTGAATTCACGTCGTAGTGCATACAGCACAGCTCGCTTTAATATGAAATGAAGCCTGGAGCTTGGCGCAATCCGTTTCATGTCGTTTTCAAGTGAATGCGATGAAATTCAGTGGATTTCAGTGGTATTTTCCTTGGTCTATATTTCTAGTCGATCGAAGTTGATTGCGTGAGGAAGCCAGTGCAAGTGGAAGTCAAATCTTGTGATAGAACTTGTTACAAAATGCACTGTCATGGTCAATCAAAAGAGGAACGGTTCACCCAGAATTTTGCTCTTTACGTTGTGGAATGTGGTATTTGTACGGGCAGTGTAAAGCGCCTGGAAAGAGATTGAGTTCTCCGAGGGCGCGTTTTAAAGTGCATAATTATCATTTTTATCTCTGCGGACTTCGTCAAAACGCATAAGAAGAATGGTGAAATTTTTTGTAGGTCAATTTAAAATATAGCTTAGTTTTATATTCCAATATTATTGGAGCTTAGCGTAGCCAATTTGTGGTGGATTTGAGATGGCTTAAAGTGTATTATTGTAAAGCTTTGACACCATGATATGATATTTAGTGAGTACATACAATCAAAGGTTAAATGCAATATTTAATAGAAATTCGAAATCGGCTCCCGAGATTACCTGTTAGCTTAATGAGAGTAGACTGCGGTAGATCGCAATAATAAATTCATATCTGCATGACCCAAGCGTGGGGCCTACACTTCACATCTCTTCAGTAGGCGCAGGCGTGACTGCTCCACGTGAATGACAGCCCACGTTCAGTTATCTGCTTCTAGTTCTCTACGCTGGCAAACTGGGTAACTGGGTATGAAAGCGAAGGCTTACACAACTTGTGTAATAGTAGGTTTTTAATCACCATTACGTTGATCATAATGATGAACAATTTTAAAATGTGAGCGGCCATCAAAGTCTAATTATGGAAATTCAAGCAAGTGAGCCGAGAGATAGAGAAAGGGAGAGAAAAAAGAGAGAGAGAGAGAGAGATAGAGAGAGAGATAGAGAGAGAGAGAGAGAGAGAGAGAGAGAGAGAGAGAGAGAGAGAGAGAGAGAGAGAGAGAGAGAGAGAGAGAGAGAGAGAGAGAGAGAGAGAGAGAGAGAGAGAGAGAGAGAGAGAGAGAGAGAGTAGCAACTAAGCTGAGAAAGCTGCACTGCCATACACTTCGATGCACTGTGATGCAGCTGTTATTTTCACAATAAATGTCAGATAACTGCAGTAAGCGCAATTTTGATTCCAAAATATGCCGAGTGGTTGCAAGCGCAAACACACAAATTTAATGTAATTGGAAAACAATTCTTGTACTATGGCCTCAAAAGACTCTAGGCAGCCTGTCTGTTTTTCACGTTCATACGAAGATACAGCTACCATTTCCACAAACAAGTTACCACAACTGATATTTTTATTCCAAAGGGGTTCAATATCCCGGGTCTTTGGAGGCCTTTATACTAATACTGCTACTACTAATACTACTACTATTCCTAATAATGCTACTGCTACAACTACTACTATTACTAGTGCTACTACTACTGCTACTGCTACTGCTACTGCTGCTGCTGCTGCTGCTGCTGCTGCTGCTGCTGCTGCTGCTACTGCTGCTACTACTACTAGCTACTACTGCTGCTGCTACTGCTGCTGCTGCTGCTGCTGCTGCTGCTGCTGCTACTACTGCTGCTGCTAATACATTTGATATAGTGCCCTCAGATAACTCAATCGCTTTCTAGGCACTTTAAATTTGCTGCAAAGGAAGCGCGATCGAATGGATGAATGCGAGAATTCGCAAAACCTATTGAAACATTTTGTTTGGATAAACCCGAAACAATCTTGTCCATACATTGAATTTAGACGCAGTTATGCAATGCCTATTGTGAAAATGACAGCTGCTACATCGTATTCTAAAAATGTAAGACTACTAATTGAGCCTGGTCATGGAGACCATTGGACGAGAACACTCATTTGCAATGCACACAATTTAGTGCATAGTCTGGATTACCTTTTTTATAACGTGGAATCAACATCAAAGTAGAGCAACGACTATCGTCGCAATGGCAACTGAACGGCAATATGGAGATTTAAGAAGGCTGAATAGCCCGAGCTGCTCGAGGTCATAGCATGAGACAATGCATACTCAATGGTATGAAATACCGTCAGTAAACCCGGATCACCATTTTCTGTAATGAGGAATCAAATCGCTGTCGCGAAAGTTTTTTTGTGGCAATGACAGCCGTAGCACTATCGGAATATATGGGGGTAATCACTGGGCCGGGTCCTCAATGGCGTGAGAATACACACAATCCCAATATGTGGGTAAATCTGGAACATTGCTTGCTTTAAATTGCAATCACAACCGCAGTTTAGGGAGACGTTTTCCTATTCAGGAGGCTCTATCGAAGGGGAGGCCATGGCATTAGAATAGAAAAGCGAAATCACATGCAATCTGATCGGTAAGCGAGGAGCACTTCTGTCAGTTATTTGAAGTGCAAACCACAGTTGTGAAGACCATTTAAAGAAATGGTGGCTTTGTTGCAGTTCAAATGTTGTGGCTAATATTTGTGCCGGAACATTTGAAAATAAATAATTAGAACGCACAATCGCAATCACGGAAATTTGCGGGTTAATTTGACAAACCATTTTTTATATAATTTAGAATAAAAAAATCATCCACAGCTGGTTTGGTCCAGTGGTTAAGGTGCTCGTGCCGACCAAGGCCTGGCTGAGGTCGTGGGTACGAGCCCCGAGGTGTATGTGAAGCACCTGAATATCACTCTCTTAGGGTGCTATAGAAATCGGTTAATTTTTTTAAATCCACTGTTCCCCGAAGAATGTTTTGAAAATGGCTTCTGCAAATCTGTTTGAACATTTAAAAAAGCTGGCTGTCCCGTGCCATTTCAGGCCGTAGCAAGAGAACGCATGCAAGTGCTATTTCATGGAATTCGTCTGGTAAATCTTTAACCATTCTGTATAATTTGATGAAAAAACCTAGTTTTCTCAAGTGTTTGGTGAAATTGGCCGCTAGCAATGGCGAATGTATGGATGTAGTGTGGTAGCGTACGGCAGTGGAACGATAGAGAGAGAGAGAGAGAGAGAGAGAGAGAGAGAGAGAGAGAGAGAGAGAGAGAGAGAGAGAGAGAGAGAGAGAGAGAGAGAGAGAGAGAGAGAGAGAGAGAGAGAGAGAGAGACAGAGAGAGACAGAGAGAGACAGAGACAGAGACAGAGACAGAGAGAGAGAGAGAGAGACAGAGACAGAGAGAATCTGTTTGAGGCATAGAGAGTCTTATACATATAAATGCAATGAAGGGTCCTAGTTTTTTGTTACTAATAACAACAATATTAATAAAGTTTGATACATCGCTTTGAGAAATTTGTGTCTTTTAAGGCACTTTGCATATGATTTACAGGAAGCATGATCACTCTAGCGCTCATTGTATCGACATGCAAATATGGTTGGTGGTAGCATGCACCGTGTCTGCACGTATAAACACACCAAGAAAAAAATCGCAAGAACCATGAAAACGCTTTGATAAATAGGTGCATTTTCCCTTCTTTTTAAATGCTGTCAAGTGGTCACAATAAGAAAAAATAAAAAAGCGCATGGACTAATCATGATAAAGTGAGTCTTGAAACATATTTCTTCTGAACGCTAAACTTCATGATCTATGGATGATTGCTTTTAATTGGCCTTTTCACTTTTTTACTTAAACTATGCACAGGTAACAAGATTTTCGATAGTGAAGACTGAAAGATAAATCGATGATGCTAACCGAGAAAAAATCCTAGAGAACTAGCAGATACTCTTGTCTAGCAGTATAACACGAGAATGTCAATTGCTGTCCAGCTGTATGCAGTTTCTGGTAAATACTAACCAGTAGATATCGCCCATACTCAGCCTGCAATAATTAGCGATCATAGGCAAGTGGAGATTTTGCAGAAGGTCGGCTTGGAACAAAACAAGGCATGACATTTCAACTGTACACTAATTAATATAAGACAGAGCATCAGTCTCATTTTGACGGTTTATTTTAGAATTGACATACATACGATTATGCCACAGTCAGTGATTTGCAATATAACTCACTGTGTGAATGATCGCTGACGAGGCTATCTGCAGGATCTGTGAGATTTAGGCACTCTCTTCCGGTGTCTTGGTTGTGATAATTTATTAGGCTTGACATGTTACAGGGTGCTCATCTGGACCAAGTCTCTTACGTGGTACAGAGCTAGCAAGCGGAAATCCCCCAGAAAGTGCCTATTTCAAGAACACCGTGCTAGCAGCGCAGTGCTCGCTCGGATACGCCTTCAGTTACGGCAGCTATTCAGTCACGTGCTCTTCGTCCGGCAGCTCGTATTCATGGTCCTGGGCTAACGGGCAATTGGACTGCCGAGTAGTCAGTAAGCAGCTACACGCGCTCGGCTGGCAATGAAGTCGAATGTGGCCCAGCCAAACGCGATCTCGCATGCATCGATGGGCTTGACTGAGCGATTAATGAAGTCGTGTTATGGTTGCTAGGCTGTATTTCTCTACCAACGCTACCAAGTGGTGCCATACAAGCTGACACATTGAAGGCGCCTTATAACAATAGCCAGACAGCCAATATTACTTGCAACTCCAACTACACAATTTACGGTGGTAGCACGACAGTAACGTGCCTCGTAAATTTCGGATCGTCGTACACATGGTCATGGGGCTCTCTCGGCACTATAAAGTGCACTACTGGTAAGGCTGCCTTCAATAATCTGTCTGAACACACCTCTATTGTAACGTCATGATTAAGCATGGGCAACTACAGTAATCAACCTAATCAGTATAAGGCTGAAGTCGGAAGCTTAAGGCATCACAATTCTGTTATATTTCATTCTTTGAATACGTGTTTTCATGTGTACAGTCAATGGTCATTCGCTAAAATATGGTGATCTATTAATTATTTTTTATAGTGTATGCTATTATCGTGTACAGAATTTAGCTTGTGCAGTCACCATGTCACGCAGCCGTTAGTGCAGAAGCTATGACAGCAGATACTGATCGTGGCTACCGTGTTTAAAGAATAAGATAGGCCTGGTTTCTAGATGCCAACTTGTTCTTGTATGTATGTATGTATGTATGTATGTATCTCCGTCAGTAACTCCACAAAGTCATAAAGACCATGTGGGTGTTACGCAGGAGAATTTTGTATAGCCCACTCACAGCCTAAGCGGCTTTCGGTACGCATTCGGTAGCCAACAGACTTCGTCTCACGCAACAAAGAGAAAGTGGGAAGCATAGCAGAGTTAGGAGAGCAGTTAAGGTAGTGAGTAGCATAGAAGTAGCAGTTCAGGACCGCTGAAAAAGATGTGCCATAGTCGGCAGTTCGAGAGTAGATGTCGTTGCGTAAGAATTGCGGAAGCGAGTTCCACAGTCTAGGACCTGCAGAGCTAAAGCTTCTGTCGCCAACTGTCTTTAAGCGGAGGAATGGGACAGCTAATTTATTGTCAACACAGGACCTGAGGGCGCGAACAGGCTGAAACTGATGCAGCAGTTCAGCTAGGTACGAAGGAGCCAAGCCGTGGCGGGCCTTGTGGGTCAGCGTAAGAACTTCGCTCTGTATCCTTTGCTCAACCGGCAACCATCCTAGCTCTTTCAGCAGAGGTGACACGTGCTCAAACCGCTGGGACTTGAAGACCAGCCTTGCAGCCATATTAATAGTCCGCTGTAGTGGCATAATAGTTTTCTTTGGTAGCCCAGCCAAAAGGGAATTACAATCATCAAGCCGAGACAGAACTAAAGAGCTAGTTAAATTTTTTACAAGCCACCGTGGGAGACAGCTTCTAATCTTGGATAGGGATCGGATGTGATGGCTAGCTGTGGAGGCAGTCTTCTGAATGAAGCTTTTGAAATTGAGGCAGCTGTCGAACACGACACCTAGATTACGAGCACGTGGTGAAGGTCGCACAATAGCATCGCCTATTAGAACAGCAAAGCCTTTTAATCCAGCCACACGCTTAGGGTGTCCTATGAGAAGCAGTTTGGTTTTATCGTCATTCAATTTCAGGAAGTTTTCCGACATCCAGGATCGAATATCGGCAAGGTAAGCATTCAGTTTCTCAGTTGCTGCAGCAGATTCCGACGGTTTAAATGACAAATACAACTGAGTATCGTCAGCATAGAAGTGATATCCTATTCCATGGGCCTTAATCACTTTTCCCAGAGGTTGCGTATAAATGGAGAACAGCCAGGGACCAAGTACAGACCCTTGAGGGACTCCACAGGTGACTCTTCTCATGTCTGAGACCTGACCCCCACACGACACGGATTGTACAGATGGAAGGACAAGCTAAGCAGCTTTAGGCAAAGCAGCAGACCTTTAGTTGTATATTATACGTTATTCATTTATTCAAGTCTAAATCGCTTACGAAGACTAATCTTCTGAAGCCTAACGTTAGCTATCCAGAACAATATGAAGTGGCTAGAAAGAACATGCAGAAGTGGGCAGACGGTTGATTTGGCATTGAGGCAGTAGGTATTTCCTGTCGTTTTTGTATAGGCAAAATTATAGAGTAATGTTATCAGGACTTACAGTGACGGATTATATTAAGATGTCAAAAGATACATGCAATGTGTGCAGACTAAATACAAATGCCATAAAATGCGGATGCAGGTAACTGTCGTCCAATATTATGTAAATAAAAATGTGCATAGCATCCTAACGGAACCGAATGTTGATTCAGACACCTAGCCACTAGCTGCAAGCGAAGCAATTACCAAGGATTACTGAAATGGAAAGTTTAACGCTTTCAGAAGCCGTCAAAAGCACGAAAATATCACTGTAATAGACCCGTGACGCTAATTGATGGTCAAGTTGGACCCCTGGTTAGTAGCGTGCCATGAATCAAGTAAGGTCACCATGTAAAGTTTACGAAAACGAAATTAAAAGACCTACAAAATAAGAATCTCGAGAATATCTCAAATCTGAGAATCTCGACCTGGGCACACAAAATCGCTAGTTTTCTGAGACTTAAATGGTGGAAATTCCAGGCCGACAGAGAAAGAAGCTTCGTTAAGAAGATGGCGGCTAGCTTGTACAGCTAGCCACCACATGATCCCTATATAAGATTACGAACTGTCTTTCACGGTAGCTTGCAAAATTTGACTAGCTCCTTATTTTTGTCTCGGCTAGATTTTGTAATACCTTTTTGGCTGGGCTACCCAAATGCCAATAGGCCATTATATCTGGCTCTGAATATGGCAGTAAGGCTAGTTTTCCATCCCAGAGGTTTGACTTCGTGTCTTCTTTGCTAAAAGAGCTAGGATGGATGCCGGTCGAGCAACGAATACAGAGCAAAGTTTTTGGGCTGACCCACAAGGCCACCACGGCTTGGCTCCTCCGTACCTAGCTGAACTGCTGCACCAGTTTCAGCCTCATTGTGCCCTCAGGTCCTGTATGAACAATAATCAATTAGCTATTCCATTCCTCTACTTAAAGACCAGTTACGATTGAAGCTTTTGCTCTGCTGGTCTAAGACTGTGGAACTCACTTCCACGATTCTTATGCAAAGCGGCTACTGCTGCCGAATATGGGGATCATTTCCAGCGGTCCTGAACTGCTACTTCCATACTAACTAGTACCTCAACTGCTCTTCTGCCTCTGCTATGCTACCCAATTTCTCTTTGTTGCGTGAGACGAAGTCTGAGGGCTACCGAATGCGTACCGAAAGCCGCTTAGGCTATGAGTGGGCTATACAAAACTCTCCTGCGTAAAACCCACATAATCTTTATGGCTTCGTGAAGTTACAGACGGAGATACAACACATTACATTACCAAAGCTTGCTCCGCATTGACTGAAGGCCCAGTTATTATATTCCAATTTATTGCCACTCATGGAGAGATGACTAAGAAGCCAAGGTGCAATGGAGGTAGAAGAGCACTCTAGCAGCTGCGTAGAAGTAGATTGGCTGGCTGCTCCAGCAGGGAAAACAACCTGCAGAGAAAATCTTCAGCCACTTTTAAGCTATTGAAGCTCAGGTAGAAGTGGTGGGATGCAGCAGGTGCGAGGAAATGAAGAGAAGGCGAAACTAAGAGCAGCGATGCATTGCACTAGCCGTATTCAGCAAACGGCAGAGACAAGAGGACATTTATAATGGGAGTTTAGTTCTCAAGAAGTGATTTTTAAACGCTAGAACTAGCTCAGCTTCCGTATTATTATTTTTCTAAGCAGCCCGTGACTTTGGCTATGCTGCTCAGGTTAGAGTGAGCGGACATGACAGTGGTGGCAATAAGCTCATCCAATCAAAAGTCATTTGCTGAGCAGCCGGCAGCCTTATTTAATGTAACTTAAAGTCTAATTCATATATCTTTCGCAAAAAGCGAAATGATTATCTATCCAGGTGCTCATGTAAGTTGAAGGAATAGTGCCAACGACTTAGGTAATAAAGAAGATCACCTTGAATTTGATCGTTATAGCCGAACAAACCGCTTTGACCGCTGGCAAAAACAGGTCACTAAGCGCTAACGCTCGTGGCCGGCACTTGCATAGTGTGATGCAATGGATCAGAATGGAAGATGCGATGGTGGAAAAAGTTAACTTGATTTGTCTTAGGTTGGTCTTTAGTGAGTGACCCTGAAAAGGCTGCCTTCAGCGGAGCACATGCTTTGTTGGTAGCCGTGTCGAAAAGGCTAGTAGTCTTCTTTTGGAAAGACCAATGTAGCTTTATGCTGAATGGAGACGAGACTGAAATAAAGAAAGGAAGAATCGGACTGGATGTGCAATTAGGTGGGAACCGCAGTCATGTAAAAAAATACTAGCTAATTTAGCAGCCTCATTTCGTATAGCGACAGAAGAGCCTTGACGGCTATCACCAGCGCTTGCAGTGGCGATAAAGGATCGCCCACAGCAGGATTCGAACCCATGGCCTCGGGGCCGAGGTCGTGAAAAGTAACCGCCTTACCTAGTGTGCCATCGTGGCTCATTTCCACACCAAATATATTATGATTTTCTGATGCCTGTTACACACATTAGAGTTTTTAGCAGTATCGTGCAATTAAAAAAGTATATTGCCAAAGCTAAAAAAAACTCCATGATAGCGACTTTGTATTGTAACTAGGATTTATTTTCTGGTTGTTATTTATTGAAAAAAGTGCAGGATTAGAAAAAGTGAAGTTTTTTAGTTGAAGCTCAAGGTATTTTAAATAAAAATATGTGAAAACAACTGTTATAGTCAACTAGAAATGTATATCATATTTTTCTTCACTTAAAATGGCTTTCGGCAGTCATTTTTCTATTAATGTCTTCTGTGCGATAGTTTTCATAGAAAAAATACACTGTTCTACGATAACTTGGAGCGTTTGAATAACCAAAGCATACACAGTTTACTTTTATAAAAATATTTGGCGCATTCATGTAAGTTGGTCTGGGTTCTACGACTATAATCTTACTTTTACTGCACATCTTTTACATAAACACGTTCTTGAACTGTTTTGAAATTGTTAAGTTTAATAAAAAGCCCGTATTGGAATTATAAATTCAGCGAAGATGGTAGAAAAAAGGGAATTGAAAAATGCATGATAGGCTGATTAGTTTAAGCCAGATTAGTTGGTAACTGATTGGCTATTTAAGTTAAACCAGAGCAGTGAGTAACTTTCTATCCTAGAGAGAGATTGAGTTCTCTGAGGGCGCTTTATCAAGTGCATTATTATTATTATTATGATCAGCCAATCGTTGAAGATCTGGCTGCTTGCCCTACCTAACCATGTTATTCTTATTTTTTAGAAAATGTAAAGCGCCTAAAAAGAGATTGATTTTTTCTGAGGGTGCTTAATAAATTGCATTGTTATTATTATTATTATGGAACGGTCAAAGCTGATGAAACTGCCTCATTTATATTGTGAGGGACGAGAGCCCATGTGTCTATCACTAAGCTGCTAGAAACGAAGGACTAACGCACGCAGCACACTCATCACCGATTATTAGTTTAGTACAATTAAGTTCCACCCTCTATTCTAATAACGACCTGCAGCAAATGTAAAGCGCCTAAAAGAGATTGAGTTCTCTGAGGGCACTTTTTCAAGTATGCTATCATTTTTATTATTATTATTATTATCCCCTAACCCGTGACGAACTCTGCTTCTATTCCCTAATCGTGACGGAATTGCAAGGAGCTAGACAGTTAATCGGGAGCATGGACTCTGAGCGTGATTCGATAGCAGGGAACGTGATCAGAACATGAATAACGCACGCTGTATGAGTGAATCTTTCAGTGACCACCCTGGTTTGGCGCCTGGGGTCAAGGCGCTCGCTTTATACGACCGAGGACTTGGCTTCAAACTCTGCTGCGTATGCGAAGTGCTTGAATGGAGATATAGTTCTCCTAGTTAGGGCGCTAGAAAAAATGACATATCTTTTATCGGTTATCCGCATCACTGGTATTCTCAATGGCTGCCGGCACTGCATCAATGACAGAAGGTAATTTCTGGCTCAGTGAAGACTGTTCTTGAAAGTAGCTAGAAACAAACTAGCATCCCAATGAGCTAAGCATCTAAGTTAAAGGCCGCTCCCATTCTTACCGGTTTTCGGTAACATTTGTTTGTTTTTCCTAAACCTTTTTTCAACTAAGTAGGTTTTCAACGTCAAGCCCTGTTTCCATGGATACCCTGAACAGACCACTTGGAGGCCAAAGCCAAACCGCGGCCTGGCTCCCTTCTTAATCGTCGGTTATCTATTACCTATTTGTAGACCGTATAGCACTCTGATAGGTGCAGAACCTGTAATTGATATTCAGGCTTCATCTTAAATCCATCTTCAAGCCATTTTCAGCACCCTTGAAGCAGTCTTTTGAATCAATTGTTTGGTCTCTGCGAAAACAAGCTATCGACGGTGGCAGTAGTCTATCGCTTACCAGGTACAACATCCTCCTTTATCTCAGGTTTCTCCGATCTTATTTCGACTCTGTGTGCAATAAATCGATTATCCCTCGTTATGGCTGATTTCAACGTTCACTTTGATAACTAATCTGAGGCCTTCAGCACTGATTTTCATACATTGAATGACTCGTTGTCTCTTGTGGCTCATGTGCATGGCCCTATTCACGTCAAGGGTCACACACTCGACCAGATTTTCTCATTCAACTACAATTTGACACCACAAATTATGACCAATATCCTGCTTATCTGAACACATGCAGATCTCACTTAATCTAAAGTGTGTGCCCACCTCATCCTCTAAAATAACCTGTGAATAGCGAAAGCTCAAGACCCGGGACATCAATGCTGTCCGTGCGAGAATTTCTGCTTCGCGTCTGCTGCTCAGTCTTCCCTCCGATCTTTCAGCATTGGTAGATAGCTAAAACACGACACTAGCTGACACGCTCGACGAGGTTGTACCTCTGAACGAGCCCACTTTGCACCCTCGCCCAGATGGCCAATGATTTACCAGATACATTAAACTAGCCAGGTCTACTAAGCAAAAGCTTGAAAAAACTATACACAAGATCTGGACTGACTGTCAATCAACAGGCATATGAAGACTACTGTAGGTCATACCAATCAATCCTAACACAGGCCAAGTCTAGCTTCTATAGAAAATTGTTGAATCACAGATGCACAATCCAGAAATGCTGATGTCGACGATCAACAATCTCTTCAACTGCTCCCAGATTAGCTCCTTACCTGATGATCATTGTGATGATCTAGTCGATCGCTTCTCTCAATTCTTTTCGCAGAAGATAGACAAAATCAGGGAATTCTGGCAGCACCTCAATATCTACATTTAAGCAGGTAACTAGCGATCTCATCCTGAAGTTCATACCCCAATCAAAGAAGACAACAAGTCCTCTGGACCCTATCCTAACAGTCCTGCTCCTACGTTGCATTGATCTGCTGCTGCCGTGCATAACTAACATCATTAATATGTCATTAGCCTCAGGTCATGTCACAGCACCTTTCAAAAGAGCTGTAGTCAGGCCACTTCTCAAGAAAGTGACGCTAGACGAAAAGAACTTGAGCAACTACCGTCTAGTCTCCCTTCTACCATCCTTATCAAAGACACGAGAACGGGTCGTGGCGGACCAGCTGAACTAACATGTCGAAACTTCACACCTTGCTAGTAAGTTCCAGTCTGTCCTTAGAGCTAATCACTCTACAGAGTAGGCATTGCTTAGGGTGTACAACAAAGTACTTGGGAATGCAGACGTAGGCAGAGTTTCTCTGCTTGTTTTGCTCGATCTTTCGGCGGCTTTTGATACTATCAATCACAAAGTTCTTCTAGAATGTCTCTCATTTCGCCTGGGCATCACTAACACTGCTCTGCAATGGTTCAGGTCCTATCTCAGTGGGAAACTCCGGAGTATTGACGTGAATGGACAAAGATCATCTGAGGTACCTCTGAAATATGGGGCACCTCAGGGCTCCGAGCTACGTCTGGTTCTTTTCACGGTTTATAGTCGCCCTATTGCTGACGTCATTGCCAAGCACAATCGAGGCTTTCACTTTTATGCGGATAACACTTAGTCGTACATTTTCTTTGATTCCTCCCCGCCTTCGAGCACCTATAATTGCTGCATGTATTGAAGACATCCGCACATGGATGACAGCCAATTTTCTAATAATAATAATAATAATAATAATAATAATTCACTTGATAAAGCGCCCTCAGAGAACTTAATCTCTCTCTAGGCGCTTTAAATTTGCTTGAAAGTGAGCTAAAACTAAACGATGATAAAACTAACTTACTAGTTGTGGGCAAACACAGTGTGATTCAGAACTTGGAAAGGCTGACGCTCAAAATTGGCTCTGGCAGCATATTTCATTGCGAATCAGCTTGAAACCTAGGTTTCATGTTCCGGAATGACATCTTGTGAGACGACCAAATAAGCTCCTAAATCAAGTCTGCCTACTTTCAGCTACATTACTTTGCTAAAATTCGGGCTTGTTTAGATAAGGACACCACGGCTATGTAGGACCATGCATTTTTGACATCCCGTCTTGACTTCTGTAACTTACTGGTTGCTGGCCTACCGGCTCGTGCAATCAGGCGATTGCAGCTTCTGCAAAACTCTGCAGCTAGGCTTGTCTGCTGTGAGCTTCACAGTTGCCACATCACACCACCTCTCGCCTACCTGCACTGGCTACCACTCAAGCAACAGATCAACTTCAAGGTTTTGCTGTTCACTTTTAGGTCATTTCATTGTTCGTTTCCAGCCTATCTTTCAGATGTACTCCCCCACCAGGCCAACCATCGTACCACCGCTTTTCTGAATTCAACAGTTTACCAATACCTTGTACAAACCTCAAATCCTTTAGAGAACGTACATACAGTTTGTATGCTCCCAAAGCACGAAACTCACTCCCGACTTGTGTCGGAACATCCCCTGACTTGAACACGTTTAAAAAGAACTTAAAAACACTTCTATTTAGCACAGCATTTAGTGGGTCCCAGTGATTCATCATCCATGTGCTTATGCATGCTGACACTGAGCATGCTGCCACTAACCACACTTGCATGCTGACTCTGTGCATGCCACCCCTAACCACGTTTTTCATGTTGTTTATCAAGCTCATATTACTCACCATCCAATCGAGTTTCCGTTTGCAGCAAATGCAAAGCGCCTAGAACGAGATTGAGTTCTCTGAGGACGCTTTATCAAGTGAATTGTTATTATTATTATTAATATTAAGTACATTTAAAACAATACTGTACAATAGCTACTAACAAATCATACTAAAGATGTGACATTTATATATCAATTAGAATAATAATTGTTCGATAGCAGTTTTGCAACCTAAATCTTTCTTTTACAAGACATGTCATATGTTTTTGGAATATCGTTTCAGCCGAAGTTATTCTTCTCTAGCTATTTTATTGATCCTTAGTCAGGGGAAGCCGTGATAAAGTAAGTCCGACAAAGTTTCGGTTGCTTAGAGAAACAGATAGTTCATGTAGGTTAGAATCAGTGAGGGTCAATGGTAAGTCTGTGTCGTATTTCATATAGTTACGACAAATTACATAGGGTAAGATGTACAAGTACGTTACTGGACCGATCGTCTCCTACTTTTTGGAAATCACTGCAGGTCATTTGGAAGTTGTGTTACTAGCTGCGGCTACATTCTAGTTTGTTGGACATTCCAAAGAAGTGTACGCACAGTCAAAGCAGGCACAGGGTGAGCCTCTTAAGTCTAAATGTGCTGTGGCAACACGAGCGGACAAATTAGTAATTACTCGACATATGAAATAAAATCAAAAGATTGTGACGACTTCTGCATATCATCTTGAAAAAACGTGCTCGGTTGTGGAGCACAAAATTTGAATCATTTAAAGCTGACTCGCGATTAAAAGTGAAGAATGCATTGGAAATGGTTACAGCGCTTCCCTCCATGTCCTCCTTACTTATGCCTGTTGCCCGATCTGACAATATTTCTGCTACGCAAGGCTATATGGCTAATTTCATTACGGACTATCGTTTCTGTAGACCACGACAACGTATTAAAATACATTGTCTTACCAAGCGGTCTCCAAACTTGCTGGGAATCATAGAAAAGGACGAGGTTATAGTATTTCAAGGAAGACCGAAGAAATCAATGAGTGCTCAGAACTATAAAATTAAGTGACTATAATTGTAAATCATGGGCATTAGCTCATACAGCAGACAGCTGGTCGTAGAACTCCTCATGAGAGGAGATCACAAGATCCTTCAATTGCATTGCTGATCGAGCAGAATACAAAAGAATTTACAAGACATAGCAAGCAGTGTCATGCAAAAAATCATTGAAAAATATCAGAAATCAGACGAAACATCGCCTAATAATTAAAAAAACACTACATAAAAATGAAAAACTAGGCAGTATCAAAATGCGAGCGACATGCCATGCTTAGGAAAACCGCGAAACGTTTAGTCTTAAGCAGGGAAAAGACACAGCGTAACAACACACTGTTCAAGCTGCCTACTGCGTCTACTCGTCCACGTATCTTCACGCTAAATTGAAAGGAAGCTTAAGTTCTGGGTATGCGTTTACAGTGGCATGCTTCAGCTAAATGTCTGGGTTTAGTTGACGATGGAACGTGATTTCAACGGAAGTGGGCGATAGCCATTGCCATTCTCCTCGCCTGGTGTCAGCAACCGGAGGCATTAGTTTTTGAAAACGCGTATTATTCTGATACCATTATCTCAGCTGTCCCACACCTGTCTTTCAGACATCGTAACCCCCTTCACCTTTACCACTGGGCCATATACCTTCCGGTTCAAGCCCACGGCCTCCGTCGTCAAAGGTCAAAGAGGTCTGACCTCTACGAAAAACTAGGGAAAGTGTGGCGATAGTAGTTGTGCAGACTGGTATGAATTGCCAGGCTCATTGCCAAG
Organism: Cristatella mucedo; assembly: GCA_009760855.2. Lineage (NCBI taxonomy): Eukaryota > Metazoa > Bryozoa > Phylactolaemata > Cristatellidae > Cristatella > Cristatella mucedo. The sequence goes on along the minus strand of WPIO01000094.1, from coordinate 789,961 downwards.
TTGACCTAGCACCGCTGCTTTGGTTTCACCTTGTAACTTGCTGAAGGGCACTATGCTGTCCTCCGCTTTGCATTTTCCATAAAAATGATGGCCGCTCTTTTTCATAAAATGCTGTCTAGTATTGCGTGAGCACCTAAAGCCTGCTTTCTTTCCGGAGTTTATTTAAAGTGGCCAGAAAGAGATTTAGTTCTCTAGGAAAGCTTAGGACAACGGCAAGGCAGTGGCGCGGCCGACTAATGTATAAATGCAAATTAAAAATTTCCATAAATGTCCTTCTTCACTCTGGCAGAAGTGTGGTGCTACTTCTTTTTATGTACTTCCGATTACACGAATGCACATTTTCTTGGATTCTGTCTGGATAATTCCAGCCTGATAATTGTCCGACCGAACCCCACTGAGTAATATTGCTGGTGATGCATAAATGTTGTTGGAATGCATTTTCTGCCTTCCCAAAGCACTAGCGTTACTGGCCGGTACGAAAATAAGAATTTCAGATTGAACAGAATCTTTTGGATAGCGGCAGAAGAACCTTTAAGGCTATAACCACCGCTTGCAGCGGCAATAAAGAACCCCCAACCGCCGAAATTGAGCCGGGGACCTCAGTCCTGAGGTCACGCGAAGAGCGACCGCCTTACATAGTGCACCATTACGACTCTACCTGGTGGTCGGAGCATTTTGCACTTAAGGAACTCTAGTGCCATGATAAGCAGACCCGCGAGTTACAGCCTCTTTGCACCCTCAGGTCCTGCCTGGATGGACGATGATTGAGGTGTTCCATTCCTCCGCTTACAGACCATTGGAGACGGACGCTTTTATAATAATAATGATAATAGTAATAATGCACTTGAAAAAGTGCCCTTAGAGAGCTCAATCTCTTTCTAGGCGCTTTATATTTGCTTCAAAGGGAAACGCGATTGAATGGTGAGTAATATCGTGCTCGATAAACAACATGAATAACAAGGTTAGGGGTAAAATGCACAGGGTCAGCATGCAAATGTGGTTAGTGGCGGCATGCACAGCTTCAGCATGCATAAGCTGATAAAGGAAAAATCACTGGGACTCACTAAAAGCTATCCTAAATAGGTGTGATTTTAAGTTTTTCTTAAATATGGTCAAGTCAGGCGATGTTGTGACGCAAGTCGAGAGGAAGTTCCAGGCTCTTGGAGCATACGAACTAAATGCACGGTCTCCAAAGGATTTGGGGTTTGCACGAGGTATTGGTATACTGTTAAATTCCAAAAACGGTTGTTACGAAGCTTGGCCTGGTGGGGGAGTACATCTGAGAGATAGGCTAGAGCCAAACAATGAAGTGACCCAAAACTTAGCGACAAAACTTTGAATTCGACCCGTTGCTTGATCAGCAGCCAGTGCAGGTCTGCGAGAAGTGGTGTGATGTAGCAACTGCGACGCTCACGACAGACAAGCCTAGATGCAGAGTAATCACCTGATTGCACACGCCGGTAGGTCAGCAAGCACTTTAGCTCTGCTGGTCCAAGACTGCGGAACTCGCTTCCACAATTCTTATGCAACAACAGCTATTCTCCTGCTGCCGACTATGGCCCATCCTTTTCAGCGGTCATCAGATGCTACTTCTATGCCACTCACTGGCTCAACTGCTCTCCTGCCTCCGCTGTGCTGCGTGAGACGAAGTCTGTTGGCTACCGAATGCATACCGAAAGCCGCTTAGGCTGTGAGTGCGCTATACAAAACTCTCCTGCGTAACACCCAAATGATATTTATGACTTTGTGGAGTTACAGACGGAGATATATTAAATTACATTACATTATGGGTAAATGGAGACCGGCAGAGTGCAAGCGTTGTCACAAATGGCTTGCAGTGCTGTGCAGTGTGACATGCCGTCTTTGCATGGGAATCTTTAGGATGCTCATCTCCACCAAGCCTTTATAGCGGCACGGAGGTGGCCAGTGGCGACTCTCTGACTTCCGGCTCCTACATCAAGGGCTCGGTGCTCACTGTGAAGTGCTCGCTCGGTTATATCTTCAGTTCCGGCAGCTATTCGGTCACGTGCTCCTCATCTGGCTACTCGTATTCGTGGTCCTGGACTAGCGGACAATTATACTGCCAACTGAACAGTAAGTGGCAGCAACTAAGCTAAAAAAGTGACCTAGACAAGCGCAGGCGCCCAGATTCATGGTACATCAAGGTTTATTAGGTCAAGGTGATGGAATCCCTCTCATCACTACCATCGATTTCAGGTTGTCTTTCTCTGCCCGTGCTGCCCACTGGCGTAGCACTTTTCGAAAACACAACAGCTCCATATAGCAACAGCGAAAACGTAAAGGTCGGGTGCAGCGATGACTACACAATCGTCAGTGGCAGCACGACACTAACCTGCAGAGTAAGCTACGGGTCGTACTACTCGTGGTCGTGGGGCTCTCTCGGCAGTTTAGTCTGCACGACTGGTGAGTGATCCTGCTCATCGATTTCCGGCTGACGCCATAGCCCGCTGGTTTTTCAAAGCGAGCATTCGAACTGCAGTCCGCCTGCATAGCTGAAAGCACGTGCATTCCTTTGCAGGCTGCACGTCGCTGGTCATTAACGCTAACACGAAACAAAGAGAATACGCCTATAGTTCGTACGATCTCGGTACGGTGCTGCATGTCACGTGCCTCTACTCAGGCCATGTGGCTGTCAGCGGAGGGTCAGATGCGACATGCATTTCTGTCGGAACTTGGCAGTGGAGCAACAACACTGCGCTGACGTGCGTCCCGGGTAAGAACTGATCATTTGCAGCTTGCTTAAGAATGCTAAAACAGATTCTCCTAGATAAAGCCCACCTGTACGGTGTGCTAGCTGGCGTAAATTAAGCACGTCTTTAGTGTCACTTGATCGCAAGGATGTTGGTATCTCTCTCTAGTGCTGCGTTTCCACAAGCATCCGCTGAAAAGCGTTGTCTGTGTTGGTACAGCATGCTGTTATGTCATAAAGCCTTGGAAGAGCGTTTAAGCATTTGGCCGACCGGAAGCAAGAGTGCAGAGGGTCACTTGAGTGGTGGCAGAATGCTTAAAACGATGTAGAGCTAAAATTCGGGCTTGTTTAGATAAGGATATCATGGCTAAGTGGGTCCATGCATTTGTGACATCCCGTCTTGACTGCTGTCACTTACCGGTTGCTGGCCTACCGGCTCGTTCAATCGAGCGATTACAGCTGGTGCAAAACTCTGCAGCCAGGCTTGTCTGCTGTTAGCTTCACAGTTGCCACATCACACCACTCCTCGCCAACCTGCACTGGCAACCATTCAAGCAAAGGATCGACTTCAAGGTTTTGTCGTTCACTTTTAGGTCACATTATTCTTTGGCTCCAGCCTAAAAAAATATTATTCATATATATATATATATATATATATATATATATATATATATATATAGCGCCCCTAGAGAACTTAATCTCTGTTCAGGCGCTTCACATATGCCTCGGGGCTCGAGCCCACGACCTCAGTCAGAGCTTGGTCGGGGCGAGCACCTTAACCGCTAGACCAAACCAGCCTATCTCTCAGATATACTCCCCCACCAGGCCAACCATCGTACCAGCCGCTTTTCCGAATCCAACAGTTTACATATACCTCGTACAAACCTCAAATCCTTTAGAGACCGAGCATACAGTTTGCATGCTCCCAAAGCATGAAACTAACTCCCGACTCGCGTCAGAACATCCACTGACTTGAACACGTTTAAAAAGAACTTAAAACACTTCTATTTAGGACAGCATTTAGTGGATCCCAGTGATTCATCCTTCAAATGCTTATGTGTGCTGACACTGTGCATGCTGCCACTAACCACACTTGCATGCTAACCCTGTGTATGTCACCCCTAACCACGTTGTTCATGTTGTTTATCAAGCTCATATTACTCACCAGTCAATCGAGTTTCCCTTTGCAGGAAATGCAAAGCGCTTAGAACGAGATTGAGTTCTGTGATGGCACTTTATTAAGTGCGTTATTATTATAAGTAATATTATTAAATCAATTAAAAACAATACTATACAATAGCTTCTAACAAGTTATACTAAGGATGTGGCAATTATATATCAATTAGAATAGTTTGTTGTTCGATAACAATTTTGTAACCTAAATCTTGTTTTCAAAAAACATGTAATATGCTTTTACAATATCGTTTTAGCCGAAGTTATTAGTCTCTAGCTATATTATTGAACCTTAGTCAGGGAAAGCAACGATACAATAAGTCCGAAAAAGTTCTGATTGCTTAGAGAAACAAATAATTCAAATGGGTTAAAATGAGTGAGGGTCAATCGTAAGTCTGCCTAGTATTTCAGATAGTTATGCCGAATTACGTAGGGCAGGATTTACGAGTACGTTACTGGACCGATCGTCCGCAACGTTTTGGGAATCACTGCAGGTCATTCGGAAGTTGTGTTGCTAGCTGCAGCTACATTCTAGTCTCTTGGACATTCAAAGGAAGTGTACGCACAGTCAAAGCAGGCACAGGGTGAGCCTCTTAAGTCTAAAAGTGCTGTGGTACCACGAGCGGACAAATTAGTAAATGCTTGACATTTTAAATATTAGCAAAAGATTGTGACGACTTCTGCATATCATCTTGAAAAAACGTGCTTGGTTGGGTAGCACAAAATTGGAATCATTTAAAGCTGACTCGTGATTAAAAGTAAAAAATGCATTGGAAATGATTACAGTGCTTTCCTCCATGTCGTCCTTACTCATGCCTGTTGCCCGATCTCACAATATTTCTGCTAGGCAATGCTATATGGGTAATTTCATTACAGACTATCCCTTCTGTAGATCACGACAACGTATTAAAATACGTCGTCTTACCAGGCGGTCTGCAAACTTGATGGGAATCATAGAAAATGACGAGGTTTTTTATTGTAAAGAAGACCGAAGCAATCAATGAGAGCTCAGAACTATAAAATTAAGTAACTTTAGGTGTAAATTTAACTTATGCAGGTTATCCTTACCTTTACCGGCCCAGGTATCGTTACCGAGACCCTGCAATGGGTAAATGGAGACCGGCAGAGTGCAAACGTAGTCACAAATGGCTTGCAGTGCTGTGCAGTGTGACATGCTGTCTTTGCATGGGAATCTTTAGGATGCTCATCCCCACCAAGCCTTTATGGCGGCACGGAGCTGGCCAGTGGCGACTCTCTGACTTCCGGCTCCTACATCAAGGGCTCGGTGCTCACTGTGAAGTGCTCGCTCGGTTATATCTTCAGTTCCGGCAGCTATTCGGTCACGTGCTCCTCATCTGGCTACTCGTATTCGTGGTCCTGGACTAGCGGACAATTGTACTGCCAACTGAACAGTAAGTGGCAGCAACTGAGCTAAAAAAGTGACCCAGACAAGCGCAGGCGCCCAGATTCATGGTACATCAAGGTTTATTAGGTCAAGGTGATGGAATCCCTCTCATCACTACCATCGATTTCAGGTTGTCTTTCTCTGCCCGTGCTGCCCACTGGCGTAGTACTTTTCGAAAACACAACGGCTCCATATAGCAACAGCGAAAACGTAAAGGTCGGGTGCAGCGATGACTACACAATCGTCAGTGGCAGCACGACACTAACCTGCAGAGTAAGCTACGGGTCGTACTACTCGTGGTCGTGGGGCTCTCTCGGCAGTTTAGTCTGCACGACTGGTGAGTGATCCTGCTCATCGATTTCCGGCTGACGCCATAGCCCACTGGTTTTTCAAAACGAGCATTCGAACTGCAGTCCGCCTGCATAGCTGAAAGCACGTGCATTCCTTGGCAGGCTGCACGTCGCTGGTCATTAACGCTAACACGAGACAAAGAGAATACGCCTATAGTTCGTACGATCTCGGTACGGTGCTGCATGTCACGTGCCTCTACTCAGGCCATGTGGCTGTCAGCGGAGGGTCAGATGCGACATGCATTTCTGTCGGAACTTGGCAGTGGAGCAACAACACTGCGCTGACGTGCGTCCCGGGTAAGAACTGATCATTTGCAGCTTGCTTAAGAATGCTAAAACAGATTCTCCTAGATAAAGCCCACCTGTACGGTGTGCTAGCTGGCGTAAATTAAGCACGTCTTTAGTGTCACTCGATCGCAAGGATGTTGGTATCTCTCTCTAGTGCTGCGTTTCCACAAGCATCCGCTGAAAAGCGTTGTCTGTGTTGGTACAGCATGCTGTTATGTCATAAAGCCTTGGAAGAGCGTTTGAGCATTTGGCCGACCGGAAGCAAGCATGCTGAGAGTCACTTGTGTGGCTGCAAAATGCTTAACACGATGTAGAGCAGAATATGACACGTTAAAGTTTGGCAGAGAGAAGTGCACTTTAGGATTGCCAGCCGAGAATAGAACGCTGGACAGAATGGCTGCATGGTAGATGAGCACCGGTCTTCTATTGCTATAGAAATGTCTAGCTGTCAGTATTTTAGAAGCAGACACTTCATGCAAGACTCAGGCAGCGACGCGAGTTAAGCTTTTGATTGGACATTGCTAAGATATACGTTTCCGAGTGTCGACGACGAAATTTCTGTGAATCAATTCTGGCATATTCCGTTTCGCTGATGCATCAGGCCAATAGGCATCTTTCTACGTCAAAAAGGAGTTCTGAAAACTAAAAACATTTACCCATAACGTTGTTGTAATACGAAAAATAATAACCCACAGCACCTTGATTTTCTAATATGAGCTTCATGCGTACTGCTCACACTTTGGTAGATGTGGGCGTTGGCGTAATAGCGTCTCATTCAGAGTAGAAAAGCTATACTACGATTTCAAGCCCAGTTGGATCATATTTGGATAAAATCAGTTATGAAAGCATAGCCGTGACGATTGATGCACTCCTGCCACATGGCAGTTGGCTGTAGACAATGGTGCACGGAGAGGCTGTTTGGAGGGTCAGGTTATAAAACTCCAGCCGGGAATGATTGTCTTTATGCTGTTTATCAAGCATGATATTACTCATCATTCAATCGTGTTTCCCTTTGCAGCAATTGTAAGGCGCCTTAAAAAAGATTGAGTTATCTGAGGGCGCTGTATCAAGTGCATTATTATTATTGTTATGATAGATAAGCTCAGCACTTACTCTGTAAATGAGCAGTCGCTTACATAAATGGACACAAAAGTTATTATTGTGATATAGCCGTAATCAAAGATGAGACTTAGCGATAAGCCGAATCAGCTGTAACAGCATCTGTAAGAACAAGTAAAGAATATATTGACATTTTTAATTAGCCAGGCAGAAAAATTTAACGACTGTAGAAAGCGTGCAATTTAAGTTTAACATCGATCACCAATGTTCTAACACAAGAGTAGATGTCTAAGTAGTTGTCCACAAAGCCTTCAAATAACAAAGCTAGTCTGAAAAGTCTTAGCTGTGAGATCGCATTTAACACGAAGGTCACAGGTTGAAGATCATTTCTGGAAAGTCTAATTTGAAATTAGCGTGGCTTTATTAGGACCTTGATACCAACAGATACAGATGCACATACCATGCAAAAACAGAAATTTGAAGAGCCATTTAGCGATATTACAATAGCAGTAGTCCAACCACTTAGTTAATGAGATCGCGGGGTTGGAGTAATGAAAGCCACGTTAGGTTTGTCAAAAACGCCCACCAGTATAGCCCAGATAGGAGGGGGGGCTTGTGCTCGTTCACAACCTGCTGCTTTCAGTTTCTCTTGTGAAGGTTAGTCACATTGCAGCAATGAATCCTTAAATTTTAACGAGAAAATTATTGTTTTACTCAAGCTAGGTAACAAAGCCTTGTCATCAGGATGTATTTTATATAGGATTTCGCCTTGCCGTATTGTTATACACGTGCCGCGGGGATTCCACGTGGGGTCAGTACTAGGCCGTAAATACAGCGCCCGTAGCGGAAGTCGCAGCCGAAGCACGACGAAAACGGAAGGTCATGACCTCGTAGGGCCGTGAGCTACTTGTAGGTACCGCACCCAATGCACGCACGTACGCCGACCGTAGCAGGAAGAGGGCAGCGATAAAGAGCCCTAATAACCTAATATAGGAAGTCAGTATCCATAATATAGAAAAGAAAAGTCTATTTTACGTCAGCGGATGGTTACAGGCTATCAGCAGTGACCGTCACGCCCACGACAGTGCGGCATGCCAGCTTATAGGTCAAATAAGCTTAAACGCGAAATTCGATTCCGGAATTGCAACTCACTGCCAATCTTATAACACTGATTTTTTTGCGGATTCGGCCATAGATTATCGCATTATATCACAATAGTCAATAATTTTTATCAGCCGTAATGTGGCTTGTTTAGCTCACTCAGCAGTTTCGCCTGTCTCCTCCTCAAATGAAGGCCGTCCTCGGCCGTCAGAAGAAACCTAACAACCAGCTGCTGTGGTAGAACTATAATTTACGGCCTCGCCACCAGCCGTCAGGCTCCAATATAAATTGCTACGAAAGATTTTCTGGATTTCTTCTTTAATCTGTCACTGTCTCGACTTCATCTTTCTTGCCAACAGCGGACCCAATCACGAGCTGGATATCAAAGCGTTTCAAGAAGGATGGAAACAGACAGACGAGCGCCTTTAGCCGTAGTGCTCACTCAACGGATACTTGGAACGATGTCGCACTAGAAAGAGATTAGTATACACACAGCACAGGGAGAAGCAGACCTTCTTGCACCGCAGCACAAGTAATAATGACGTCGTCTTATTATGCTCAGTATTGGCATTTCCACACGAATACAGTCTCGTCTGTCTTAACTTTAATTAGACAGACGCTAAGGCATGAGAGTCAACTTCCGGTGTGCAACATCTCTAAGAAATAATTACACACTTGCAGAATTCGAACTCCAGTGAGCAGTTAGATTACTGCAAATGGGTAGGAGAAGTTTAAAAATTTCCTTTACAAAATGCCGATTCCTTAGCCATGGCATGGTCGGAACCGCTCCAAATAGGTCGACATACACATAATCGAAAGGGGTACGGACATTTCCCCCGACATTTCCCCCCTGAGGTAGGACATTTCTCTCCCATGGGTATAGGATTCAGGGTTTTAGGGTTACGGGTTTAGGATTTAGGGTATAGGCCGGGCTGCGCCCCGCCGCCTTAAATCCACCTTTCCTCGAATTCTGTGCTCTAATTAGCGTCTATTAGGGCGTAGCGAGATCTCTTGGCATGGAGTTATACTCAGTAGACCTCACAGGCTTCGCGTTCATTTGCATGAACGTGCGGCACGCTGTAGCGTGCGCCCGCTTTGAAGAGTACGAACACGTGCCTGGTGGCGTCGGTAAGAGCGAGCGGGAACCAACTGTATGGCTCGCCGACGCCGCTATCACCGCCGCCGAAACCGCCGACGCCGCTATCACCGCCGCCGAAACCGCCGCCGTCGCATTCGCAGCTGCTGCCACCGCCCCTCGCTCTATTAGAAGCCATCTGTCCAGTCCAGTCATACTTTGAATTATACAGAGTTGATTTTATTTCAACAGAGTGTGAACTTTTTCTTACTTGTACCGTATTTTCTCGCATATAAAAACGCACCTAGTTCTAAGACGCATCCGTATATAAGACGTGGGTTTCGACGATTTGTGAAAACAATATTTTACATAAGACGCACCCATATAAAAGACACACCCTTGGTGCAGGGTACGTAAAACTTTGTATACGACGTGTCTTATACAGGCGAAATACGGTATGTCTGTATTCTTAGTTATCCATTCATCAACATAGGGGGAAAAATCCTACCCCGGGGAAAATGTCCGGAAGGAAAATGTCCTAGGGTCCACTAGGGCGGGAAATGTCCGGGGGAAACGTCCTGGGGTGAATTGTATACGACCATCGAAGGTGATGTTACATTTTCCAAGTTGCAAAGTTAATGGCCTTATCCTAAAAAGTCACGCACAGATAGAAACACACGTGAGAAAAGTTTCCTAAAGTCGAAAAGAATGCGAACAGTAGTTGCCCTTAAAACGCAGAACTTGCGACTTAGATAGGTTAGTTATAGCCATCATCAGGTAGCAGCATTACAGGACATATGGCATTGTCACTAAACTGAACCTTGCCAAATTGCCGACAAAGAGCTGACCATGTGCATGCTGCCACTAACGACATTTGCATGCTGACCCTGTACATGTCACCCCTAAACATGTTATTAATTTTGTTTGTTTTTCAAGCGTGATTTTACTCACCATTTAATTGCATTTCTCTTTGCAGCAAATGTAAAGCGCCCAGAGAAAGATTAAGTTCTCTGAGGGCACTTTATCAAGTAGATTATTATTATTATTATTATTAAATTGCTGTTCCTCGTCGGGCAAAGGTTTCGCTTGTGTTTTTTGGATGCCGTTGTATTTTCTTTTGGGGAGCAAGGTTTGGCTGAAGTCGCATGTAGTCACGTTTTAGTGTATGCATAATCAATTTAGTAGGCTAGAAGTAAGAGAAACGATTGAAGCACGATAGGTAGCACGGCTAGCAAAGACAAGCACACATACCTTGCCATATCGAGTCCTTATCGTACTAGAGAATATCGCATAATCGGATAAGTGCAAATAATAGTTATTAACCCTAGCTGACCCAGTCGTTTCACTTTCATGGTGCTTAAATACTGCTGCCCTTAAAGGTGCGTGTAGTAGGCTTTATTTATGGCAGGTCTAGGACATAACAGGAGGTCTAAGTTAAAGCATGGCGAGCTTGAGAAGGCAGGCCTAAAAGCTGACGAAGACTCAGCCTCGTCATAGCGTCAGATAGCCGGAACTTTATAGATGACAGCCACCATTATTCGGTTTTCTTATGCCGTATTGAGTGAATTCAAAGTGAGTGGCAAAGTCCAAATTCGTTATCAAGCGGATCGCTTCAAATTAGAATCTTCCTTTAGAACTCGCAATCGTCCCTATTCTCTTGGGGTCTCTCACTGAGGAAAAGATAATCTAGCGTCCTATCTCAGACTTAAGGTCACGTGAGCTAACGGCTTCAGGACGTCTTGCGGCTCGCAGAAGTGAGCCCATTGTCGCTGTTGAGCATTATAATGGGCTCCTACTTCACCCGCCAGCTGCATCGCCTTCTCGCATTGCCCTGGGATGTGTTGTTATTAGCATAAAACCGAGATGACTCAGCAAGGTCACGAAACCATCCGCTGCTATCTATAGAGCATCATCTTTCGCTTGCGTTCACCTGTCGCTCGTCGTATTATAGCGGTTTTTGCTACTACTACTACTACTACTACTGCTAATAATAATAATAATACACTTGATAAAGTGCCCTCAAAGAACTTAATCTCTCTCTAGGTGCTTTACATGTCCGTCTTGTCTTGTCTTTGTCAAACTCCAAGGGTCATTGCCTTGTAAGTTTTGTCTACCAAGCGGAATAAAGAAACGGTAGTGCGACGAAGGTGAATTAGAATAGCTCGAAAACGCCATCCCGTTCAGAAAGTTACTGCTGCAGCGCCATCCAGTGTTGGCGGTATATGTAAAGATCTGCTTACGTTATCAGGTCGCGCGGAGCTAAAGGGCGGCTCAAGCATGGAGCTGAGTGCTAACAATGTTGACCGCTTGGATTTTACCTTGTCGTGTGTTGTCTCTACGAATAGAACGCCAGGAGTTCAAAATAATTTTTATTTTAAGGATGCTCAGCTACACCCTATCTGTACGCCTACACCAGCATTACGGACGATCCAGAAAAAATATATACAAGCGAGTCGCTGATATCATTAGCCTGTTATCCTGGGTACGCTACAGCCTATGGAGGAAAAAACGGAACTTGTAAATCTACAGGTACAAGCTACTACTGGTCTTTTCCTCAAGGACAGCTTCAGTGTTTACAAAACAGTAAGTAAAAACTTTTGTGAAGGCAGCTTGATAATCACTTGCTAATCAACTAAAATGGCTGATATCATTATCGATAAAGCATAATGACCACATATTTTAAGTAACCCAGGCCAGGCCTTTACTTTGAATGCACGATTAGTGAAGCAGAGCAGCATCTCAGCAACTCAAGTCCCGTGCTGTTTTAATACAAAAAGTGAACAAGTTAAAGTGTTTTTTAGCACACGAACACCCTAAGCCTATCAATTATTAGGATAAAAGACACAAATTATGGCTTCATTCATGTGGAGCACTCGTTGTATCACCGTATGACCCTGCATTGATACTTGAACCATGCACGTAAGCTATCATGTCTACTCAAGTGCTAAAATAAAGCTTTATTCACTCCGTTCAACGAATATGGCATAATTTAACTTGTGAAATCATTAACATAACTCAATAATTATCGAAATATGCAATTTTTCACTTCTAAATGCGAGGCATAATTGCTTATTCTTCACTCCTCAAATGCACGGTTACTTTATATGCAGATATCTGCGACATATTACTACGACACTCGTTTCTATGACGACGGCGGAAACACCTTGCTCGTCCACTAAATTGAAACGAGAAGCTCCGATAGCCTTCACGGATTTAGGTTTCACTGATTAAAGTTAAAAAAATGGTGTGTTTTAGCAATATAGATTTTGAGAAATTTGTTTTAGCTAAATTATTTCAGGGCTAGCATATTTTTGGAAAGATTCATATAGATGAAGGCGAAAAAAAGCTCTTGGTAGTTTGTGAAGCTGGGTCCGAGAACAATCTATTTGCTACATGTCGTATTTAGTTGAATCAAGTATCGTACCTGCTATCGTATGGTAATTGCACCAAATCATTGGTACATAAGCTTTTGCAACCTAATCGCAGGCAACAGTATTCAGTAATAGATATCGGGGTATTTGCTTATGGAACATCGTTTTAATTTGGCTCGGAACAGCCCGAGATAATGCTCAAATGATTAAAGAAAAGCACCTCATACAATCTAGATTGCACTTTAGCTAAGAGATTGTTTGTATTTAAGCTATTTTAAAAATGATATCGAGCTGTCAGTTGTACTCACCCAAACGGAGCATCGTTTTGTCCCAGGTCTCAGTAACCTACCTCAACAATTTATGGTATGCACAGAAAACAGCCAGAAGGCTTAAATTGACATATCACATCCCGATTGGACCTACATGCTCAGAACCGTATGGTATTTGTATTTAGATCCTGAATATTAGTTATGCCTGAATAAAAACATTGCTACATTCTTTGCAGAGGCTCGAGATTTACGAAATTGTCATGTAGAGAGAGAGAGAGAGAGAGAGAGAAAGGGAGAGAATTATTTAAAAATATTAGGTTCGTCTTGGATAATTTATTATTCCCTCAATTGATAAATTAAATTAAGAATTCTGGCTCTTTTTATCAAGAACAGGTGGAATTGCACACGTAATAGCGATTTCCTGATCATTGCAAGACGATCACGAAGTTTATCAATTTCATGAATCGTCGCTTGTAGGCTGCTTGATCGCACCGACTTTGAACACCGGCGTAATGCTCGTTCAGAATCAGACGGCACCATTTGCAAAGAATACGGCGTTTGCTGTGCAGTGCCAAACCGGATACACTCGCGTGTCAGGTGATGCGAGTGTCACCTGCAGCTCTTATTTCTCTTGGGTGTGGCCGACAGGCTCACCACTGACGTGCACAACAGGTAAGGGTACTCAATCACTCGTTTTCCGTGAGCATTGCTGCAGATTGTAAGTTTTGTTTTGTTAGTTTTGTTTTGTAAGTTTTGTAGATTGTAAATATATGTATATGTAAAATATGTCAGATATTCATTTCTTGTCCGCTTATTTAAAAAGAATTCCAGATTAAGGTCCGATTTAGGCCAGAAAGGCTAAGAGCTGAGCCCTGATCTGCACTTCGGTTTTAAATTCCATTGATTTTCTAAGATGACCAGCATTTTTATACATCATTTTCGCTAAGCGTGGAAGACATTGCATACTGAATAAATGTTATAAAACGGAATGAAAGCGTGAAGCTTTTGGAATAAAAGAGAATAATGTCACGGAATTATCTGAAGCTTCACCATGGGTATTTCCGTGATCCACTCCTACATTCACAAAAAACTGCTACTCGGGCCGGCAGACTGGAAGCAGGTTCAATTTTCTTTTTTTTTTCAGCTGCTTCGCTTTGAATAAAATTTGTAACGTATATCACATCATCATCACAAACTTTTTAAAGGCTTTTAGGGGTGTTGCTTAAACGCAAAATTAGCTGCTGAAAAGAGAGGAACATTTCCCCAAAATACACTCTCGAAACTTAACTGCAGTCAATGTCAGAAGAGCAAATAAAATGTATTTTGATAACCCTTTTCAATGATGGTTTCTAATGGCTAGACCTATTAAGTCACTTTAATTCGGTCAAAGTAATGTAAGAAGTGCCATTACAAATGAAGCTGAAAAAAGCAAACACCCTAAGACGCAAACATTAGTTAATGCGAAAGCGAATACAGGGGCCAACCATAAACGGCTTATCTTCGAGTTGACAAAAGCTTATCCCTTTTTAAGGAATATCTCAGGTAAAAACCCACTCGCAGACACGCATATATATGTTAAGTGTGAGGCACGTGTAATATTTGAGGCACACGGCTTTAACTTGGTGAACCACCAGCGATTATCTGTACTCAGTTGTATTTGTCATTCAAACCGTTGGAATCTGCTGCAGCAATCGAAAAACTGAATGCTTGCCTTGCCGAGATTCGATCCTGGATGTCGGAAAACTTCCTGAAATTAAGTGATGATAAAACCGAACTGCTGCTATAGGACACCCTAAGCGTGTGGCTGGATTAAAAGGCTTTGCTCTTCTAATAGGTGATGCTATTGTGCGACCATCACCACAAGCTCGAAATTTAGTCGCGGGTTTAGACAGCTGCCTCAATTTTAAAAGCTTCATTCATATGACTAGTTCTACAGCTAGCCATCACACCGATCCCTATCAAAGATCAGGAGCTGTCCCCCGCAGTGGCTTGTAAAAAATTTAACCAGCTCCTTAGTTCTGTCTCGGCTTGATTATTGTAATTCCCTCTTGGCTGGGCTACCAGAGAAAGCTATTAAGCCACTGCAGCTGACTATGAATATGGCTGCAAGGCTAGTCTTCAAGTCCCAGAGGTTTGAGCACGTGTCTCCTTCGCTTAAAGAGCTAGGATAGATGCAATTGAGCAACGGATACAGAGCAAAGTTCTTAAGCTGACCCACAAGGCCCGCCATGCCTTGGCTCCTCTGTACCTAGCTGAACTGAACTAAACTTAACTGCTGCACCATTTTCAGCCTCTTTTCGCCCTCAGGTCTGTTTGGATAATAAATTAGCTGTTCAATTCCTCCGCTTAAAGACCACTGGCGACAGAAGCTTTAGTTCTGCAGGTCCTAGACTGTGGAACTCGCTTCCAAAATTATGAAGCAACGACAACTATTGTCCTGCTGCCGACTATGGCTCACTCTTTTCAGTGGTCCTGAGCTGCTACTTCCATGCTACTCATCACGCCAACAGCTCTCTCGACTCCACTATCCACCCACTTTCTCTTTGTTGCGTGAGACGAAGTCTTTTGGCTACCGAATGCCTACCGAAAGCTTCTTAGGCTGTGAGTGGGCTACACAAAATTCTCCTGCTTAACACCCACACGGTCTTTACGACTTTGTGAAGTTACAGACGGAGATACAGGTACATATATTTACGTTGATTTATCCTTAGCTTTTTCTGTGGTCATTATGATGATACGAGTAGGATGGCTACCCTACTTCCATACCCTACCGCACACTCACATGCAATATAGGTTAATCTATGACCACATCACAAGTAATAAGAGCATTTTGTTGCTTTTGCGTATGCTAAAAAGAACATAACCAGCTTCTACAAAAGCATGATCAAATCGCAAAAGCATGCTGGCGTTGACCATTAACCATACTTTTAGTCCTTTACCAATTTAGCAGGTAACCTAATGATCCCTGGAGTGATATTGCAGACATATTCACCAGCTTCCTTTGCAAATATATGTATTAGATCAAAGGGTCCCCGCATAAGGCAGCAGCACCCCTACAGTGTTCACCTAACTCAAGTTCTTGCAGCACATCTATGTCCTTTTATTTAAGGCTAGCAGGTGTGACTTCATCTTCGGATACCGTGATCATATTTCGTAAGTTTCCAAAGCTTGAAACTTTATCCCGACTACAGTTGCAAAATTCTCTGACTGGACATTGAAAGAAGCTTTAAGCCCATGTATTTGTCGAAGCATCTATTGCTTCAATTTGAGTTGACCTCTGTGTGCTTTATGTGCTTCCGTACGCTGACACTCTGCATGTTATCACTAACCATATGCATAGGTTGACCAAGTGCATGTCACCAAACCATGCTAATCTTAATGATATTGAACATGCTATCACTGATCATTCACTATTGGGTCGTGGAAATTAATTTCAGTATCTTTAGGCAATGACATCTACCCTGCTGCTGCCGACAGGGTCAAACCATTTCCAGCTGTCATGAGCTGCTTCCGAGCCACTTACATCTTGGACTGCTCTCCTAAGTCAGCCGACCTTCAGTCGTTCGGTTAAGAGATTAAACCTGTCATATACGCAATGAAAGCCACTTAGGCTTGGCGAGCGAACCCGGAAACTGAAATCCGTAACTTACACTCGGTTTTTGTTGCTCTGTGGAGTTAGAGACGGATATACGTGACAACAGATACCGAGCTGTCGCTTAAAGTGCGTATAGGTCTTGAATTTTACGCTTTGCAAATGCCGCTAATATTCATAAATAGCCTTACAATGCAAAACATATTTATTGTTTGATGATATCCAAAAATCGGTGCATTTAGGTTTACATGAAAATATTCAGTGATACATTATGCTAACCCGGTGCTTGACACCCCTATCCGAGTTATTCTTGTTGTTTATTAAACATGCTTCCATCATTAACCATTAAATCGTGCTTCCTCTACAGCAAATTTAAAGTTCCTAGAAAGTGATTGAGTTCTCTGAGGACGCTATATTGAGTGTATCATTATTATTTTTACTATTATTATCAATCATCTGTATGACTACAAACTACTATTTAGAACTGACAGCGAAGATCCTGCAAAGCATTCAGCTAATGGCATTTGCATACCTAAGGAAATGTTGACCCAATAGTGTGATTTAGATTTGGGCTTGTAGTATCAAAGGAGAGAACAAATTATGATCAATAATGTCTATTGGATGTTTAATCTATTGATATGCCTTGTTCAACGTTATAGGCTGCATCGGTCCAGCATTGAATCCGAATACGAATCTTCTCAACCTTGCAACAGTTGCAGCAACATATCCAATCAATGCTACACTGACCGTTCAATGCTCAAAAGCTGTTTACACCGTGGTTAGTGGTGGGACTCAGGGACAGTGCGTCTCAGTCGGCTCTTGGATATGGACTCCTCAGAACTCTTTGCTAAACTGCTCCTTAGGTTTGTGGCATTTCCCTTGACGACCGACTACAGCAGCACTACTGCACCATGATCCAGTCCTTTTAAACTGCTGTTTTAGGTGGCTGAATGTTTTCAAGGATCTTGATGTAAAAGTAAAAATTTGAATTATTGCTGCTTAGCAGGTACACAAATAATATTCATGCAACGTTGTCAAGCACTCTGTGCATCTCACCTCTTACCATACTATGCTTGCTAAAATTGCCCAAGCTACTACTAAACATATGATCATGCTTTGAAAGCGATAAGGTTTTCTGAGGGTGCTTTATAAGCGTATTAATATTTTATTATTATCAGCTTGGTTTTATGTTTCGAGGCAGTTCGAAATTCATAGCAGCAAGAACAAATTACATTCAAATAAAATTCAATGATATGGCTAGTAAAGCACCCTGAGCTTAATTAGGTTAAAATATAATCGAGGATCTAGAGAGAAATACAATGTAATAAAATGTTGTGACTAATTCATCAGCATCCATATTATGAGACTGCCTCTGAGTTTATTAATCTTAAATGAAAACTAAAGTTGTAGTATTGTGTAGTACAGTGGTGTTGAATCTTTAGACTAATCCTTATTTTCGAGCTGGTCGAAAATAAGAATAAATTTAATAGATTTAATTTATAAGTTCATTAGAAAGCTTTACTTCTAATCCTAAAAGTGCACAGCAGACATTTAGAACTAAAATTATGCCTAAACAGCACAGAAGTAGATTATATTTAAATAAGCAATGCTTATTAGGTTAAATTTTTATTTGAAAGCCATTGTCGTGAAGATGGCAAAAGAAAATCGAGAAAGGGAGAGGAAGCAAAAGCGAGATGAAAACAAAGAGATAACAAGAGGAATAAAGCGAATTGCTGACAGAAAAAAGAGAGAAAGAGAGTGGGAGAGACAAACAGAGGAAGGCAGAGAGTAATAAAAGAGTAAGAGCGAGAGAGAGAGAGAGAGAGAGAGAGAGCACGAGATAGACAGAGCGTGAGAGAGAGAGAGCGAGCAAGAGAGGTAGTGAAAGTGAGTAAGAGAGTGAGAAAGAGAGTTAAGAAAGTGAGATAGAAAGAGCGAGACAGATATAGAGAGCGTCTTTTTGACTGAGGTATGAAATAGCAATTGTATTAGGTAGAATAGTAAATAGCTACACAACTACTTTGATATTAGACCTTGTTTTGAACTAATTCGGTCTTATGACCTACCCTTAAAACAACTTGTAACCTAGCTTGCCATTCATGATCGTC
Organism: Cristatella mucedo; assembly: GCA_009760855.2. Classification (NCBI taxonomy): domain Eukaryota; kingdom Metazoa; phylum Bryozoa; class Phylactolaemata; family Cristatellidae; genus Cristatella; species Cristatella mucedo. The sequence continues at coordinate 771,460 of WPIO01000094.1, read as the reverse complement.
ACATGATCGTCACATGACCACTTCTTCCGCTAAATGGACCGACGGCTTAAGTAAAGCTCGCACCAGTTCCTTCGTTACCATGACATGTGCATCATCTAAATTAGTATTGTAAAAGCATATTCTCAGCCACACTGTCACCGGAAACGCAGCGAAGTTTATAACTTTACTTCATGAAAAGTGTTTGCACACCACTGCGTGCTAGCTTAGGTGAGCATGCTCCCACTTAACTCGTTGCAAGGTTGAAGGCTTTCATGCTACAGCTGGAAATTTACTATTCCTTGTTACACTCAGGGTAATAGCCGGTGAAGCGCCTCTGTCGCTGTATCAAGTGCATTATTATGAAGGAGGCTGTAGAATGGCTAAGAAAATAAATTTAACGTGAAAGAAAATATTCACACTATGTATTGCCACGTATTATTCAATTTGTAGAACTGAATTATTATATTACTATGTCGGTATTTAAGTATTAATAAGAAATGTTAACTGCTGAAGTAATCCGTACCTTTATTAATAACGCTTTATACTTTAAGCAACTTTAAGATCGCAAATCAAAACTGGCTAAGTAAGATATGTTACCTAAAATCGGCCGCTCTGTTGGGCTTATTTAAGTGTCATATCAGAAGATGAAAACTATCGCAGCAGCCACACATTTATTAACAGTTTTAGCCACGATATTAAAAATAAATAGCCATTGTAAAGCACTCTGCAAGTACATGTGAAGCCATCAATCCAATAAGTAAGTTTCCGGGAGACGTACAGAATGTTTATCAGCTGTGGATAGGCATCTATTATATCGGCTCTTATTACCTGGACGGGGAACACATATTTTCAATTGCTCAGGCCGAACTAAACCATGCAGATGATGTGCCATCGAATGCTGCGAAATATCACTATCGACCGTCATTGAAAGTTCTTCTGTAACCCCTTTTATGTGCTGCTAAGAATGTGGATTTGGTCTTTATGAGACAGAACCAGCAAACTTCGGTTTGGTTTGTCCGTTGGCCAGTATTGCAGCACTCGTAATGCTCTGCTGCCGCCGGAAGAGTTCAGAAGCGGTTACATAGAATCAGATACAAGCCCTCCACACACTTCAAGCTTATTAAAAGTTTGATTTTAACTCATTAGCCCGTCTACAGGAATTGCTTCAGATTGCCAGCGGCTCCTCAGATCCCAGCTATTAGGGACAAGATACGTCGTAACGATAGGCTAGATCTTTAGTTGATTCAGTACTACTTCTTGCAGACCTGCACTGGCTCCTAGCCAAGCAAGGCATGGACTTCAAGGTTTTATCACTCACTTTTAGGTCTCTTCCTTCTTTGGCTTCATCTTAAACATTACATTTACTCCCAAAACCAGGCTAAGCATCGTACTACTCGCTTTTCTGAATCTCATCGTTAACCTAGATCTCGTACGAACCTCAAATCGTTTGGATACAGTGCCTTTAGTTCGTATATTCAAAAGCCGGGAACTCAGTTCTGACTTGCGTCATGACATCCGATGACTTGACCACGTTTAAAAAGAAAATAGAAACCCATCTATTTATTGCAGCATTTAGTGAGTCCGTACAATTCACCCTTTATGTGCAATACATGCTAATACTGTTGCATGCTGCCACTAACCGTATTACAAGTGACCCTATGCATGTCGCCACTAACCATGTTATGCTTATTGTCATTGAGCACGCTACCACTAATCATGCGATCGTGCTTCATTTGCAGCGAATGTAAAGTGCCTAGAAAAATATTGATCTCTCTGAGAGCGCTGTATAGAACGTTTTGTTATAATTAGTATGCCTGAATGCAAGGGCGAAGAATGCATGAAATTAATGTGTGAGCTGAAACGTTAGCTGCAATAATATCTTTCAGTAGTGTGCAAAAACTAGTAAATGGTTACGGCCACGCAAAGGTACCGGTGGGGTTGCGGCCACACTAGTAGCCTCATTTATTAATAGTCAGTGGAATTCCAGCCGCCAGCACCCGTGCTTGCAGGTGTTGGGCAATAAAAGATTACTTTCTGGAAGACTCAAAACCGAAGACCTGGGTCGTCAAGAGCTTGTGCCTTAAACCTTAAGCTAAGAATAAAAAAGTAGATAATCTATGCTCTGCTGATTTATTAAATTATAACTTCACCTATCTAGCGGCAGAAGAGGCCCTGTGACTATGGCTTTTATAAAGCCCGGTCTCCAGGGCATATGTCTTTTTTCCTGGAGTTATATTTTTTGGCGCAATATTGACTGAATGTTTCTAGCAGGAGGTCGTTTATGACCGTCAGACACAACTCTTCTTCGCAATTTTGCATAAGCAGGATAGCTTGTTATTAGTTAACTATTATCTGTAATTCTCTTGCAGCGAAATTCAAACCGCCTTAATAGCCACTGGGTTCGCTTGGAGTTCTATAAAGATACATAATACTCTTAATAATAATAGTAAATCTGATATATCACCCTCAGAGAACACAATCCCTGTCTAGGGAATTTAAATTTGCTGCAAAGGAAGCACAATTGTTATTATCATCACTTATTTATTTGATTTTATGGCAAAGTAAGGCATTTACTTTTACTGTACTCAAGCCAGTTTCCTGAATCACGAGATACCAGCACTTTACCCAGTATGCTGAGACTCATGAGACTCAGACAAATAATGCTTACAGGTTTGTAGATATTTCAGATACTTTTCAGCAGATATGACATATGTAGGCAAATATTTTGCATGGATTCACGTTTGGAAACTATATGATGATGACGACGACGATGATGTCAATGACAGCGAAACGCCGATGATAAAACGAAGACAATGATGATGGTGACAACGCAGAAGCAAAAGATGACGATGATTATGCAGTCCCTATTGCCAAAGGACCAAAGTGGAGGCGCCAATGTATTGTCAATGTACACTGCAGTTTTTTGCTACACCTGAGTGGAATGTTGCTGTCTCTGCACTAGATTAGTGTTGTCTCCAACGCATAAGGGGTAAATTGGAGAGATGGATTTCTATTCGTCATCCGCTGATTGCAGGTTGCTCCGCCTTACCTACTCTGAGTGCAAACGTCTCTGTGAACGAGCTTCCACCGTATCTGACAGGAAGGTCAATCACACTGTCGTGCAGTCCAGGCTACATAAACAGCTCTTCTGCGACTAGTGCGAGGTGCACCGCTGTATCGACGAGTAGCACCTACACATGGGCGTGGTCCGGCGGATCCACTAGAGCTGCGAGCTGCATTCTGAGCAGTAAGCTCCTGCGACCGAGGGTGGGTTTTTCTATTGTACTGTTTGAAGAAACTATGGTTGCATTGAACAAGTATTTATATTTACAGGTTGCCTTACTCTGCCCTTACTAAATTCTAATGTCATTGTTGCTGGAAACCTGACAGCACCATTCAAACAAAACACGACAGTGAATTTTACGTGTGCAGCTGGATATGCAGTTTATGCTGGCGCTGCGAACGCAACTTGCCTCATATCACCTCAGCTAGTCTCGTCATGGTCATGGCCAAGTGGATTAGCGCTTTCTTGTAAACCAGGTAATTTTTAGACAATTAAGCTAGCATACTCGGTAGAGTGTCTGCTTGTTTTGCTTGATCTTTCGGCAGCTTTTGATACCATCGATCAGAAAGTTCTTCTAGAGCGCCTCTCATCTCGCCTATGCATCACTGGCACTGCTCTGCAGTGGTTCAGGTCCTATCTCAGTGGGAGACTCCAGAGTATTGACGTGAATGGACAAAGATAATCTGAAGTACCTCTGAAATATGGAGTACCTCAGGGCTCAGTGCTAGGTCCGGCACTTTTCACGGTTTATACTCTGCCTCTTGCTGATGTGATTGCCAAGCACAATCTAGGCTTTCACTTCTATGCGGATGACACTCAGTTGTACCTTTGCTTTGATCCCTCCCAGCCTTCGAGCACCTCGAATTCTCTAAACTCACTAGCTGTATGTATTGATGACATCCCCACATGGATGGCAGCAAATTTTCTAAAACTAAACAATGATAAAACTAACTTACTAGTAATGAGCAAACCCAGTGTGATCCAGAGATTGGAAAGGCTGACTCTCAAAATTGGCTCTGCCAGCATATGTCCAGTTAAATCAGCTCGAAATCTAGGAGTCATATTCCAAAGCAACCTCTCGTTAGACGACCATATCAGCTCCACAAACAAATCCGCCTATTTTGAGCTTCATAACATTGCTAAAATTTGGGCTTGTTTAGATAAAGATACCACGTCCAAGTTGATCCATGCATTCGTGACATCCTGTCTCAACTTCTGCAACTCAGTGCTTACTTGCCTACCAGGATGTGCGATCAGGCGATTGCAGCTGGTGCAAAACTCTGCAGCTAGGGTTGTCAGTCGTGAGCGTTGCAGTTGCCACATTACTCCACTTCTCGCCGACCTGCACTGGCTACCAGTCAAGCAACGGATTGACTTTAAGGTTTTGTCGCTCACTTTTAGTTCCCTTCATTCTATGGCTCGAGCCTATCTGTTAGATATACTACCCCATCAGGCCAAGCATCGTACCACCCGCTTTTCGGAATCCAACAGTCTAGAAATACCTCATACAGACCTTAAATCCTTTGGAGACCATGCATTTAGTTCATATGCTCCCAAAGCCTGGAACTCACTCCCGACCAGCGTCAGAACATCCCCTAATCTGACCACAATTAAAAGGAACTTAAAAACACACCTATTAAGGACAGCATTTAGTGGGTCCCTGTGATTCGTCCTTGATGTGTTTATGCGTGCTGACACTGTGCATGCTGCCACTAACCACATTTGCATGCTGACCCTGTGCATGTCACCCCTAACCATTTTATTCATTTTCGTTGGTTTTTCAAGCATGATTTTACCTACCATTCAATTGCATTTCACTTTGCAGCAAATCTAAAGCACCTAGATAAAGATTAGGTTCTCTGAGGGCGCTTTATCAAGTGAATTATTATTATTAATATACTCGCAAGACCAAAATCCAGAAAGTATACGCACTTGTTAACATCTATGTACTGTCCGGCAGCCCCGAATAGAATAGAAGGACTACGAGAGCTTTCATCTCCTCAATGAAAATATGGAAAGGTATTGAAAAAGAGCTGTGAACTGGTTTAAAGCGCTAGGGATAGCAAAATAAGCATCATTACATGCGTCCCACTTAATTGCATGTCCGTATGTGAGCCAATGGGTTATACTCATATTGGAAGCTGTCAAAAAGATCTTAAAAGTAATAATGTTAAACACCCCAGAAAAGCTGCACTTATTTCAAGACATATAGACTAACCCATAAAGTCATAGCAAAGAGCTTGCTCTAACTCTTTAAGAACCTAATCTCACGAAGTATTTATTGCTTGTACTATGACTACTAGTCGAGCCATAGAACATGTCAGTACTGATTGTCCTGCTATGTAAACGTTGGAACCGTTACAAGAACGTTCACTCTTGACAAACTTTACAGATCGTAGACATTTCTTAGTCTGAGTGGAGTCAATCTACTTTTGAAGACCGTTATAGCCCAGTAGGTAAGGTGCTCACTCTCTCTACAAATGAAGTCACGGATTCGAATCCTAATAATAATAATAATGCATTTTAAAAAACACCCTCAGAGAAATCAATATATTTCTTGGCGCTTTATAGTCCTGTAGTGGGAAATCATTTGCCCGTAACTATTAAGTTGGTTTTTATCATCCTTTAGTTTAAGAAAGTTTGCTGCCATTAATGGTTGGACTCATCAATACATCCAGCAAGAGAGTTGAGAGAATTTGACGTGCCAGATGGGTGGGTAGAGTGTCATCTGCATTGAAGTAGGTTGTGTCTGGCAATAATAATAATAATAATGTACTTGATAAAGCGCCCTCAGAGAACTTAATCTCTTTCTAGGCGCTTTACATTTGTTGCAAAGGGAAATGCTATCAAATAGTAAGTAAAATCATGTATGAAAAACAAACGAAATGAATAACATGGTTAGGGGTGACATGCACAGGGTCAGCATGCAAATGTAGTTAGTGGCAGCATGCACAATGTCAGCACGCATAAGCACGTGAAGGACGAATCACAGGGACCCACTAAATGCTGTCCTAAAAAGGTGTGTTTTTAAGTTCCTTTTAAATATGGTCAAGTCAGGGGATGTTCTGACGCAGGTCGGGAGGGAGTTCCAGGCTTTGGAAGCATACGAACTAAATGCACGGTCTCCACAGGATTTGAGGTTTGTATGAGGTATTTCTAGACTGTTGGATTCCGAAAAGCGGGTGATACGATGCTTGGCCTGATGGGGGATTATGTCGGAGAGATAATGTAATGTACTGTAATGTATCTCCGTCAGTAACTCCAAAAAGTTATAAAGACCATGTGGGTGTTACGCAGGAGAGTTTTGTATAGTGCACTCACAGCCTAAGCGGCTTTCGGTATGCATTAGGCTGGAGCCATAGAATGAACGGACCGAAAAGTGAGTGACAAAACCTTAAAGTCAATCCGTTGCTTGACTGGTAGCCAGTGCAGGTCGGCGAGAAGTGGAGTAATGTGGCAACTGCGACGCTCACGAAAGACAAGCCTAGCTGCAGAGTTTTGCACCAGCTGCAATCGCCTGATTGCACATGCTGGTAGGCCAGTAAGCAGTGAGTTGCAGAAGTCGAGACGAGATGTCATGAATGCATGGACCCACTTAGATGTGGTATCCCTTAATAAACAGGCCCAAATTTTAAGCAATATTATGAAGCAGAAAATAGGCTCATTTTACCATGGAGCTGTTATGGTCGTCTAACGAGAGGTCGCATGGGAATATGACACCTAGACTTCGAGCTGATTCGACAGGAGATATGCTGGCAGAGCCAATTTTGAGCGTCAGCCTTTCCAATTTCTGAATCACACTGGGTTGACCCATAACTAGTAAGTTAGTTTTGTCATCGTTTAGTTTTAGAAAATTTGCTGCCATCCATGTGCGGATGTTATCAATTCATGCAGCAAGTGAGTTGAGAGAATTTGAGGTGCTCGAAGGCTAGGAGGGATCAAAGCAAAGGTACAACTGAGTGTCCTCCGCATTGAAGTGAAAGCCTTGATTGATCTGGATACTCAAGAGTATTGACGTGTACGGATGAAGATCATCCGAGGTACCTCTGAAATATGGGGTACCTCAGGGCTCCTTGCTAGACCCGTTCTTTTCATGGTTTATATTCTAATTCTTGCTGATGTGATTACCAAGCATCTACGTTTTCACTTCTCCGTGGAAGGCACTCAGTTGCACTTTTGCTTCGACCCATCCGAGCCTTCGAACACCTCAAATTCTGTCAAATCTCTCGCTGCATGTATTGATGACATCCACACATGGAAGTCAGCAAATTTTTTTAAACTAAACGATGATACAACTAACTTAGTAGTTATGGGCAAGCCCACTGTGATTTAGAAAATTGGGAAGGCTGAGGCTTCAAATTGGCTATCCCAGCATATCTTATGCCGAATCAGCTCGAAATCTAGATGTCATGTTCCAAAGTGACCTCCCGTAAGACGACCACATCAGCTCCACAGTCAAGTTTGCCTACTTTCGGCCACGTAACATTTCTAAAATACGGACTTGTTTAGATAAGGATACCAGGTCTAAGTTGGTCTATGCATTTGTGACATTTATTTTTGACTTGTGCATCTAGCTGCTTGCTGGCCTACCGGCACCTGCAATCAGGCGATTACAGCTGGTGCAAAACACCACAGCCAGCCTTGTCTGTTGCAAGGTTCGCTATTGCCACATCACACCACTTCTCACAGACCGGCACTGGCTAGCAGTCAAGCAACGATTGACTTTAAGTTTCTGTCAATCACTTTTCGGTCACTTCGTTCTTTGGTTCCAGCCTGTCTCATAGATCTACCCCCCACCTGGCCAAGCATCATACCACCAGCTTTCCGGAATTGCATAGTTTACAGATATCTCGTATCATACCTCAAATCCTTTGGAGATCGCGCATTTAGTTCGTACGCTCCCAAAGCCTGGAAATCCCTACCTACTTGCTTCGGAACATACCCTGACTTGACCCCATTTGAAAAGATCTTAAGAACACACCTAATTAGGACAGCCTTTAGCGGATCATTGTGATTCGTTCTTCATGAGCTTTTGAGTGCTGACAGTGTGCATTTTGCAACTAACCACATTCACATGGTTACCCTCTGCACGTCACCCCTAACTACGTTGTTCATGTTGTTTGTCAAGCATGATATTATTCTTGATCTTACCGTGTTTCCCTTTGTAGCAAATGTAAATCACACAGGAAGTGATTGAGTGCTCTGTGGGCGCTTCATCAAGTACATTATTGTCATTATATTTGCACTATCAATCGCGTTTCACTTTGCAGCAACTGTAATGTGCCTATAACGAGATTGAGTTCTCCAAGGGCGCTTTATCAATTAAAATATTAATATTCGTGTAATTATAAACGATGTCGATACAAATAAGAGAGACTATACTTTGAAAATCTTTTGTATCTTATCACCATGACAACTGAATGTATAGCTTAGTGTTTGTATTCAAAAGTTCCATAATTTTTGGGCTACCAGCAGTTTAGTACAATTCATCCAAACTGCCATCATTGCACCAAGAAATAATTATAACAACAACACATTTGTTATAGTGCCTTCTGAGAATCCAATCTCTTCCTAGGCAGTTTTAATTTGCTGCAGAGGAAGCATGGTTGAATGGTTAGTGGTAGCATGTTCAATGGCAACAAGCATAACGTATTCAGTGTTAAAAGTCACAGGGATAGCATGGAAACATAGCTAGTGCCAGCATGCTCAGAGGCAGCAAGCTTAAGGACTCAAATGATAAATCACGTGGATCCACTAAATGATTCCATGAATAGGCGCGTTTTTAGCTTCTTTATAAATGTGGTCATGCCAGAGATTTAATAACGCCAGTAGGGAAATAGCTTCAGGCTTTGGGATCACACGAACTAAAGACATGGATTTCGAAGAATATGAGGGTCACGGGAGATATAGGTAAGATATTATATTCCGATAATTTGGTGCTACGACGCTCAGCCAGGTGGGGGAATAAATCAGGTTTGTAGGTTGGAGCCAAAGAATGAAAAAACCTAAAAGGGGATTACAGAACCTTGACGTCGCTGCCAGGCTTGACTAGAGGTCAGAGCTGGTCAGTTGGAAGCGGTGCGACGAGGCAACTGCGAAGCTCACAACCGAGATGCCTAGCTGCAGAGTTTTGTAACAGCTCTCATCACCTATTTACATAGGCCTGTACAACATCAAGCAGTAGCAGTAACAGAAGTCGAGACAAGGTATACAAAAATGCATGGATTAATTTGGATGTCAGATCAATGACTACACAAGCCCGAATTTTCGCAATGTTATGTAGCTAAAAGTTGGCAGACTTGACTACGGAACTGATTTTGTTGTTTGATGAAAAGTCACGTTGGAATCGGATTCATAGATCACGGGTTGGTTAAACAGAAAATAAGTTGGCACAGCCAAGTTTGAGTATAAGGTTTTGCATAATATGAATCACAATTGGTTTTCTTATACTAATAAATATGCCTTAACTAATAAATGGTCTTATCATAATTCATTTTAAGAAAGTTTGCAGCCATCTACATGAGGATGTCATAAATAGATGCAGCTGGGGAGTTGAGAGAATTTTACGCCGACGGCTGGGAGGAATACAAGCAAAGACACAAGAATCTCATTACATGGAAGTGAAAGCTGGGATTTTGGTAGACGGCATTGATCCGGTGCTGATTCATTTGATGTGTTATGAATATGCCTATTTGAGAAATGAATTTTGGTCTATCCAGGCTTTTGAAATTCCAAAGGAACAGCATAAGTTTAGATTTGGTTACGTTCACCTCGTTCTGAGAGCTGGTCCTTGCAAGCTCTTGGCAGCTCCGAGCTATGCAAATATCCTCAGAAGTGTCATTTGTGTAACAACTGCGTTGAAGATCTTTTTAGTGAAACTGTCAGTAAATATGAAACGTGCGGCTGGCTTCAAAGTTAGGTAACTAGTTTTCCGAATTGTGCATCTAGATCTTGAGGTTAGTCACAATTGGCACACTGCCTTGGAAGAAAGTCAGTACTCAAGAGTTTTCTTTTGTCACACATTCCTATAAAAAAACTGAGATCGTAAAATTTGCTGTCGCACGGCTGAGTGAATATTATGTTAATCTTGATAGTCTTTAAGGGTGAGTTCGTCAATATCGGTTTAAAAGACAGTGGGTATATTTATCTTTGAGAAATGGATAAATCTCATTTTCAAATTTTTTACAATAATCGATCACTTGCTGAAAATAATAACGCATTTATTTTCATAATAGCCACTGCTTAAGCCTTTTAGATAAACTTATTATCCAGGGCCATTGACTGATTACTACTATATTACTTGATGATGTTTCGAATATTCTCAAAATCAATCATCTCAGACTAGTCAGATTAGAGATAGTGCAGGTACATAAGATTTTTTAGTTATTAGAAATTATACAAGATATAAAAATCAGGGACTTTTATATATATAGCAACTTTAGCTTTACTGTATTGCAAGTCATTGAAGCCGATGCGATCAATAATAAAGTACTCAAAGCCAGGCATATATCAATACCACTGCGGCTGCAGCTTTTCACGGTGTAGCACGGGGCCCCAAGTTTCTTTCAACTCTGCCTTCGACCACTTGCCGTCTTGAAATTTCAGTTCCTACTTTTAAAAATGAGCCGCTCACAAACCATATATTATACCAAGCATAAGCGTGTCTGCATAAAATTTCCAGCAACGCAATGGGAAGGAACATACAGGCATCAAAGAAGAGTAGTCAAAAGATCTTCTCAGATGATGTAGCAATGTACAAATCGTAGACACATACAAACCTGCCTAAATGTTTGGGCAGTTAAGTTAGGCCTCGGTGTTTAAAGATGTATTCAAAAGAGGCTGCTAAGTTAGCTTGCCTTATAATTTCTGTTTTTAGCATATGAATAAGCCCTAGTTAGTACACCCGAATATGCTATGAAAATAACGATTGTTTACTATGCAGGTGGAATATCGACTTCTATTGCTGGTGGTTCGTTTGTCAGCATTATATACGGCATCAACTACACGCTTGATGCTTCGAATTTGACAACCGATTCAGCTCACCGGGGAAATCTCTTTGGTCAGTTAAATAGTGTGGAAAATCTAATGATTTTGCTAGCGTTCTAATATAATCAGACCAAAAAAGAAAAGCTAATATTTGAATCATTGTAATACCTGAAATCCGATTGTTTGAAAGGCTTCACCTTTATCTGGCAATGCCGTCGTCAATGCGAAAAGTGGACGATATTTGATGAAGCGTTCTCCAGTGTCATTTCGCCAATGACTTCGAATTGCAACGACAGCAATGGAGGCCCACCTGGCTGCCTGAAAAAACGATTGCTTAATGACGGTTCAGGTATTTACAGCCGCTGGCTGAGGTAGTCTTCTTCAATAGAGCTTAATACATATATACAGCCTGATAAAATCTTTCGAAAAATCGTTAGCTCAATAACTTTGCTAGGATTGCTGTAATCAAAACTGAATCTATTCTTCATGTTTCTAAACGTAATATAATATGCTTTGATTTGTAAAGTTTTCAGGCAAACAATTTAGTCTTATATCTAGGAAGTATATTAATGAGGAAAGACAGAATGGTGACGTAACTGCTTAGCCTGAACAGTGGAGAAAAGTAGGTTTTCATACTCTCCCTTAAAAAGAACAAAAAGACTGAAACTTCATATTGAGACTAGACTGTGGACTCTCCCACTTGCGGATGTCAGTAGGTCATATACAACCACTAAGTAAATCGAAACTAGGTAGGGCAAATTAATATTACCGAGGGCTTCCAATTCGGTCTGGCCAGCAAAAAAGAATAAATTGCTTGTGCAGTGTGTGTATACATTCATTTTGATAATTCATCTGACTCCATCAGCACTAAATTTCTTTCACTGACTGACTCATCATATCTTCTGGCTCATGTGCACGGCCCTACTCAATATCGAGAATCGCAAGCTCGACCAATGTTCTCATACAACTGCACTTTATCATCACCAATTATAACCAAGTCCGGCTTCTCTGGCCATATGCAGATCTCATTCAGTCTAAAATGTGTGCTATCCTCCTGCTTCTGTAAAATCACATGTGAGTCTCGAAACCCTAAACCCTGGCCATCGGTGCTATTCTTCCGAGAATAGCTGCTTCGCTTCTACTGATCAAGTCTTCTTCCGACCTGCCATCATTGGTAGACTGCTACAACACGACACTAGCTGACATGCCAGCCAGTTCTGCACCTCTGAATAAGACTGCTGAGTGCCCTCTCTCAGATGGCCCCATGGTTTACCAAAGACATTGAACTAGCTAGATATACTTAGCGAAAGCTTGAAATAGCATGCTCAAGTTCACGACTGACTGTCTATCGACTGCCATGCAAGGGCTACTATTGGTCGTACCAATCGGTCCCAGCAAAAGCCAAGTCTAGCTTTCACAAGAAATTTGAATCACAGATGCACAATCACAAAATTCTGATGTCGACGATCAGCCGTCTCGTCGACCGCTCCCACGTTAGCTCCTTACCTAGTGATCCCTGCGATTATCACTTCTCTAACTTCTTTGTCAACAGGATAGACGAGATTAGGGAGTCTATCCCTAATATGGTAGTATTACCACTGAAAACCTTCCCTCAATTCCATGCAGCACCTCAATGTCTCAATTTAAGCAGGTCACTAGTGACTTCGTCTTGAAGTTCAAATCCCAGTCAATGAAGACAACTAGTCTTTTAGACTCTATTCCCTTTGCCCTGCTTCTAGGATGCAGTAATCTGCAGCTGCCATGCATAACTAGCATCGTGTGTATGCCATTAGCCTCAGGTCACGTCCCAGCAACTTTAAAAAAGTCTGCAATCAGATTATTGTTTAGGAAAGCAACACTAGACCAAGAGAAATTGAGAAACCTCTGCCCGATCTCCCTACTACCGTTTCTATAAATGACACTGGAACGAGTCGATAAATACCAGCTGAACTCATATATTGAAACCTAAAACCTTGTTAATAAGTTTCATTCTGGTTTAAGAGCTACCTACTCCACAGAGTCAGCGTTCCATTAGGTTTAAAACTACGTAACTTGGACTTGAGGCATGGGTAGAGTATCTCTACTTGTTTTGCTTGATCTTTTGGCAGCTTTTGACAGTATCGATCACCAAGTCCTTGTGCACCTCTTATCTCGCCTGGGCATCACTGGCCCTGCATTGCAATGGTACAGGTCCTATCTCAGTGGGGGACTCCATAGTATTGATGAGAATGGGCAAAGAGCATCCGATGAAATATAATTCATTTATATAGCACCCCAAGAGAACTTAATCTCTACTCAGGCGCTTCACATATGCCTCGGGGCTCGAGACCACGACCTCAGTCAGACCTTGGTCGGGGCGAGCACCTTAACCGCTAGACCAAACCAGCTCGGCAAAACCTCGGCATGAACCTTTGCAATATATGGTACTTCAGGAATCTGTGCTTGATGCTGTTCTTTATACAGTTTTAACTCTCTCTCTCTCTCTTGCAGATGTGATTGCCAATCACCATATAGGCTTTCACTTCAATGCAGATGGCATTAAGTTATAGCTTTGCTTTCGTGCAGATGACATTGAGTTATACCTTTGCTTTGATCCCTTCTTGCAATCTGACACGTCGAATTATCCCATCTCTCTTGCTGAGTGTAGTGATGAAATTCGCACATGGATGGAATTTAGAGGAGAAAGAGGAGGCCACACATTATAGACTGAATGAGATCTGCATGTAGTCAGATAAGCGTGATTAAGTAGTAATTAGTTGTTAAAAAGTGCTGTTGTATGAGAAAATTAGGTCGAACGTGTGACCCTTGATGTAAGTAGGGCCGTGCACATAAGCAACAAGAGACAGCGAGTCAGTCAGTGCACGCAATTCAGTGTTGAGGGCCTCACATAAGTTATCGAAATCAACACTGAAATCACCCACTACGAGAAAGGGTCGATTTCTATCACATAGAATTGAACTGGGATCAGAGAAAGCCAAGATTGAGGAGGAATTGGTATGGTGAGCGATAGACGATTGCCACAATCGGTAACTGGTTGTCTGGTGAAATGAAGACAATAGGTTCGTTAGAATGATTCGAGGGTACTGGGAATGGCTTGATTGCAAATTTTGAACTCACGATAATGGAAATTTATCCTGTGCATGTCAATACTAACCATGTTATTTTTGGCGTTTATTGAACTTGCTTTCACTAAAAATTCGATAGTGCTTTCTTTGCAGCAAATGAGAAAAGCCTAGAAAGATGTTGTGTTCTCTAAGAGCGCTAAATTGAATTCATTAATATTAATATTGTAGTCAAGACCAATATTCTTTCTGAATTCTTGTTTGTGAATGTTAGGCGAGTCTTGAAAAATGCTGAATTATATTGGATACATTTTACCGTAAACGTCATCGTCATCAAGGTCCTGAAGCTTTATTTTCCGTAATCGATGATATATTGAGCTAAACGTATCTACCTAAAATCAGACATCATCCTAGACTCATGTAAAAAAAGCAGAGCTTAACTCCTGTTTCAAATATCACTTCCATGCGTTATGTAATAATCGAGTTATGGAATTTAAAAGCCAACAACCGATCCTGGAAGTGAAGCCACATAAAATAGCTTCGGCTTACATCCGGATTAGAAATGGCTTGCAGAAAAAAACTTTTCTTTCACGAGGAAGTCGTCAGAACTTTGGATTCCAGTTCTAAAATATGTGTCTTTGGAAAGCTAACCGAAACACATATTCAAATATCGTAAACATTTTAATACTATTGTCTTGACATTCCTTTTAGGTTTTTGATCTTTGCGTAATAATAATAATAATAACGCATTTGATAAAGTGCCCTTAGAGAACTCGATCTATCTCTAGGTGCATTACATGTGCTGCTAGTGAAAAGCGATTGAATGGTGAGTTATATCATGCTTGATGAACAACATGAATAACGTGGTTAGGGGTAACATGCAAAGGGTCAGCAAGCACATGTGGTTAGTGGCAGCATGCACAGTGTCAGTACGCAAAAGCACATTTACTACTAATAGTAATAATAATGATGCACTTGATAAAGCGCCATCAGATAACTTAATCTCTTTCTAGGCGCTTTACATTTGCTGCAAAGGGAAATGCAATTGAATGGTAAGTAAAGTCATGCTTGAAAACAAACAAAATGAATAATATGGTTAGGGGTGACATGCACAGCCTCAGCATGCAAATGTGGTTAGTGGCAGCATGCACTGTGTCAGCACGCATAAGCAAATGAAGGACGAATCACAGGGACCCACTAAATTCTGTCCTAAATAGGTGTGTTTTTAAGTTCCTGCAAGACAAATCAAAGGGACCCAGTAAATGCTGTCCTTAGAGATGTGATTTTAATTTCTTTTTAAAAATGGTCAAGTCAGAGAATGTCGCGAAGCAGGTCGGGACGTGATTTGTTGTGGCAAGCTTTGCATACTCTAGAGGAAAAATTGCGGCTGGTCTAGTACAAATACTTGAACTTGGACTTCTGGTGGATTTTTAGGCACGCTCACTCGAGAGACTTCAGGATTGCTCACTCTTGACACGAGTCAGCTACAGCAAGATAGTAATCTTTTTTTTCGAGTCATCGCAAAGAAGAATAATTCTTCAGCATTGGCTACTCAAATGGTATCATTCGTCCTAGCTTCAGCGCCTCAGATCAACGTGACATGCATCATGAATTGCAAGGTAAAATTGATAATTGCTTTACTGTTAGGACTATTTAACTATATAGGAAGTTTCGTTTTTACGAATGCCTCGTTTTTACGGATGCCTCTAAAAAAGTTATTTAACACAAGCCTATTCGAAAAAAGTTTTGAGAAACTCGAGTTTGCCATGACTTGATACCTTCACTTTCACTTTTTAACGATCTATATCGTCTAAACCTTTAATCATTGGGTATTAATTAGCTGGAGGTGTGTGGTAAATGGCCTGAATAGAGGTAAAATTCAAAAAGGGTACCATGCGAACAAACGTTTACATTGCTGATTATTATTAATGTGCTATAAGTAGATTTTAATTTATAAAGTTTGTCCACATTTCCTTGTGCGAATCTCTGCCTGTAAATAGGCTTTAGAAAATATGAGGCATGTGTTATTGGTCAGCCAGGTATTTGCTTAGTATGAGCATACAATTTGTGAACCGGTTCGGAGGTTGGAGTCATTTATTAGCCTACTATTAGTTTCTAGCAGTATGCTGGAATGATTTTGTAAAAATTAAAGAACGCAGTAAAGTACTGGTTGAGTGCAAGTATATTTTATATATCTCACTTGGTAAAGTAGTGGTTGAGTGCAAGCAAGCATATTTGATATATCTAACTACTGATTTTAAGCTAATTTGCATGTGTAAGGTAAAACTAATTGAATTTAACTCAGTATAGCCCCTACATACAGAACAATTATTACTCAGATAAATTCAGTGTAGGAAGCCCTTAACCTCTAGTACATTGCTCGAAATAAAAGATGGCATCCCAAACTGTTGAATGCCTCACAGCAAAGCGGCTCTTTAATTGAATGAATGTTAGACGTTATGAAAATTCTATATACTCAAATCCACCGTAATTCTCATAGTCATTAGGCATACTGCATGCAATACAAGTTTTTGCATTACCGATAGATTTTACTAATTTTTGAAAGTTATCATTAGCTTTTTTTGCAGAAACGAAGCTTTTCCAAGTGATATTGAAACGTTGATAAAACTGGTTAAACTTATATCCTTGAGATATTGGGCAACTTTAGGTTGAAATTGTACGTTGTGTGGCTCATAGCATTTAAGGGCATTTAAAAAAGGTTTTTAGTTAATCCTAGATAAAGATTTGAGTTTCATTACACAGCGGTCATAAACTTACGCAATAAATTTATTTTTTATATATCAGATGTACCTTAATCCATCTGAAAAGCTGGCTCTTATGGTAGCTGTATCTGGAGAACATCAAGCTATCGTATACAGCTGGTCTCTCTACCATGGTTCACCACAAACCTCTCTCACCTTGGCATCTGAAATGGAATGGCTACAGTATTCACCAACTGGAAAAAATGGCCCAAGTCTAGTTATAACATCCGACTACTGGACCAGGCAAGCACCGAGAAGCTGGTAGGTGTTTTCTTCTATTGTACTAATTTTAAATTAAGTTCAAATTTAACACGCAAATATTACATTCATACAAAAATGCGTACAGAGTATTACTGGTAGAAAACAGAGTTTCGAGTCACAGAAGTTAGAGCAAGATCTGATTTATGTAAGTACGCATTTTAAATACGTATATGAATAGCATAGGATATATTAGTATGAACTAGCTCACATATGTGATTCGATATCTCCATATGTAACTTCATAAAACCAAACAGGCTATATGGGTGTTACACAGGAGAGTTTTATATAGCTCAATGTAGCTCACAATAGCTCAAAGCTAAAAAAAAAGCACAACAAAGCCTACGTTGTTTCGGTAAATATTCGGTTGTACACCCACTTCAGTGGTCAGCAATATATTTCTGCTTTAAATATATCTTAAAAATTAGCATACTGTAAACCACCCGTACAAGGTGAAGTTATTCTTTGATACCCTACTACTGATAGTCTGCCCAAAAAGAAATATGGTAAAGTAGATACCAATCCCCGACTAAATGACAATTTAATTTTTGCTTTTGAATTACTTAAACGTGTTTGAACAAAATCGTAGGTCAGTTTTTTGGTTGTGCAGAATAGCCAGACATTCCTTTAATTTAGAGCTGAAATAAAATGATGCTTTACATAGGGTAAGTACAACTCAAGGGCATAATTCGTGATGGCTCACTAGGTAAAGCTGTTGGTTTTCATTAACTCGGCCTCGAGGTCGTGGGTTCGAATCCTGCTGTGGACGACCCTTTATCGCCACTGTAAGCGATGTTGATAGCCGCAAAGGCTCTTCTGTCGCTATACAAAAAAGGCTGTTAAATCAGCTAGCGTTTGTTTATTTATTATATTTATTTATTTAAATCATTAAAGTGTTCACTTGCTCTGGAAAAGTTAAAGTTAGAGAATAGGAATACAAATACACCAACTTATGGAATTAAGGATCATGGAGAAACTTCAATGACACTTAAAGACATCTGATTTAATTCTTATCAAGAGCTGCGACAAGTACTGTCTAAATCCACAGTTTATAGAGTATAAGTTGCGTAGCATCTTTCTGGCACACACCGTGAGGGGGCTGTTTAGCTTGACAATCGTGATCGTACGTGTGGCTGTGATTTTTGCACGCAGAAAGACTTGGTATAATTGCGTCACTCAGGAATTTCCAGTAAGTGGAAGTTACAAGATAGCCTTCCAAAAAATGTACAACTAAACTTGTGTGATTGAGAAACTGCATCTTGATATCGTAAAAATTGCATCAAAAATATAGCTATACTCACTCGCAAGTCCATAGCTTCTTGTTCTCGTGAAGTATTTTAAGAAACCTATTCCCTAGCCATATATCTAGGAATTTGCAAGAATTTTTTTACAGATGTCCTGAAGTGCAGAGGCACTTTTGCTCCTGTCTAAGCCAGTCATTGTTAGCCAACTGATATATTTAATTTAGGAATATTTTCAATTACAAGAAGATATTTAGTTGTCTTAGATGGGGCTATATAATTTCCTTAAAGTATAAAGAAATAATGCTGTTTTTACCAATATATCTATTCACGGATGATAGAGATACAAGGACTGCAAGAAATTATAAAATTATATATGTAGACTTAAAAAGGTAAAAGCATTTTCTCACGTACCCACCGGTTCCTCCCAGAACCTGCATACACTTGACTCCCATCATTTACAAACTATTTCTAGCAAGTTTTCTCACTAGTTCCTAAAATAATAATTTACATTTCCTCCAAGACATTGCTTACAAGCTCGTTGCAGCGTTTTACCCCTGATTCACAGCTGTTTTATTAACCTATTTATCACCAAGAGCACACCTCAGCTTGGTCGCAAGAAGTCGTCTCATCCAGTCTGCTCTAATGTATTCTGCCCTCCCTTTGATTGCTAGCATAAATATTGTGCTACGTGATAAGCAAAATGCTTGGAAAAAAATGTACGGCCTAATGTGCTAGGCATATACATTTTTTTAATGACCACGTGTCGCTAGAATAAACTATTTCAGGATGACTCTGAAGTAAAGCTTTTCTCTTACCAACAAGAAAGCTGCCTAGCCTCCACGTCCAAACCAAATCTATTCCCTGCATAATGTGCTAGGGCGTTCAGAGTATTCTCTTTTTTTCTGATGGGTGCTGAATCTGTGCATGCTATCATAAAACATATACGGGTTAAAGCAGTGCATGCTGTGCACTAACGACGCGGCTATGACGTCATAGGTCATGTTTCGTTTAATGCATGTGCGAAAAGCTTCGAAAGAGACTAATTACTCCGACGGCACAAAACTGACATATTCTTGTTATTATTATTAATTGTTGGTGTTAGCTACTGTAAATTGATGTATTTATTGATTGGTTCTTGAAATTTTGAACATAAAGCTACCCAAGTTTATGAGCTTTTGAACATAAAATCACCCAAGTTGTTAGTACTTTTGATTCCAGTTCGAACATATGTGTCTTTAGCAAACTACCCAAAGCCCATATTCGACTGTCAGAACCGTTTTAAAAGTATTTTCATGGCACTCCTTTTAGGAGTTTTGATATATTCATAACTGCAATAATAATGAGGATAGTACATTTGATGGAGCGCCTCAGAGTACTCAACCTCTTTCTAGGCGCTTTACATTTTCTGAGGCACTTTACATTTGTAAAGGAAATAAATCAAATAGTGAGTGGAAATATCATGCTTTATAAACAACACGAATAAAATGGTTAAAGGTGACATGCACTGGGTCAGTCTCCAGGTGTCGTTAGTGGCAGCATGCAACGGTGTCCGCACATATCAGCTCAACATAAAAACTAAAGATATGTTCTTCAAAGGATTTGAGGTCCTCACAAGGTGTAGGTTAAAGTTTTGGTTCAGAAATGCAGGTGGTACGCTGCTAAGCATGCTGGGAGAGTTGATATGATGATCAGGCTGGAGCCATAGAATGAAGGGATAGGTAGGATTGCGGCCAGTAGCGGTAAGCGTAAGTTATCTTCATGATAGTTGTTGTAACAGTGGAGGGCAATTTTTGTGCTGATTCATAAACAATAAAACTAATAAATTGCATGTAAGATTGATATATTAATGTTTAGTAAATAATAACAATATTAATACAAGCTTGTTACCTTTCAAGCAAAATTTCAAAAATCAAAATTTAAACTTCCTAATTAAGCCAGCCTACTCTTAAATATGTGTAAATCATCTATTATCGATCAATACGTATGGACACTGTGTATACTGCAACTAATCATGATGGTACTTTTGTTGCGGCATAATTTGAAATAATGCTGTGAGCAATGTATTTATATCATGAATGTGTGGATAGATAAATTTAACAAAAATACTAATACTTACATATAATAATAATAATAATAAATAAGAATTACATAATTATGATTAGAATCTATGGAACAGAGACAGGTCACACTTACATTTGGTCGGACTAACTGCCTAAACGGTCAATGACCAATGTCGTTTCAGGTACACTGTGGCTGCCACAGCTCAGAGGGCCGGAAGCAGTGGTGTGTCCTACTATTCAATTGAAGTCTCGGGGCTTCTGAGCGGTGGAAACTGTTCGATAAATCCACTGAGTGGAATCGCTCTCATCACCTTGTTCAATATGTCATGCCAAGGGTTTGAGACGATGAATCTTCCCGTAACATATCAGGTAAAAAGTGCCTCAAATACTAAGATTGTAAAGCTAAACACACTGATTCTAATAATAAGTTCCAAGTCTCAGCCGTAATTAATTGCTATGGCTTCCGGAAGAGCTAAGTATTTATAAACCAACTTCAGCAATATGATTAAGTCTTTGATCAATGAGACTATGCAGCCCCAAACTGCATTGTCAAATATATGCACCAGGCTTGAAGTTCATCCGTGAATGCAATTGCCTAAGTACATTTCTATTATATCTCATTTAGCAGAAAATCAATATTAGTAATGGCTTTGAGTGACACCTTAAGCAGGGCACCATCTCACCATGACTCGTTATGATCTCTCGTTTTTAGCCTGAAATCTATGCCACAAGCGTATTTACTGTTTCTTCTCCTGCAGCACTCAGTACTATGCATGTACCCCAAGCAAATGCCTCAGCCGCTTGTCAATATCGCTATCTGTGCATAATTTAGTGTGTGCCAATAGCCATTGTTCTTACTAACCATCTTCATCTTTGGCCGCATCGTGTTGATTCGCATGCTTGTTAATGAGCCAGCTAGCGTATCATCCATTCTCGGTTATTTTATATCTAGCTGCGATTATAAAAGTACATGGAGTTTTTTCAGCATGCCAAGTTAAATAAAAGGAAAGTCTTCTGATTTACCGACTTCACTAAGACGTTCCTGATGAGCATTAAAGGTTCTCGCCACCAATAAAAGACTGCCCACTAAAGTGTTCGAACCCACGACCAGGCCGTGAAGTGCACCACGTTAACCATTCATTGGCCGGTATATTAAACTAAATATTCATATTATTTCAAAACAATCAGAAACACTAAGCTTTTGCCAATTTCTAAGAACAATAATTCAAATAAAAAATAATGTAGGAATATAAAAATTGTGCTGAATTAGAGCTACAATATTTTGATGGTCTCAAAAACCCACTACAGTAGGTGCGGCTATGATAAATATATTTCGATCTTGAGGGATGCTAAAGACCTTCAGTAAGCAAACAAAAAATTGGCATTTCGGCAAAGATAATGGCCTAATCAGCCACCGACATGCAATGCCATGTGATCTGACACGCAAGTATTACAAGCACACCCAAAACACACGCAAGCCTCCGCCCACACCCACATACACCACTCTGAGGCACACACAAGTAATAAAAATCTCACCGTCACGTTTTTCTGTATCTTTTGATACAACGCTAATCTGTGCTGTTCAATCAAAATGTGTTTTGCCTGAGCCTGAATTTCGGAGATTTTTGTAGGTGACGCTGCATTTCTTCGCTGCGACTACTGACACGTTAAAATTTGTACTCATAGCTCTTCATCAAGTATATATGTTCAACTACAATGTATGTGTGCGTCTGTTTGACCTTAAATTAGAACCTCGATATTGAAACCAAGTTGTAGGATTAAATATACTACTTGAAATTAACAATTAAGGTCAGGGCCATAGTTTACCACTCCAAGCTTCTTTCTTTTGTTTGGCTCCAGCCTACCTATCAGATATATTTTACACCAGGCTGAAGTATAGTACAACTCAATTCCTTTGGAGACTAAGCTTTTAGCTCATTTGCTCCATAACTTACGTCTGACTTGCATGACGACACCCGCTGACTTAAATTTATGCTTTTCAGTTGGTTCAAAAAAAATTACTACATAATTTAGTGTGTCCATGTGATTTGTCATTTAATAATAATAATAATGCACTTGATAAAGAGCTCCCAAGGAACTTAATCTCTTTCTATGCGCTTTACATTTTCTGCATAGGGAAATACAATTGAATGGTGAGTAAAATTATGCTTGAAAACAAACAAATAATAATAATAATAATAATATTGCACTTGATAAAGCGCCCTCAGAGAACTTAATCTCTTTCTAGGCGCTTTGCATTTGCTGCAAAGTGATACGCAATAGAATAGTAAGTAAAATCATGCTTGAAAAACAAACAAAATGAATAACATGGTTAGGGGTTACATGCACTGGGTCAGCATGCAAATGTGGTTAGTGGCAGCATGAACAGTGTCAGCACGCATAAGCACATCGAGGACGAATCACAAGGACCAACTAAATGCTGTCCTAAACAGGTATGTTTTTAAGTTTCTTTTAAATGTGGTCAGGTCAGGGGATGTTCTGATGCAGGTCGGGAGGGAGTTCCAGGCTGTGGGAGCATACGAGCTAAATGCACGGTCTCCAAAGGATTTAAGGTTTGTACGAGGTATTTCTAGACTGTTGGATTCCGAAAAGCGAGTGGTACGATGCTTTGCCTGATGGGGTAGTATATCTGAAAGATAGGCTGGAGCCATAGAATGAAGAGACCTAAAAGTGAGCGACAAAACCTTGAAGTCAATCCGTTGCTTGACTGGTAACCAGTGCAGGTCGGCGAGAAGTGGAGTAATGTGGCAACTGCGACGCTCACGACAGACAAGCCTAGCTGCAGAGTTTTGCACCAGCTGCAATCGCCTGATCGCACATGCTGGTAGGCCAGTAAGCAGTGAGTTGCAGAAGTCGAGACGAGATGTCACGAATGTATGGACCAACTTGGACGTGGTATCCTTATCTAAACAAGCCCTAATTTTAGCAATGTTATGAAGCTGAAAATAGGCTGATTTGACTGTGGAGCTGATATGGTCGTCTAACGAGAGGTCGCTTTGGAATATGACACCTAGATTTCGAGCTGATGCAACTGAAGATATGCTGGCAGAGCCAATTTTGAATAACATGTTTAGGGGTGACATGCACAGGGTCAGCATGCAAATGTGGTTAGTGGCAGCATGCACAGTGTCAGCATGCATAAGCACATGAAGGACGAATCACAGAGACCCACTAAATGCTGTCCTAAATAGGTGTGTTTTTAAGTTCCTTTTAAATGTGGTCAGGTCAGGGGATGTTCTGACGCAGGTCGGGAAGGAGTTCCAGGCTTTGGGACCATACGAAATAAATGCTCTGTCTCCAAAGGATTTAAGGTTTGTTGTGTATTGCATGCTTACACTGTAATGTTACCAGCAATTATAATTGCATGCTATTCCTGTTCATGTTACCATACCCTTATCCATGCTATGCTTGCTGTCATTGAGCATGCTACCACTAACCATTCGATAGTGCCCCACAAGCCATTCGAAAGTAGTAGTAGTAGCAGAAGCAGCAGCAGCAGCAGAAGCAGCAGCAGTGGTAGTAGTAACAGTAGTAGTAGCTGACCTAGCCCGACCTTTCTTGACTGCATAGTTGATATGATCGTCTAGTGACAGATAAGTTTGGAACACGATGGATGGCAGCAAATTTTCTAAAACTAAACGATGATAAAACTAACTTACTAGTTATGGGCAAACCTAGTGTTATTCAGAAATTGGAAAGGCTGACTTTCAAAATTGGCTCTGCCAGCATATCTCCAGTTGCATCAGCTCGAAATCTAGGTGTCATATTCCAAAGCGACCTCTCGTTAGACGACCACATCAGCTCCACAGTCAAATCAGCCTATTTTCAGCTTCATAACATTGCTAAAATTCGGGCTTGTTTAGATAAAGATACCACGTCCAAGTTGGTCCATGCATTCGTGACATCTCGTCTCGACTTCTGCAACTCACTGCTTACTGGCCTACCAGCATGTGCGATCAGGCGATTGCAGCTGGTGCAAAACTCTGCAGCTAGGCTTGTCTGTCGTGAGCGTCGCAGTTGCCACATTACTCCACTTCTCGCCGACCTGCACTGGTTACCAGTCAAGCAACGGATTGACTTCAAGGTTTTGTCGCTCACTTTTAGGTCTCTTCATTCTATGGCTCCAGCTTATCTTTCAGATATACTACCCCATCAGGCAAAGCATCGTACCACTCGCTTTTCGGAATCCAACAGTCTAGAAATACCTCGTACAAACCTTAAATCCTTTGGAGACCGTGCATTTAGCTCGTATGCTCCCACAGCCTGGAACTCCCTCCCGACCTGCATCAGAACATCCCCTGACCTGACCACATTTAAAAGAAACTTAAAAACATACCTATTTAGGACAGCATTTAGTGGGTCTTTGTGATTCGTCCTCGATTTGCTTATGCGTGCTGACACTGTTCATGCTGCCACTAACCACATTTGCATGCTGACCCAGTGCATGTAACCCCTAACCATGTTATTCATTTTGTTTGTTTTTCAAGCATGATTTTACTTACTATTCTATTGCGTATCACTTTGCAGCAAATGTAAAGCGCCTAGAAAGAGATTAAGTTCTCTGAGGGCGCTTTATCAAGTGCAATATTATTATTATTATTATTACTTCAACATTTCGTACAGATTCCACAGGATACATGCTAGAAAAGCCATTTTAAGCTTTAGGTTTTACCATTGTTCAATGAAACTAGGTTTGCTTATAACTAGTAAGTTAATTTTCTCGTTATTCAATGAAATCGTTTGCGGCAGTTCATTTAAAGATTTAAATAGAATAAACCGGAAGAAAGTTGTCAGATATCGACAGCCTGTAGGGCTAGGAGGAATTAAAACAAATCCATAACTGAGAGCCATCTGAGACCGGAGACGTGAGACGTGAAACCTGAGACGTGAGACGTGAGACCTGAGATGTGAGACCTGAGGCCGGAGGTAGGAGGCAGGATGCCGGAGGCAGAGGCAGAGGCAGAGGCTGAGGCAGACGGAGAGTCGGACGCAGACGCAGACGCAGACGCAGACGCAGACGCAGACGCAGACGCAGATGCAGACTCAGACGCAGACGCAGAGGCAGAGGCAGAGGCAGAGGCAGAGACAGAGGCAGAGGCAGAGGCAGAGGCAGAGGCAGAGGCAGAGGCAGAGGCAGAGGCAGAGGCAGAGGCAGACGCAGAGGCTGAGGCAGAGGCTGAGGCAGAGGCTGAGGCTGAGGCTGAGGCAGAGGCTGAGGCAGAGGCTGAGGCAGAGGCAGAGGCAGAGGCAGAGGCAGAGGCAAAGGCAGAGGCAGAGGTGGACGCCGAGTCGGATGCAGAAGCAGAGGCTTAGGCAAAGGCTGAAGCAGAGGCTGAAGCAGAGGCTGAGGCAGAGGCTGAGACAGAGGCTGAGGCAGAGGCTGAGGCAGAGGCTGAGGCAGAGACTTAGACAGAGATGGTTGGAGAGATTAAGTTGTCCGACAGGTGTTCTTCTTATTTATTATTCGTAATATTACCTATTTCACGTCGTCCTATAGCCTGTAACTGCTTCTCGTCGGCACCCAAGGCCTTTGGCAACATTGAATCACTTAAGTTTCAGCTTCAGACGTATCTGTATTATATAGTTTTCTATGACCAAACTTAAGTGGTTTTTTCCAGTATTTTTTTTTGCTTTATTAATGCATGGTTCTACTAATTACCTAGTATCGTATTGACCAGCTGCGTTCCTTGTGCTATTTCCTTGTTTTCACATGGTTGTATCGAACTGAGGCAGATCTAGTGGGACAATATAAGCAATGTATCAGCAAAATACTTATCGAGAGGATGGAAACATGCCAGAGGCATGCACCTTTTCTTGGTTATTCAGCTTTTGCTACCATTCAAAAAGTATTTAAATACAATTCGTGGGTTTAGTATAATAAAAGTTACGTTCATCTTTTCGGATTTAGCAGCCTCAGTTACACAGAATCTGAGTAGCCTTACAGGACATACTACCCACTAACAAGTGGCTGTAATGTACTACTTTCTAAAGCAATCAAAACCATGACAGAAATGTGAAGTCAAGGCGATTTTCGCCTTAGTAAGACTTTGTCATTTTGGCAGTACATACCATTTCCTAAATAGGATATTTCAAGACTTAATTGCATATTGCATAAAATATTCTTAAATACGTAATCTAGAGAGAATGGCGAGACAAAAATATAGAGCTTTAAAAAATGTACGGAATTCAAATAAAAAAATTTTTTTTTTCGAGTTTTTTTAATCTAGGCATTTATTCAGCCAATCAGCCTTTAACACCAGTCACACTGTATACATATAGTAGGCAACCGAGGCATTGGTATCCCGACGAAAATGATTACTTAACCACCCACCTAGATTGAAATCGGCATGAACTTAAATAGCAGTATATGCACGCACACACATACACAAGGGAGCGTGCACAAACTCGCATACACGTACGCGCACACACGCAGGCACGCACAGAGTGTCAGGAACACACACAAGCACATGCGAGTCACCAGCAGTCGCATACATCTATCATCAAATATCTCCATCCGATACAGTTCTGTGCATTGAGATACGTAACCAGCCGGTAAATCTTTCTTGAGATTTTTCTTGGCTGGACCTGCAGTCTTACCTTTGAAACACCTTTTGAGAGCTGCACAGTTTTTCGTCGTGAACATTGACATGTTTAACTTGCTACAAATAATGCTCTACAATATCCAGTGAGTACATATTCAACTAGGAAGTGCTTGCACATCCGGACCATATGACAAATCTATGATTGTTATTTTATTGAAAATAATTCAGACCCTCAATATTGCAACTAAGCGGCTTCTTGAAATGCTTCAGTAGGGCCTAGGCCAATGTCAAACACTCCAAGCTTCTTTCCGCACAGCTGGGGTACTCAGTTGATGCCAGAACTTATACGTGGATTAGTAGTGACGTCAGCTTGGCACGAATTGGCCAAGGATTCAGTCTGCCACAGGGATCTTCAGGAAAAAACTTCACAGTAGATGTCTCCGTGAAAGCAACTGACTACATTGGATCCCAGGCAACAGTCACAGTTTCATGCACTGTAAGTTGGACAATTGAGTATAATTTTGAGTTTTTAGTTTGCCTCAATAGGAAGATTGACTGCTTATATGTAGCTGGAAATTTTTAAAGGATCGTAGACTTCGTTTACTTTATAACCTATTATATTGATGTAATCTAGACTGCTAGTTTTGATCAATATCATCGTTTTATGCAAAGTAGTTCTTAAAAATAATGATCTAAATTGATTAATATTGATTAGGTTTATTGATTGCTTTGATCTCACTTTTATTCAGCTGGTAGTTGAATGCATTCTATATTTGAGGACTAGTTTTACAGATTAAGTAATGTAAAAATAATTTACATAATCTAGGCGTATGTATTCCGAAAGAATATTGTCCCAATTTATGTTTTTAGTCATAGTTACCTTGAATAAACATAATGTAAGACTCTTGCCTATTTTGGAGTACTTTAAAAGCCACCACAAGAATTCATAAAAATGTGCTCCAGTGATACTTGTGCTAAAAACTTTTGAAATCCCATCAAATGTCAATTAAAACAGTTGCTATGTCTCACTTTAAAATGACCGTGTTAAAATGAATTTTCATAAGGAATTTTCCGAGGTTAAGTAGCACGTTAAAAGATATTTTACTTCTAAGTTACGTTGGACTCAGTTGGTGACAGTCAACGTTTGCACTCACCGAAGGCCGACATTTTTAATGCACGAACAAATTCAATTAGACAAGATCTCTACTAAAGATGACTGTAAGATCACATATTAGTATATTTTACGTCACAGGTATCAAATAACAATCACAAAGTATTCAACAAACTAGATTTAGCCGTTACAGTCGAGAAATTGGTGTATGAGCTAAATAATAATTAATTACAATAGTACACTCAATAAAGCACCCTCAGAGAATTCAATCCTTTTCTAGACGCTTTACATTTGCTTCCTAGGAAACACAATTAAAGGGTGAGTGGTCTCGCGCTTGATAAACAACACACCTAACAGGGTTAGGGGTGACATGCACAGGGTCACCATGCAAGTATCGGTAGTAGCAGGAAGCAAGAGCCTGGTTACAAAGCCTGAGGCTGTGTGTGCATATGCATTGAGGAATCTGAGGTAATCGTAAGCTATTACAATCCACCGTGCTGGCTTGCCGAATAAACTGTTTGAACTGCAATAGCCATAGTCGCATTTTGAATATGGTTGTAACCATTGTAGGTACTTAGCCCGGGCGCTCGTGACTTCTCCGGGGCCCTTGCAAACTTGATGGATGTTCTTACTTTGTCGTCTGCGACAGCAAATATTACGAATCCTTCTAAGATTTTATCTTTAGTTGGAGCTTTTGCCATTACGCTCAACTCTTTGAATGTCGGCACGGACAAAAATGATTCGGTAAAGTATACACTAACATCTCATTGCCTGTGTGCATATGTGTTTGAAGGAATAGCTGAGTACCATGCTGAAAGTAGTAGTGCATTATTTGGCTCCTGTAGTCACATTGATCTAATTCTAGATTAATGAAACTGCCAATAGAACAAGTAGCCACTTTGCTATTGAAAAACAGGGCTAACAAAGAGATTAATCTTTGATTAAAATAAACCTACGATATTGAATGGTGCTATAGAGACACACGTTAAATCAAGGGTTAAGCTGCAAAGTTCTATTCATGATCGATCACAGATTATCCAGTGGTATGCTAGCCAATAAATAGGTGGACTTGTTTTAGCGTGGCGTTGAATTTCTGAAAGCAATATCTGGTACTACATGAACTAGCTTTGTAAAGGTGCAATCACAAGAATTATTTAAAGAGTTTAAAAGCAGGTATAGTTCTTCCTGGGGCAAACATATACATCATTATTACCTTTCATTATAAACTTTATTTTACGTAAAGGAGCTTGGATAAATTTTCTTCGGAATTTTATTCTGTTCACGTCTTTTCTAGAATTATTTCCTCAGATACTTACTATGATACTACGTTGAAATTAAGCAATCTGTACCGTTGTTTCCGTTAAAATGTACTGCTTTTATTTTAATAAGCGAAAAATATCACGACCAGTGGTTCATGAGACAATCTTTGCTTGCACGCAGTCGTATATTACACTTTTTTTAAGGCTCCGTATTTAAAAAAAATGGCTGTGTTGACTCCATTTGCTCACATCTGATACTTTTAAAATAAAAATATATTATTATTTGAGAAATATCAAACGATGCGTTAACTTTGTCTCTGCTAATTAAAGCGAGAAAGTCGGTCATTCCCTCTGTCACATAGCCAGGTGGTGCACTTGGCTCACGTGGCAAGATGGCACAACGTTGTATTCCATGACCACTACTTTCGGGAGGGATATATGATAGGCGTGTAATGTACTTAACTATGACTCAGCGAAGCAAGTCCATAGGTATTGAGCTGCTCGTTTCTGAGAATATTTGATGGCCTTTTTTAACAAGCGACTAATCAAGTATACAAAATTCCAGACACTCCCTAAACCAAATGCGAACATAAAATTCAAACTTCGGGATTACAGAGCAATTCAAAAGCCACTGGACGATGAAGTTGGCTAAACGAGTCTTGACATGTAAGGAGCCAGTTTGCTAGCTGAGACCTAGTTGTCGACAACCAACGGGGGTACCAACTGTAGCCGTGCACAGCAGCTCTTTCCAAATTGATTTTGGATTCTTAGAACTTCAGTGCAGCAAATACTTATATTGGATTTGGAAAACTGAGTCTTTCTCACCCCGATTGATCATGCTGTAGTAGTAGTCCAAGTTAAAGACAGTTGGCTATTGCCTCGTCCTCTGCAGAAATCTGGCTATTATCTGGCCCGCTATAGACACATGGCCATGACCTAGCCTAGTAAGGAGAGAGACACCTGGCTATTGCCTGGGAAGCTACAGGCTTTAAAAATTACCAACTACACAATATGTCAATTTCAAAATACATAACCTAAAAATCCGACAGATACTATGAAAAGCTCAATGCTTTATTACTTGCATAACTCAAAACTAACTTATGTAAGAACTTATTACCAGTTGTTTGAGACTTCAGATTAACGCGTAGGATATCGGCAATATTTTATGATTTGATTGTAAGTTAATGTCAAAGTAAGATACAATTAATATTTTTTATTAAATAAATAAATAAATAAATATATATATATATATTTGTATAGCAAACAAACGTAGAAAATTTTGGCTACAGCATACCTC
The DNA here is from genome assembly GCA_009760855.2 of Cristatella mucedo. Lineage (NCBI taxonomy): Eukaryota > Metazoa > Bryozoa > Phylactolaemata > Cristatellidae > Cristatella > Cristatella mucedo. Next base: position 740,815 of record WPIO01000094.1, on the reverse strand, counting down.
CCCCCGAAAGCCACTAAGTTTCGAACATGTAAACTTTCCGGCATAGCACTCACGTACTCTTAGTGGCTTTGTGGCATTACAGACTGAGATACAATATATTACTTTTAAATAAAAAGATTCCATATATTTTTAGGCAGTTTGCATATATTAAAAGGAATAAATCTCTTTATAGACAATTTGGAAGAGCTGCAAATAAAGCATGTCAGCTGTTTAGGGGTAACGTGCACAGCGTCCATATGCATAAGCACGTCAAGGTAAATTTACTCGGACTCAGCAAATTCTATGAGGATTGACTAATCCTAAAGTTTCTTATCAAATATCGTCAATTCAGGAGATTTCGCAATGACAGTAAATGTTCGAGGCTTTAGGAGCTTTCGATCTAAATCCACGGTCTCTCAAGGATTTGAGGCTTTTCAGAGGCGCTGCCAAACGGCTTGATTCAGAGCAGCCAAAAGTAGTGTGACGATGGGGAGCATGCAATATGGGGAAGATGTTTGTATCAGTATGCGCAAGAGTTTTTAGAGACCTAAATGCGAGTAAGAAAACCTAAAATTTATTTGGTCGATAAATGGGAGTGCCTGAAAAGATTGCGACAGGAAGTTTTGTAAGTCTAAGAATAAAAAATTCGCGAACGAAAGGCCTAGTTGTAGTTTCGTTCATACATACCCCAGCGTATGACAGCACCGCGCCTAAATGTTGTTATCTGCCAGTACTAGGCTGGAGGACCCTCCGACCATCGACTAGCCTATCGGAGTGCAGCTTTGCGTTAGCAACAACGCTAACGAATCAGAGCGCAGCTTTCCGGTACCTCAGACGACAGAAGCAGACGAACGTCTGCTGGAGGGCAGTGGTGCTTCCGCCTGGTCAGTGCATGGTCGAATAAACTGATGGTGTTGCTCGTCGGCTGGTGTTTTGTGCAGTGAGCGAAGTAAACCAAACTACACTAGTGGTTTAGATTTAGCGAAATGTTACGCGTATTTGTGCATAGGCCGGAAGACTAGAGAGCAGCTATTGAAGTTAGCAGGAACTGTATGCCGGAAATGCAAATACCGGTTTGTAAACAGTAGCCCAAGCTAAGAAGGTCAAGTTTGACGTCAAGAAAGGAACTAAGATGCCGCAGTAAATGGTTGCTAAATATTCGAAGTATTCCCATCGTGCAAATAGGCACACAAAAATTAGTTAAAGAACAGTCCTAACCATCCAAGTACCTCAAATGCCAGGTTATACAGCTTTTTAGCTTGATGAAATGGACTATCGTGGAGCTGCGTATCGACTGTCAGGCTTCAGAAATAATTGTAGGCTCCTATAGCATCTGGCTACGACCCGCCGAATACCGAATATTCAGTAAAAAAGTGAACGTTCTCACCACTAACCTTTCTGAGTCACACGAGCTCGTAGTGGCTGTTCCAAACTCAAATACTTCTCCGACAAAGCTGGGCTCTCAACGACTTGAGCTCTTGACCAAAAAACGTCTCTAAACAACTTCACGAAATTATAATTAAAGTGAGGGTGAAAATCCACTCATAAGTAAACGCTCAACCTGATAAGTGACTAGAAAGATTTTGTTCTCTAAGAGAGCAATATTAAATGCATTATTATTGTTATTATTATTATTATTATTCTAACACAAGTGGCGCTTCGCATGCTTCTGTGGTTAACGAAGGGCGTGTAATTAATAAGATTAATATTCTTATTTTTGAAGCATGTATAGTTTTTACAAAAGCATATCTCCTGATGAATCATCTCGAAATCTAGGTGTCATGTTTCCGAGTGACCTCTCGTTACACGACCACATCAGCTCCAAAATAATAAGAATAATGATAATAATATTGCACTTGATAAAGCGCCCTCAGAGAACTTAATCTCTTTCTAGGCGCTTTACATTTCCTGTAAAGTGATATGCAACAGTATAGTAAGTAAAATCATGCTTGAAAAACAAACAAAATGAATAAAATCAAGTCTTCGACAACAAAACTAAAATTTGGGCTGTCTAGATAAGGATACCACATTTAAGTTCGTCAATACATTTGCGACCTCCCATCTTGACTTCTGTGATTCACTGCTTGCTGACCTACCAGCGTGTGCAATCAGACGATTACAGCTGGTGCAAAACTCCGAGGCCAGGCTTTTCTGTCGTAAAAGTCGCAGTTCCCACATCACACCACTTCTCGCCGACCTGCAATGGCAACTAGTCACGCAACGGATTGACTTCAAGGTTTTGTCGCTCACTTTTAGGTCCCTGCATTTTTTGGCTCCAGCCGATCTCTTAGATCTACTCCCTCAACAGGCCAAGCATCGTACCATCCGCTTTTTGGAATCCAATAGCTTACCAATACCTCATACAAACCTCAAATCCTTTGGAGAACGTGCATTTAGTTCATATGCTCCCAAAGACTGGAACTCCCTCCCGACCTGCGTCAGAACATCCCCTGACTTGACCACACTTCAAAAGAACATAAAACGCATCTATTTAGGACAGAATTTAGTGGGTCCCTGTGATTCGTTCTTCTTTTGCTGATGTGTTCCTACACTGTGCATGCTGCCACTAACCAGGCTTGAATGCAGACCCTGTGCATGTCAGCCCCAACCATGTTTTCATGCTGTTTGTCAAGCGTGATATTGCTCACGATTCAATCGGGTTTTCCTATGCAGAAACTGCAAAGTGCCTAGAAAGAGATTGAGATCTCTCTGGGCGCTTTATCTATTGCATTGTTTTTTTAATATAATTAATAATATCATTATTATGAGAATCACCCTGACACATTGCCTCATCCTCTAAAGCTGTGTAAAATTACTCGTAAAGAAAGCCAAGTATTCCACAGTAAAAAGCTGCAGACTTTTCATCAGCATCTGTGAACCCAGTAGACTGCAGAATTTACCTAATAACTGGCTAGAGGTGCGACTGATGTAGGCTTTTAATTTTAGTTAGCAGCTTTTGCATTTAGACATTCTTTTCTGCCACTTTAATGTAAACGATATTTTAAAAATAACCACAGGTCTCGCAGAGCTCAGGATGGACATTAACCTGCTATTTTAATCGATCCGCAGTGCACCATGGTACAATATCAATAACATTGAAAAACAAGACAAGGTGAAAGGCAAGGGAAAGACAAGCTTTACTAGGTAGTTCGGTCTCGGAATTCTCGGAGAGCATTTAGCAGAGGGAACAAAAAGACTGCAACAGTAGGCACCCCTAACTTTATTCCTACTGACAAGTATGGAGAGATCATTTTCCACACTAGTGGCTGCCAAATCGCTATCTTAGTATCCAGAGATCACTCATAATTTTGAAACAGCACTCTGTGGTCGATAGGGTTCGTCAGAAAAAAAGCGGAATTAAAAGTCCTCTTTTACCCCACATGATTGCTGAGCCCGAACGGTGATGATGCTCAAGCACCGCCGATGCACGTACGTTGTGTTACGTGCTTGCATTGCAACCTATACACGATACACTAGAGTAGTGTGAATGCTTACCAGCTCTGAAAGTGGTCATCACATAATTCGCTGCTAGATATGAAACTCTAATTGTCAACGTCAGCAGTGCTAACGCAGCCACTGACGAGCGAAAAAAAAGTTGAAACTCGCACGCTCTGTTGTTGTTTTCAAAATTGCGCCCTGAGATGATGCTTCAGCAGTGATTATCAAACGTGATTCATGCCAGCGGTAGCATGAAGGAACGGAATCCGTCAGGCAAAGTTTCAGAACCACATTCATCTTCAGTGGCTATATTAGCTCAGCCAGGTCAAGAATACGCTCTGGTCCAGCTCCACTTTCCACAGTGACAGCTCTGTATCTACTATATCCTTGATCGATATAAACCATTTCAGCTTTCTTCCGCATAGGGTCCTTCCACAATTGCGAGTGGGATGATAACATCATTTCAGCCCAACATTGGTAGGATTTGCATTGAAAGCTGGCTTCCTGGCTTATATCGTGTAAAAAGGTATCTGCTTCTGTAACTCCACAAAGCCACAAAGAGTAGCATTAGGGAAATCAGTTAAGGTAGTGAGTAGCATAGATGCATCATCTCAGGACCGCTCAAAAGAATGTGCCATTGTGGGCAGCAAGGGAGTAGTTATCGTTGCCTAATAATTGTAGACGCGAGTTCCACAGTCTAGGACCGGCAGAGCTAAATATTCTGTCGCCAACGGTCTTTAAGCAGAGGAATAAAACAGCTAATTTATTGTCCTTACAGGGTATTAGGGTACGAGTACACTGAATATGGTACACAACTTCAGCTAGATATGAGGAGCCAATCCGTGGTCAGCATAAAAATACGGAGGAGAGCACTTTCAGTGCAATGCTGCCTTCAGAAATGCGATTGGAATGTTTCTAACATTTCATTATTTTCAGTAGGTGCAACCAGCTGCTTAGCGACAATTTTTCATAAATCTTAATTCTTGAAGGAGATAAGTTCTTTTTACTAGACCTTAATAAGGCAGCACAAGTGCACTGGAAACCGTGAACAGTCTTTTAAGGAAGCACACATATTGCGATTCCTCAATTGCTTTACTCGGGGCTTTATGAATGCACGAATGTGCGCAATTGTTAAAGTAAAGAAGGCTGAACACATTTAGAAAGAAAATGTAGATAAAGTTTAGATAAATTAGTGCATTCGATTTTTTTTTATAAATCCCAGGGGTTGCACTGGTTAGTTTAGGCCCTGGTGGAGATGTGAACGGCTTATATTGATGGTTCGTTGACAAAGGTGCACATGTTCTCTCAGCACCACCCATCAAGGTGCCTGAAAGATTGCCAACTAAACCAACACGGTTGGCATCGCGAATATAGTAATTGAAACGATAATAAGAATTATATTTGTACCTCACATTTGGAAAGATAAGTCTCGTGCAAGGCATTTCACCTTGAGAGACGATCTTATGGATGGCAAGTCTATGTGAGTCATTAACTGCCGTGGTATGACCAGTGTAGAGTTGTGTAGGACTGCGGAGTTTAGCCTCACAGCTTAATTATTAGAGCACACACCCAGAAAAATACAGATTTCGGAGTCATCCTCCAAGTGAGTTTTGAGCACTGCCTGACAGTAGACCTAAATTGGCAGGCAAATACCTTGAAGACAGCTTTGCCAAAAACCACTGCCTAATTCCGTTTAGCTAATCAGTTGCTTCTGGTGACTATGGCTCAGACCGCTATTTCAAACTTTCTTTATGTATATAATAAAAAGAATTAGGCACAGTCTGTGGTTAGCAATAAGCAGAAGCAATAGGTATTCAATGAGTTTTGTCGAATCCTAGATTGTAAATGCATAAGTATTCTCTGCTGGTAGTGCAACTTGACAGCTCTCGGTCACCCAGCAAAGGGCCTTGATCAACTAGTTATTGCGGTCTCTATCATTGTAGTGGTTAAGGGTAAATATGCGTAAAGTTAAAAAAAGGCGAGAGACGGGTGTTTATCACTACAATCATTCATAACTTCAATCAAACTAGCTGGATTTTATCAGGAATTATAGTAGATAACGCTTGTGAACAGTACTTTAGCTACCAGTTTTATTGACTGGCTTCCATTTAAGCATCTATAGCTATCATTAGTTACTGATTTAATGGAGATCTACAGCCGCTTAGGAGAGAGAGCCTAATAATTTTGTGAACTACAAAATGCAAATTTAGTTGCAGCTTTTTATGCCAGCGTTTTTCCTACTGACGTGATACTGTACAAACAAATTCCTACATTGACGAGGGTTGCAATTAATGCATACATATACATATATATATTTACATTTGTATTACATATATATATATATATATTATATATATATGTATTATACATAGATATATATAAATATTTACATATATATGTAAATATGTATATGTATATTAGTGAAGCCATCCTCAGTGTCAGTATTTATTATATGAATAATAATGAAGTAAGAATTTGCACATATCTAAGCAAGGAAATAATCATACCCCAAAAGTGGTGCTGTAATTAAAATAATGACGTGATAAGGCTTTTTATATCCTGTCCGATTCTTTAGAAGCTGTCAGCTTTGATGTCCCTAAAAAGCACTTTAAGCTCAAACTGTTATATTTTCCATATCTAATACCTCCGAGTTCATTTTCGTCATCAAGTGGTAAATTTAAGCCTGATAAATTTGCTCAGGCAGTATGACAACAGGATTTTTTTATAAACTTTCTAATTGCATTACCTGCCAAAACCTTTAATCTTTTCGCCTTTTTGAAATTTCAATATACGACTGCATCAGCTCCTTAATAAAATCAAACGGTATGATTCCTGCTGCTTAAAATGCTAAATAAATCAGAATTGATTTGTCAAGAATATCCTAGCCAAGCTGTTCGATGCAATAATAATACTATTAAAAATATTAAATTTGCATAGCAACCTCTGAGAACTTAATCTCTCTCTGGGCACTTTACAGATGCTGCCTTCAAAGGATCAACAATTGAACATATCGCCCTTTTATAAGACAAGTCAGTTGGTTAGTGCATTAGGAAAGTCAATCTCTTTTCAAGAGCTTTTGAACTCGCCAGGAGGCAGTAGACTACTAATTTCTACTTAAAGAGGAAGAGATTCTGCTTTGACGAGCAAAAGTGAACGAGCATTATGCTAACTACGAAGCTTGAGAAATAATACTCTCACAGTTAGTGCAGACCGTAAAACTAGGCTTTTCTTTGTAAATGACGCGTCTGCCACATTGCACGACAGCTAAGCGATATGAACTGATTTTTTAATAAGCAGCTTAACCAATTTGAAGTTTCCGCCCTTAATTTTAGTGCCCTTAAATACTTAGCTCTAGCCTATCTGAAACAATGTAATTTCTTAAGCAGGTTTTCGAATGAACCTCACCATAGTGATAGTGGCTTGAATTTGCCCTCAGCAAAAATTAAATCCTTTGGAGAGCTTGTTTCTGTTTCTATTGCTCAAGTGCATTAAAATCAATGCAGGCTTAAACATGACACCTCTAAACTTGAATACATTTAAGTAAAAACTGAAATGAATTATGTGCCTAACAACCTCGGCTCCCTTCCTGCGCATTGTATTTCATAGGCTCTATAGTCCGCATTATTGTGCATTATACAGCTAACCAACAGACATCTGAATTTAAATCTTTACTATGAAAATACAATAATAGAAGGATTTACCCCGGGTGGTGAATAAATGTGTATTGCTATTGTGGAACGCTGATGAGTCAGCTGAAATTGTCGAGGATCTAGGACTCTACCCCAGAATGCAGCCTGGACGGAATTCACCACCAGTTATCTGATGGTTATTAACCCGCCTGAGTTATATTATTAAAAATCTCGTTTGAAGATTTTGAATCGACTACGATATAAACCAGTTTTAATAACATGTTCAAAATCATTGTACCGTAAGGTAAATCTTCACACCTCATACACATTGTGGACACAGCCGATACTGTTGTTAGTTTGATTTTTAATATCTATTCCAAACCAGAGCACTTATAAAAAAAGAGAAAAAATCCAAATTCTTTTGAACATTTCTACGACGTAAAGGTGGGAGCCTAATGAAATTTATTTTCTGAAAAACGATGTTACTGTAGTTCATACTGGCTCTGCTAGCAAGCTTACTTCGTGAAATAAAAATACAAATCCTCTATCAGCTGTAACTGCTTATAGCAATTACTGATGCTCTCAGATACATACAGTATTTAACAGATCACTTCTCGCGAGTTATTCTATTTGCTAATTAAAATGAAAAGCAATTCGAACCATTTTTAGTATCAGTACTGTGGTTTTACCATCGCTTATTTATCATGAGAAAAAATGCACTTAACTGGTTAGCTCGTTTAATTAAAAGACTGTGTGTGTGACCGATGATGTATAAATTTTATAGGCAGCTGGCTCAGGCGACCGAGCAACGAAAGCTCGGGAGGCCATGGCCTATCTCTTGCAAAAAGTGCCACTGGACAGCATTCAGACCGTCACTGGAGTCCAGTCGGCTTTGGCTGTCGTCTTAGGAAATTCCAACCAGGTATAAATGAAGTGCAGTTTGAATCATTATGACTGTACTGCTTCGTCAGCGAAAACAGTTGAAATAGTAATTGCAGTCCAAAAATCAGTGCAGACACACACACAAACAAACACACACACAGAGACACACACACACACACACACACACACACACACACACACACACACACACATATATATATATATATAAACATGTAGGTTTATGTTGTAAAAGCAGATTTATAGTATGCTGTCATAATTATTAGGTATTTTGCCAGATTGCCGATCGCAGACAAACCTGAAATCTTTGGAGACAGTGCATTTAGTTCGTACGCTCCCAAGGTCTGGAACTCCCTCCCAACCTGCATCAGAACATGCCCTAACCTGACCAAATTTCGGATGAACTTAAAAACACGCCTGTTAAGGACAGCATTTAGTGAGTCCCTGTGATTCGTCCTTCATGTGCTTATGCGTGCTGACACTGTGCATGCTGCCAACAAACACATTTGCATGCTGACCCTGTGCATGTCAACCCTAACCATGTTATTTATTTTGTTTGTTTACCAAGCATGATATTACTCACCATTCAATTGCATTTCCTATTGCAGCAAATGTAAAGCGCCTAGAGAAAGATTGAGTTCTCTGAGGGCGCTCTATCATGTGCATTATTTTTATTATGACAAAGGACGAATAACTCAGACCATGTACGTGGGAACAGTAATCACAGATTATGTCCTAATGAAATCAGAGACATGCTGGCGTAGCCGATTTTGAGAATTGAGTTTTCAAATTTCGTGCCGCTAGGAAATTTAGGAGTAGCTAATGTAATGTATCTCCGTAAGTAAATCCACAAAGTCATACAGACCATGTGGGTGTTATGCAGGAGAGTTTTTTATAGTGCACTCACAGCCTAAGCGGCTTTCGGTACGCATTCGGTAGCCAACAGACTTCGTCTCACGCAACAAAGAGAAAGTGGGAAGCATAGCAGAGTTAGGAGAGCAGTTGAGGTAGTGAGTAGCATAGAAGTAGCAGTTCAGGACCGCTGAAAAAGATGTGCCATAGTCGGCAGTTGGAGAGTAGATGTTGTTGCCTAAGAAAGCTACCTTAATTGCCACGTAAATAAAGCAGCAAAATGACATTACTGTTTGTGCAAAATGCCTCATCTAGGGTTGTCTAAAAGTAATCTTCCCAAAAGTGAGCTATTAATAATAGGCCTGCATCTGATGACTTGTCTATTTACTTCTCCGTTTACTTATTATGCAGCTCCGCCTTATCTATTGATGATATTTTTTCACCAGGCTTCTCATTGTGCCACTGGCTCTTGTGACTAAAGCTGTGCCTATAACAACTTTCCATCGATAAAGACAACGGTTTCCATGATGAAGTTCTCAAAATCCAGTACTCTCTCCTGTCATGCTTTTTAAAGCCTGAATAGTATACAATTTATTTTTCAACAGTGTTGTGGGGGTACTCATGCTAAAAATTCAAAAACCGCTAGTTAAATTAGAGTTGCATCATACAACCAAGTTGTTATCACCAATAGTAATTTAAACTTTAGTATTAGCTGGTTAATATGAAGCTTTGATTAGTAATCTAATTTAATGTATCCCAATCTGTAACTCCACAAAGCCATAAATACTATGTGGGTGTTACACAGGGCAGTTTTGTAAAGCCTACTAACAGCGTAGGTGGATTTTGGTATGCATTTGGTAGCTAACTCACTTCGTCTCACGCATCAAAGAGAAATTGAGAAGCATATCAGAGTCAGGAAAGCAGTTGAGGTAGTGAGTAGCACGGAAGTAGCAGCTTAGGACAGCCAAACAGGATGAGCCATAGTTGGCAGCAGAAGTCTTTTCATAAGAATTGCGGACGTGAGTATCACAGTATAGGACCTGCAGAGCTAAAGTTTTTGTAGCCGACGTTCTTTCAGCCGAAGGATGGAACAGCTAATTTATTGTCCACATAGAACATGAGGTCACGAACAGGCTGAAGCGGGTGCAGCAGCTCAGCAAAGTACGAAGGAGCCGAGCCGTGGTGGGCCTTGTGGGTCAGCCTAATAACTTTGCTCTGTATCCGTTGATCTACCTGCATCCGTCCTAGATATTCTAGCAAAGGAGACACGTGTTCAGATCTCTGGGACTTAGAGACTAGCCCTACAGACATATTCATAGTCAGCTTTAATGGCCTAGTAGCTTTGTTTGGTAGCCCAGCCCAAAGTTAATGAAAATAATTAAGCCGAGAACGAACTAAGGAGCTAGTTAAACTTTTAGCTAGCCATTGTGGATGACAGATCCTTTTGTAGATAGGGATCGGACATGGTAGCTAGCTGCAGTTTCGTCATTTAGTTTGAAGCAGTTTTCCGATATCTAGGTTTGAATATCAGCAAGGCAAGCATCCAGTTTCTCAGCTGCTACAGCAGATTACGACGGTTGGAAGGACAAATAGAGCTGAGGATCGTCAGCATAAAATAAAAACCATAGCTGCATAAACAGCCTCTTGTGCATAGCAACAGAAGAGCCTAGATGGCTATGACCACCTCTTGCAGTGGCGATAGAGGATCGCCCACCACAGGAATCTAACCCACGCCTCGGGACCAAGGTCATGAAAGCAACCACCTTACCTTGTGTACCATCACGGCTCACAAAAAAGGAATATCCTATTCCGCGGGCCTTAATAACTTTTCCCAGAGGTTGAGTATAAATGGAGAACATCAAGGGATCGTGTAAGAACCCTTGAGGGACCCCAGAGGTGACCCGTCTGGCATTGAAGACCTGACTCCCACAGGACACGGACTTAATACGCTCAGACAAGTACGATTTTAACACGCCAGAACCGCGTCTGCCAGACCGATCGTTGTGCTTAATTGTTCAAGTAGATTATCGTAATCCATGATGTCGAAGGCAGCCGAAAGATCTAGCAGAGCTAGAACAGTGATATTTCCATCACTGTGGCAACGCAGAACGTCACTGTTAGCACTGAGAGAGTCCTGAAATAAGTTTCGTTACCTAACACCACTGCTCGGATTTCAGTGTTTATTTTTAATTATTTCCTTATCAATAATAAGAATACTAAGTTTTACTACAGAACCCTCAGAGAACTTATTTTCCTTCAATGCACTTTACCTTTACTGTAAAGGACCCACGATCGCATGGTTAGTGGTAGCGAGCTCAGTAAACAGCAATAGCGAAATGGTTAGGGTGATATGTACAGGGTCAGCATGGTAGCCTTGTTATTGGTGGTATGCATAGTGTCAGCACGCTAAACCACATTAATGAAAAATCGCAGGCACCCACTAAATATTGTCATAAATAGAAGCATTTTTACATTTTCCTAAATGGGAACCAGTTGAGAGATGTAGCGACTCAGGTCAGGAGTAGGGTCCAGGCTTTGAGAGCATATGAACTAAAGGCCTCCGAAGAATGTTAGTTTCGTGCGTGTTACAGGTAAACGGTTAGAATAAAAAAATAAGGTGGTACGATGCTTAGCCTTGCCGGGCAGCGGAGTGTAGATTTGATTGGTAAGTCAGAGCCAGAAGATGAAGGGACTTTAGAGTGTTCGATCGTGAGCAGCATGAAAGCGAAAAGATAGCTCATGCTACGTTTGAACTAAGAGTTGCACTGTATGATTGTGCAGAACATTGTTGGGTTACATAATGTTTGGGCACATCAGCGAATCATAGAAAAATGTCGCTGTGGCACATGCAATGTCAAAGCACCTAGCAGAGATACAGTATATTAGCCATGCTTAAGTCATCTAGCTGAAGACAAAGTGATGACTTACAAAGGTGAGAGCAAGCCCTTATATGTAATTTACTGTTCATTCACTGCTGTCAAAGTGCAGCTCCTCCTAATATCTCATGTGCAAGCAACAAGCCGCGATGCAAGATATACCGTTGATGAATTTGGATGATATTTATATAGAATATGTCTTAGCACAATATATCTGACATTCTGCACCATTTAATGACTGCGGCTGCTCTCTTGATTGTTTTATCAAAAATAGTATAATCAAGGTATTAATTTCTCCCGTGACAAAAATAATTGTCTGGATTTTGTGACTGGCATTACATTTACGGTAATTAATGGTTCAGAAGGAGTCATGGTTATGACCCTAAGATCAAAAGGTCAGTTTCACTAATATGGCTGCCCATTTGCAACGTTTCAGATTAACTTAAAGACTTGCAGTTCAGCTGCTGACATATCTAAGAGAAGTGCAGATTATATTCTTCAATCAGCTTCAAATGGGATGTCAAGCAACCAATTGCAAAGTGCCATTTATACATCTTTGAACGCTGCCGGAAGTATTCTTGAAGTCAACTCCCACCTCAATGCACAGAGCCCTGTGGTAAATAGTCACGGCGTCCAAACATGAAGTGAAAAGCCAAATTAGTTTTCCAGTCTTGCATAGACTTTCTTACAAATTCAGTTAGCGTTTTTGTAAATTACGAATTGCGACGTGCAAGCCACAAATTTGTCCGAGCTATAAACTTCAATGACCTTCTTTAAATGTTTTTCTCGATTTCTGTTTTAGTTAAATGGTGGCCTATCCGGAGCTATGGTAGCTGTGGTAAACACTTTAGGAGACGCCATGTTGAATCGACAGGTGGTGGGTGAGGCAAGCTACTTAGCCCGATCATCTGGTATAACTCTGACTGCTGAGAAAAAACTGGCGAGCAGTATTAGCGAAGGTAAGATGAAGCTAAAAACCGTTAAAACGGGACACAGTGGAAACTCACAGGATATTTTCTGTCAGTGTGTGGTAGCTGGTTCAAATTTGTCATTTATTGTAGAATTTACCTAGTCGACTAGGAGGGAAACATTATGAGGATTTAATTACCAAACAAAATAATAATAGTTTTTCAAAGTACCTAAGAGATATAAATCGCTATCTAGGTATTTGAAATGTAAAATTTTTACAAAGCAATAATCAAGAGTTTATTGGTAATAAGCAAGTATTGTGGTTGGGGCAGAATACAAAAGCCAAAGTTTCACAAATCCAAAAAACCGCGAAATAAAGCAGCTGGCAGAAGAAGGAGGTGCTCTTACTAGTAGCATACCAATCACTTCCATTAATTAAAAATCGCATTAAATCACTCTCAGTTAATCAATTACACACTTTGGGAAAACAATCACTAGGGTTGATAAAAATACTATCGGCCTTCCCGTATTCAAGCCACACACAGTTTCGGAAACAATAAATAATGAAAATGATCTTAGACCTAGAAAACAGCCTAATAAGAACTAACGTAGTTGCAATCTTCTATTTGAATGCCATCAAATCAACATATTGTATTATGCCAGTTTCTTATAAGTTATCGGATTTATGGATCTGTTAGTGAAGGCACGGTCCCATAAGGTTAGAAATTGGTAAGATAGATTAAAAAATCCAGCAAATTCAGAAGAGCATGTGATGGTGACAGAAGGCCTACCAGGTAAGAGTCGTGAAGTCGTGAAGACGACAACTTGACCGGCGGCCGGTGCAGATTAGGGAAAAGTGATTTGATGTGGTAGTATGTATACAAGAGGCACAAGTACATCAGATGAGTCATAGGCTAATTATGACAATAATAATAATAAAGATAATGCACTTAATACAGAGCCCACAGAGAACTCAATCTCTTTCTAGGCGCTGTTCATTTACTGCAAAGGGAAACGGGAATGATTGGTGAGTAATATCATGATGCTGAACCGCATGAAAAACAGGGTTAGGGTAAGATGCACAGGATCAGCATGCAAGTGTGGTTAGTGGCAAGACGCACATTGTCGTCATGCATAAGCCCAAAAAGGACGAATCACAGGGACCCATTAAATATCTGGTAGCCAGTGCCAGTCGGCGAGAAATGGTATAATGTGGCAGCTGCTACGCTCCCGACATACAAGCCTACCTGCAGAGTTTTGCACCAGCTGCAATCGCCTGATCGCACATGCTGGTAGGCCAGTGAGCAGTGAGTTGCAGATGTCGAGACGGGATGTCACGAATGCATGGACCAACTTAGACGTGGTATCCTTATCTAAACAAGCCCGAATTTTGGCAATGTTATGAAGCTGAAAATAGGCAGACGTGAGTGTGGAGCTGATATGGTCGTCTAACGAGAGGTCGCTTTGGAACGTGATACCTAGATTTCGAGCTGATTCAACAGGAGATATGCTGGCAGAGCCAATTTCAGCTTCAGCCTTTCCAATTTATGAATAACACTGGGTCTGCCCATAACTAGCAAGGTAGTTTTATCATCGTTTAGTTTTATAAAATTTGCTGCCATCCATGTGGGGATTTCATCAATGCATGCAGCAAGTGTTTGAGAGAATTTGATGTGTTTGAAGGCTGGAAGGAATCAAAGCAAAGGTACAACTGAGTTTCATCCACATACAAGTGAAAGCCCAGATTGTGCTTGGCAATAACATTAGCAAGAGGGAGAATATAAACTGTGTAAAGAACCAGACCTGGCAAGGAGCCCTGAGGTACCCCATACTTTAGAGGTACCTCAGATGATCTCCGTCCATTCACGCCGATAATACGGATTCTCTCACTGAGATAGGACTTGACCCACTGCAGAGCAGTCCCAGTGATGCACAGTTGAGATGAGAGGCGTTCTAGAAGGAATTTCTGATCGATAGTATCAACAGCTGCCAAAAGATCAAGCGAAACACGCAGAGACACTCTTATGTAGTCTGAATTCCTAAGTAGGACATGGTATACCCTAAGCAATGCTGACTCTGTCGAGTGACTAGCTCAAAAGCCAGACAGGAACTTACTAGAAAGGCGTGAGGTTTCGATATAAGAGTTCAGCTTGTCAACCAAAGCATGATAACACTCGAAATTCGTTCACGTTTCATTTTCAGGGAAAGTAAAGCAGCTGGAAAGACATTGAGTTATCCGAGGGCGCTTTATCCTGTGAATTATTATTTTTTTATGGCAGTGGCATATCAATGCAACGTCGGAGCAGGAAAGTGGGAATAAGATCCAACGGACTCGCTCCAGGATTGTTGAAAGTAAAATAGTAGCTCACCAATTGTTGCAATACAGACAGGCAGCTGCTGTAGGCGTAGCTCAACTTCATTTCGCACATGCTTGATTGGGTTAATGCCCGGAAACTTACTTGGCTAGTCCATAGCTTTATCAGATAGGTAATGCAATTCTGATAAATCGCTAAAAAGTACTTACCTTTGTCGCTTCGTGCTTGCAATAGTTGCAGTGCTTGAAAACATGATTGAATCCGTGAAGTTCAATCAAACTTGGGAGCCCTAAGTTTCATTGTAGGTCTAAATATAAGTGTTGGGTAATTCTAGGCAGTAAGAGGTGCAGTGCTCCGATACCATTACTGATCAAGCACCCACACACCGAGATAAGTTTTCCTTTAGATTTGACCGTCGGCTGCAGGCCATCTGGTGACTAGGCCTCGTTGGGTCACCGACGCACTTCAAGCCTTCTTTTGCAGGTAGACAAGAGCTCGAATTTTCTTTAGTAACTTCTCTCTACTTAAACCCAATTGTAAGCAGTTTGAGCCTCAGTCCACTGTGAACGACTTCAGGCATTTATTATTTGAAGAGGTTTACTTTTCGCGACTCGATTTTCAGACTTGCTTACAAAGGGGTTACCTTCTGATAGTATCACCATTAAATCGCTTTGGTTCATACACACCTTGCTGAAATTCTGCACTCGCTTCAGCTTGCTCGCACACTCAAGCCCTGTTTAGATAATTATTTAGGTCACAACAACTTCCGCTTAGGGAAAGTTGGGAACAGAAGCCTTTGCTCAACAGTTCCTTAACAACCGTGGATTTGAATTCAGCGATTATCGTGCAATGATAACTACTCACCTGCCGCTGACTATGCTATTCGTTTCCAGCCGTCCTGAGCTGCTGCTGTCATGCTACTCTATACCAAAACTGCCTTCAAAACTCAGATTTTTTCCTCTCTTTATGCGTGACATGAAGCCTGTTGACTGCAGATTTTGCACTAAAAGCCTCTTCGGTCTTGAATGTGCTTTAGAAAACCTTTTTGGGCTCCACTCAGTCATTATTAGTGGTTGCTAAGACTTACAGCTGGCGATAAATTACCTTATATTACAAATATGGCTATGCAAGTCACCAAGTTATCGCCTGCTAAAATAAAACTAATCTGTTGAAATTATTTTAAACTTTTTGTAATAGTATTGAAATTAATAGAATCAGGCAATGCCAATTTGTAATTTGAATTGATAATGCAGTCTTAAAAAATTGCTTTACGCTGGAAATTATAAGAAATAATATTTCACGAACAACTCTGCTCTATGTTACTGGGCAATTTATTGAGAAACTATTGGAGTATCATAATAATAAAATGTCCAATCCGATTCTCTATCTGTGACCTCGTTTTTATCGCAATCAGGAGACAAAGAATCGCTCAATATTTTCTCGATGAGTGTCTTTTCAGGATTCAGTGGTGATTCCGAGAGTGGGAATGGGTTGAGACTTCCAAATTTACAGATCGTCGGCAATGGCACAGGTAGTGCTGTCCTTCGTACACAGGTAAGTGAAACAGCTGGCGATGTTTTTCAGAGATTTTTTAAGAAAATAGTTTGCACTTAGGCACTAGCATTTCATAGGTCATATTTGTAAGTTTTAATAACAGGCAGCTCGTCAACGTTGTCAGCTCGTGCAGCTCAAGGAGCTGACCCAGCATACCATGACTTTCTTCCTCTACTAGGTGACGGTGTTCTCGAAAAATCCGTTCTTGTCGGTGAGTAATGAGAGTATTGTTGACAGCAATGTTGTGGTGACTAAAGTCGCAAGCGACAACCAAGGTATTACTTTGAACACGGAGAAGCTCTTGAATGCAACCCACGTATTCTTGAAAAAAGAAAGTCTACCTGGTAGTGCATCAAAAAACATGTCAGGTGAAGCTGCGACCTACGGCCAATTGACTGCCAAAGTGCACAAGGTAAGCTCATTATTCTAAGTAGAACCATATAAAAAGACTGCCTAGCCTATTTTTAAGCCACAAACGTAGTCAACCTTACTTAGCAGGCCAGTCTGTCACAAATCTAGCAGGCTTTAATAAATATAGTATTCAAAGCGATGAAAGTAATGTGGAACTGCGTATATTAAAACTTTTATAAATATAAACTATTATATAATAAAGAATTCAGTATATTAAATCTTCGCGCCAAATATAAGCGAATATATAGTACTGTAAGTTCGACTACGCTAGAGCCAGAAACGTGTATATGCTGCTACAAATAGTGAAGTAAACTTTAATAAAGATCCTAGCTGACCTAACGGCCTCTTTGTGTAGCAGCAAAAGAGCCTGTAAGCTATCCCATTTGCCTGCAGTTATCAGTCAAGGATCACTCCACTGCAGGATTCTAACCCACAACCTGGGTCGTAAAGAGCGCGAGCTTCCTACCTCCCAATGCAATCACGGCCCAATGGTAAGCCAACATCCTCAATGCTTATGCGTGCTGACACTGTGCATGCTGCCACTAGCCACACTTGCATGCTGACCCTGTGCATGTCACCCCTAACCAGGTTATTCATGTTTTCTATCAAGCTTGATACCACTAACTATTCGATTGTATTCCATTTGTACCAGATGTAAAGCACCTAGAGAGAGAGAGATTTAATTCTCTCACGAGGCTTTATGAAGTGTATTATTGTTAGTATGAATGCTTTTGTAGGCATGATTTCTTCCGTGTTGAGAGAAGCTAAGCTTAAGTAGCTCTTATAGTTTGTACATATTGTAAAGGCGTAGCATGTAAAGGCATAGCATTCCAAACTAAGATAGTTTCAAACCATAAAGGAATTGCATGATTTAGCGGAAATATCTCTCAAGCTCTAAGAAAAGAAAGACAGTCCAAACAGCATCGAGAATGGGTGAAAGGGGTCGTAGTATAACAAGGTTGCTCGTTCCGATGGCTTGCTCCGGAATATTTAATGGCAGGATCTTATCAAATAGCCTCACAAGGCTTATGATCATGGCTGATAAAATCATGCTGCTAGAGTCGTAGCTACTAAGTACTTCATATCAGCTTGCTTTTTACTGCAGGACAAGCAGTAGTATTTAAGTCTCACTAGTGCAGCTGGTAACCAGAGTTCATCGATTGAACCGCCTCTAGCCAACCCATTGGAACCTAACAACTGTCTCAAACCGAGGCTTGAGATTCAACCAGTATGAGAGCGGTTTCTTTTTGAATAATCAATGATGCTTAGACACATCTTTCCTTCGCTGAAAAGCTGAGATATCTACCGCCTCCCCTGTCGATCAACGGATGCAGAGTAATGAACTCTAACACTGACCCACTATGCTATGGCTACAGCTTAGGTCCTTCATATCCAGCTGAACCGCTGCAACAGTTCCAACTTTCTCATGTCAGCAGATCCTCCGTACACTATAAATAGTTGTTCTATTCCTAGTTTGGAGGTTTTTAACGTAAGAAAGGTTTGATCTGCAGGGCCTAGTTAGTAAAACCGACATACATAATTCCCACACAAAGGGATTAACTTTCCTACTGCGGAATTCGGGACATCTTGTGCAACCGCTCTTAGCTGTTACTCGCATTTACTTACCGCTTCGAATGACTTCCCGACTCAACTCTTCTTCGTACTCTTCTTACACTCTCATTATTGCTTGTAGATGAAGTCTGTTGGCTGCGAATGTAGCATGAAAGCCGCTTTGGCTTTTAGTGTGCTTATTGAAACTTTCCTGCTTAACACCCCATGAGTCGTTGCCTCTTCCTAGAGTTAAAGACGGAATCAATTTAGAGTACGTACAATTATACTGCATTCCAGTAGATACAAACAGGTACCAAATCCTCCTTTATCTCAGATTTCTCCGATCTCATTTCAAATCTGTGTGCAAAAAATCGACCATTCCTCATATGGGTGATTTCAACGTTCACTTTGATAAGTTATGTGACTGTTTCAGTACCAAATTTCGTGGATTGACTGACTCTTTGTCTCTTGTAGCTCATGAGCATTGCCCAACTCACATTAAGGGTCACAAACTCGACCAGATTTTCTCATACAACTGCACTTTGTCATCACCAATTATTTCCAAATCCTGCTTATCTGACCAGATGCAGATATAATTCAATCTACAGTGTGTGCCCACCACCTCCTCTAAAATAACAAGTGAATCGCGAAATCTCAAGACGCTTGACATCGATGCTGTCCTTGGGAGAATAACTACTTCACCTCTGCTACTCAGCCCTCCCTTCGATCTGTCATCGTTGGTAGATAGCTACAACACGAAACTATTTGATATGCTCGACGAGTTTGCACCTATGACAAAGCGTACTGTGCGTCCCCACCCAGTCGGCCTATGGTTTACCTCAGACATTAAGCTAGCCCGTTATACTAAGCGAACGCTTGAAAAAGCGTACACAAGATCTGGACTGACTGTCCATCGACAGGCATATGAAGACTGCTGTAGGTCGTACCAATCGATCCAAGCAAAGGTGAAGTCTAGCTTCTATAGAAACATTGTTGAATCACAGAAGCACAATCCAAAAATACTGATGACAATAAACCATCTCCTCAACAGCTCCCGCATTATCTTCTTACCTTGTCATCCTTGTGATAATCTAGTTGATCGCTTCTCTCGATTCTTTGTGCAAAAGACAGACAAGATCAGGGAGTCCGGCCCTGCGAGGACAACACACCCTTAGAATGCGATTCCCTGATTTCTGGCCGCACCTCAACGTCTACATTTAAGCAGGCCACTAGTGATCTAGTTCTGAAGTCTGTACACCAATCAAAGAAGACAACAAGTCCTCTGGACCCTATCCCCACTGTTCTGCCCCTACGTAGCATTTATCTGCTGCAGCCATGCATAACTAACATCGTCAACATGTCATTCGCCTCCGTTCAAGTCCCAGCACCTTTCAAAAAAGCTGTAGTCCGGCCCCTTCTCAAGAGAGCGACGCTAGACCAAGAGAACATAAGCAGCTACAGCCCAGTCTCTCTTCTAAATTCCAATCAAAGACACTGGAACGGGTCGTGGTGGAGAAGCTGAACTCATATATCGAAACGGTTAAGCTGCTCGCCCCTACTGAGTTCTGACTGAGGTCGTGGGCTCGAGCCCCGAGGCATATGTGAAGCGCCTGAATAGAGATTAACTTCTCTTGGGGCTCTATACAAATGAATTGTATTCTATTATATTAAAACTTCTTATCTTGCTAGAAAGTTCCAGTCTTGCTGTACACCTAATCACTCCATAGAGTCAGCATTGCTTAGCGTATACAACGACATACTTAGGAATTCAGACATTGGTAGAGTGTCTCTGCTTGTTTTGCTCGATCATTCGGCAGCTTTGATAGTGTCAGTATATCCCGTGACCTGACCGCATTTAAAAAGAACCTAAAACGCAAATATTTAGGATATAATTTAGTGGGTCCCTGCGATTCTTCCTTCAAGTGCTTATGCGTGCTGACACTGTGCATGCTGCCACTAACCTCATTTGCATGCTGACCCAGTTTATGTCACCCCTAACCATGTTACCCATTTTTTTTGCTCAGCAAGCATGCTTTTACTCGCTATTCAATTGCATTTACCTTTGCAGCAAATGTAAAGTGCCTAGAGAGAGAGATTGAGTTCTCTGAGGGCACTTTATCAAGTACATTATGAATATTATCATTTTTATTATTAATATACTAACTGTCTTGCCAGATATGCAAGCCCTTTAATAGAATGCTTGACTCTTCGAATTTGCGAGCATACCAACAGGTATTAACTATTCCGGTATGATGATTTGGTTTGGCAGCCTTCTATTCTGTAACGTTCAGAAAATAAAGCTACAAGTAAGTATCGGATAACCTTAATGGAGAACAAGAAACGTTGCTTAAATTACGAGTACTAAATTTTCTTTACATTAAAATAAAATATCCAAATCATCTCCATGCTGTATATCCACTTTGGGAAACCAACTGTGCACTATAAATACATTTTGATTTATGTTTCTGAAGCAAATGTTAGTATAGCCTGGCAGTTTTTGGGTTAAACCTAAAATTATCACGGTTCATAGCTTTTTGACATTGTGTAAGCATTTGGCTAGAGTATGTGCCTCGAATAAGAAGTGCATCATTATGAGGCAGGTAATCGTAGTAAGGCAAGCGTAAAGTGCGATTTTAATACAGTCGCAGCCACGTATGGTTTTATGTTCATGTACGACCTTGGCTGTGGAACTCTCCACTAATTTTGTTGCTCCGACATGCAATACTCGAAATGCCTACGTATTCACTCACGTCTATATTGACATGTTTCGCTTCATAGGTACCCTTGCCAAAAAACCAAGGATTATACATTGCCTTTGATTATTTCCAAAATATATCTGATGGAAACGTAACGGCGAAAAGCAACTCAGGTATGTGAAAACCTGTAACAATACGAAAACCTTTGTTTTGCTTGACGATATCGACCAAGTTTTATCAAACGAAAGGCTGAAACGTTGTTTTTTTCATGTTAATGAATTCTTCAGAAGTATTGTAGTTCTATGGATAAATAAATAGAATTTTAAGTAAATAAAAATAATATATACATATTAAAAACAGCTTTTTAAATGGTATGCATACATTTGCCGCCGTGCCGTGCCCTGCCGTGGTCGTGGGTGCTTCCTGGGCCTCGCGGTTCAGGAAGAGGGATCACACGGCTTCCGAGCCGGTAATGGCGTTGAAGACGCATTGCCTATATATATATATATATATATATATATATATATATATATATATATATATATATATATATATATATATATATATATATATATATATATATATATATATATATATATATATATATATATATATATATATATATATATATATATATATATATATATATATATATATGTGTGTGTATACAATATCTGTAATATTCAGACATGAAGGAAAATAACGTTCTTGTAACTCATTTAACATTGTATTTTAAGTCAGCTTCTGGATAACATGACTTATCAAATGATCTGGACTCAAAAACAGCAAAAGAATTTTTCGCTCAGCTGCCTAGGATATTTATAGGATATAATTTTTCGTTTGATTTTTCAGACCTCCATGCCAACTACAGTCTAGTGATTCTGATGTCAGTTGATCTTGTACCAAACAAAACCGTTCACAACTACAACTGTACACTGCCTATTGTCCTGTCTAACACCGGAAGTTCAAATTCAACGTTTATTGAAAGAGGCGGAGTATACAGCACCGCTTGCATGACCGACGGCTTGGATGAAAGCAAGTGTCAAGGGCAGTTTGTATACAATGATCTCAGTCTTTTTCCAAAAGGAAATGCGGCTAGCGTCCAATTAAACACGTGCTATATTCCAGTGACTTACCTTAAGAGGTATGTGTATCATTTCTTCTGCGTAGCCACATGCAATTAATACTGCTAAAAATATGATATTATATTCAAGCCGATACTTTATAGCAGTTGGCATTTTCCCACAGGACTCCAGGAAGACAACTGTATTTGCGTGTACTCTACGTTCCAACTTCGCAGTTAGAAAGCTGGAATACAGCGGCAAGATTGATGTCGTTAACAAAAGCAGGTAAACAGTCACAGAAATTTAACTTGGCTAGCTGTAAAAATGCATAGCGGTATTCCATGTTTTGTAAAGATATTGTCTGAATCTCTTACAATTGGTCTCATTTCAAAGTCCAAGATAACATTATCAATTTTAGCTTGAAAAAGCGGCTTCTCTGTAAGCATTCAGCCTGTTATTTACGTCGCGTTCCCGTTAATTTAAATTTGAATAATTTGTATGTATTTAAATATTTGCTGTCACCTATTTAAGGCTGAACAGATTGAATTCTGCTATTTCTTAGGCTGATAATTTCCTGGTTTACTTAGTTTTATCGTCCTTGGCTAAAGTCTTGTATGCACTTATAAGAAATACCGTATACGTTGTAATACATGTTAATATTACAGCATCATTTGATCCTTAAAATGTGAGTGCCTAGAAAAATATCATCTTGATTTTGCAAACAGGACATGAACATTGTAAATAGTCTTAAAATTTAAAATACAATTCCAAATAACATGGACTTTTAATAAACTGTGCCTTAGAAAATATGGGTTCACTCATTAGAACCAAATAATACATATTCTCTGGTAAGTTGAATTTTATTAGAACATCGTGAACTTTAGACATTGGTTTCAATAAACAAAATTGCCGATTTAAACTGCACAATTCTCTGTAGAAGCTGGAATTTTAACATCTGTTACACAGGCTTGAACTTGTCAATTAAGGATTGGCCTTTGTCGAATTCCAACGTACGACTTCACTCTTCAAGAGCGAGCATTTTGCCATAGGGGCTCTCAAGGCCCTCTTGTTTCCTTGCAATTTTTTCTTCGTCTCATATGTTTGCTAGAATGTGATATAGTGTCGAACTTGCCGTTTATGCATTCTTGCACAATGACAACTACTCTCCTGCTGCCGACTATGGCTCGTCATTTTCTGCGGTCCTGAGCTGCTAATTCCATGGTACTCACTCCCTCAATTGCTCTCCTGACTCTGCTATGATTCGCACTTTCTTTTTATTTCGCGAAACGAAGTCTGTTGGCCACCGAATGCGTGCCAAAAGACGCTGAGGCAGTGAGTGTGCTATTCAAAACTCTCCAGCCGAACACCATCATGGCCTTTATGGCTTTGTGAAGTCACAAATAGAGCTACATTGCATAACATTACATCGTGTAAAAGTATGCAGTCAAGACTAGTGTTGCCATTGGGCTACGGCTAGTGAATTCGTTGTAATTTGGGAATCATGTAGGAATTGAACGTGGGGTTGCTCCTGGATTAATGGAGAATATAAATAGTGCAGCTGTCTTGTTACATTCGGACATGTATCTCCTGGCTCATACCCAAAAGGAGATGCTATGCACTGCAACAATAGTTATAGTTAAGGACAAATGAGAGGCTGAACGGGCGCTTGGCAGTATTACAGATTGATTTATCTATCTGTAATTTAGCATGCATGAGGCTTTTTCAGACCGTTACTAATGGTTGGCTGCCTCCACACTCTCTGATGTACCACAATTAAGTAAACCGCTCTGCTAGTTTTTGAAATTGAGCCCAATAGTTCTGATAATTTGTATTAGCCAGGTGTTGCCCTGCAAGTACAAACTGACAACTTAGGTAAGTTCTTGGGTTTCGCGACTTCGAACGCTTTGCAGTAAATATGCAACTTGATGCTACCAGCTGCATCTTATGATCTTGTATCATTTTTCGTGTGACCCAGTCTCTTTCGTCACTTCAGCATTCTGGCTGCACCAGTTGCAAAGATGCTACATTATTAAAAAAGTTAGGAACACATGCTAACGAGTTTAATGTTCTCAGCTGATCTTTAGGACACTTACACTTTACAACTAGATCTGGATTTGAGCCCTTCTATATCCAATTCTTTACAGTGCTACAGCCTAAAGCCGTGGTTGCATCTTCGGTTATTGTAAAGATAAGGCTTGTATAATGTTTTTTGCGGCATAGTTTTATCGCCTAGAAAGAGTTTGAGTTCTCGGATGGTACTTTATCAAATGCATTATTACTATAATAATTATTATTAATTATTAGGTATTTGCCATGCTCGGCATGGAGGTCAGGATTCAGCAACCCACATAATAATAATATAATAATAATACACTTGATAAACCGCCCTCAGAGAACTCAATCTCTCTCTAGGCGCTTTACATTTGCTGCAAAGAGAACCCTCTTGATTGCTGTTAAAATGCTCTGTGCTGCTGTTCTCAAATTTTGACTCTTGGTGGTAATTGATGCCAATTGATGATAATAAATCATCCAAACTTAGCCAGTGTAAGGAAAGCGCTTTTAATATTTACGCAATAAAATACTATTTCCTTATGACTTTAATAAAGAACCGTAAGATTTACCGTTAGCAGGACTGGCTCAGAAGCCAAGTCGCTGAATACTCAAGCTCCGATACTATAGCAAAGTTGAGGTTGCCTTAGCTTTTTTCCAGGCAAAGGTTTAGAATAAAAAGAAAAAATCAGTTCGCCTACATAATGTTTGTAAATGCTTAAGCAAGAAAAGTATAAAATAAGCTTAGCTAGCTTTGGCCACTACTTCAACAGCCAGAGTGTATGCTGTAGGCCCACATGCTGAGCTCCTTTGTGATTTTGTTATGCGAATGTCACCATAGCTGTAACATGATAGTTGCTGTGCGAATGCTGCTCTGAAAAAATAAAAAAGGCGAAATATTTGGTGAAATGAAGCAAACATCAAAAGGTAAACTCACTAGAAATTCAGAGCATTGCTATGCGTTGTATTATTTTAAAGTGGGTCGCTAGCTTATCGGCTGATGGAATAATAATGTTGCACTTTCTCGAGTGTCTTAAGAAAGTATTGTTAAGCTGTGGTACCAACAATAATTTATTTTTAACTGGTATACTCCGACTGCTTATTACGAAATTTTCAGATCCATCAAACAGTAAATTTAAAATAAGTTATTCAGCACTGGCTTATACTGTGGACTGTCGTTATTGGGATTCAAATTCTGACACATGGATTGACGACGGTTGCATGGTAAGAAGAGTTCAACATTTGCTTAACTGCTACTTGCTGGAAAAATCAAGGCGAATTTCCATTTAAATGTTTGACTTTAATTGCGCAAAAATTACCTAATCATAGAACACCAATATTAGCGATAATTATCGCGACTAGTACCCCAAAATAATCGAGTCTTTGCTCATTAGGTTTAAAACTACCTTCGTAATTAACAATGACATGGCATTATTTATAAGCAAGGGAACCTATTAAGAAATGGGTATGGAAAGTGGGTAGAAGAACATTCCAGTAAAATGCTTAGTAAAACATACAAAAGCCAACAAGAAGGCTTGTGAGGCAGCTCGAGTTTTTAGAAAAATTGTTGTTGTTGAACAATTGTCTGTCAAAATGAAGTAAACCGTGCACAGGTTATAAGTAAGACGGCATGGAAGCGAGGCAAGTTCACAGCGGCTAAAGGAGAAATACTCTTATTGCATAAATTTGACCAGTGTCACCACTCAGAATCCCATGCATAAATATCCATTACGATTTAGCTAAGAGTTTGAGGAAAGATAGATTTCTAGCTTCCTTTTCATGTTGTGAATCCGGAGAAGAGGTTGCATATAGCAGTTGTGAGTTCTATACTTGGAGAGCATATTGTCTCAAGGAATGGTCCACCAGAAGATTTATAACTATATTGCAGTTGAACAGTATACAAACTGGTAGAAAAAATTCAGTATTTCTAATAACAACAGAACCACACAAGTATGGACCATTCACCAAGTCACAACTTAGCATGTGGCAAGCAAAAAAGTAATCAAGAGTCATTGAAAATTAGTTTGTGCAGCTTAAGCAAACTACTCAAACCTGCCTAATTGTCTTGCTCAGCAGAGCGTCTCAAAGCACACAGGAAGGACGTATAGGGCTCACATGAAGCGAGTTTCTCTCATTCATGCGCATGCAGGCTTTCAAATCCCGAAGCCCTTCATACAGAAGATAGAAAAAAACAAAATTTTCTTCGAGCAATTGCTTACGACATGGACCGCTTGGCAAGGCAAGCAATGTATTCCTTAATCGACAAAGCTAAAGCTTCGGGCCACATATCAATTTTAGTTTTGTTTTGAATTTCGTCATATCAAGAGATGATGCTATGTCAGTCGGCAGTCAGTTCGAGTTGTGGAGCATAGATACTGAAGGCACGATGTCAGAGTGAATCCACAAAGCATTAGCACAGCTGTGTGCAATAATCTTTCAAACATCAATTTGTTTGCAGTCGTTCTGAGGTGACCACAGTCAATATATGGGTGTGTCCCTGATAAGCTCATCAGCTGGCTTACAACGCATGCAACGGTGAGTTCACAGTACGGTCTTTAGCGAGCTCCTAACCAGCTCATCAGCTCAAGGTGGAAAGTAAACTTGGAAAGGTCCCTATTCTGTGCAGAGTTGAAGGGGGAATAGGCTGATCTAGCCAATTTCGAGGGCTGGACTTTTCTATTTTGGTGTAATGCTTTGGTGTAATCCCTAGAAAATAATTCAGGCGTGATGATCTTTAATTACAGGTAGAACTCCTTTTAGCTGTAACTTTAGGCTGTAAACATCTTTTGATCAGCTGTATCTAGAAGGTTATTGCTAAATCCAAAAGCCTCAGTTTTTTCAAATAGAGTGTTCAGAAAATTTACATTTTCGGCAAGCTAGAATACTTAGCATCCTCTGCCGAGTCCCGATAATTCAATCCTTCAGACTGACATTGCTTATTATGCATTTGGCTTTTCGGTATTACTGTCGTTTGAAGCAATTGGTACATCTGAGTTTCGCATAGGCTGGACCACTGTCTCAACTGACATCCTCCCATTGCATCTGTGACCGACTGTCAGTGTCAGCTTCAAACACCAGCAGCTTAAGACGAGTCCGTCGCAGCACTGCGACAGGAACTTCCACCTCAAGTGGTGGAATTGCGTTTGGTTCAGGTAATCTGAAGTCCCAGATGTAATATAACCTAATCTGCCAGCATGATTGGTATGGCGAATGTTAATTTTTGATTATCATTACTTTTCATAGCTTGAACTACACATCAAATGTGTATATACAAGATATAATTCACAATGAAGGTGCTGGACATGGTTTTCGAGGAGTTATTATTTTTTCATTTAATTTTTTAAGTAAATAAAACACAATTGAATAATAATTTGTTTTTAATAAGTGGCTAACAAGTATTTACATTTTATTCAAATTTTGTGGTTGGTGACCAACACGTCAATGAGTTACTGCTAGAAATCCTACGCATGCAAGAAAAAGGAAAAGCAAAGACTATATACAAAAATTGAAAAAAATTCGCTTCACTAACTATTATATAATAGTACGTGATGATATATGAGTATATCACTAATGTATAGTGATATGAAATAAGAGGAATTACGCCAGTAGATATGCTTAGACCAATTTTGATAATAATCGCCTTACAGATTAGGTTCTCCTAGTGATAAAATATATAACAATTGTGAGTCTTGGAAATGTTTTCTAATTCTAATGTATAAGCAAATGAAGTAGGAAAATTTCCTATTATCCCGATTTTGGCATTGCAGAATTTCAGCTATCAAAGCTAGCTCATTGGTGTTAGGTGTAATCAAACTAAGATTTACTCAGGTGATGTAATATTATCTTAATTTAGTCTTCATTATTTTTGGCAAGTGGACCTAATGTCATTTTAATTAAGGGGTTTTTCTTCGTGAAGTATTACACCTCAAACCAACGACCTCCATCACAGATGCACAATCCAAAAATGCTGATATTGACAATAAACCATCTCCTCAACAGTTCTTAGATTAGCTCCTTACCTGATGAACCTTGTGATGATCTAGCCGATCGCTTCTCTCGATTCTATGTGCAGAAGATAGACAAGATCAGGGAATCCATCCCTGCGATGACAACCTCCCCACTAGAATGCTGTTCCTCGGTTCCTGGCACCACCTCAATGTCTGCATTTAAGCAGGTCACTAGTGATCTAGTCCTAAAGTTCGTATCGCAATCAAAGAAGACAAGTCCTCTGCACCCCATTTCCACTGTCCTGCTCCTACGTTGCATTGATCTGCTGCTGCCATGCATAACTAACATTATTAATATGTCATTAGCCTCAGGTCATGTCCCAGCACCTTTCAAAAATGCTTTAGTCAGGCCTCTCCTCACGAAAGCAACACTAGACCAAGAGAACTTGAGCAACTACCGCCTAGTCTCCCTTCTACCATTTCTATCAAAGACACTGGAACGAGTCGCGGCAGACCAGCTAAACTCATATATCGAAACCTCACACCTTGCTAGTAAGTTCCAGTCCGGCTTTAGAGCTAATCACTCCACAGAGTCAGCATTGCTTAGGGTATACAACGATCTACTTAGGAATGCAGACATGGGTAGAGTGTCTCTGCTTGTTTTGCTCGATCTTTCGGCAGCTTTTAACACCATCGATCACAAAGTTCTTCTAGAGTGCATCTCAACGCGCCTGGGCATCACTGGCACTGTTCTGCAGCGGTTAGGGTCCGATTTCAGTGGGGGACACCAGAGGATTGACGTGAATGGACAAAGATCATCTAAAGGACCTCTGAAATATGGAGTACCCCAGGGCTCCATGCTAGGTCCCGTTCTTTTCGCGGTTTATACTCTCCCTCTTGCTGATGTGATTGCCAAGCACAATCCAGGCTTTCACTTCAATGCGGATGACACTCAGTTGTACCTTTGCTTCGATCCCTCCGACCCTTCGAGCACCTCAAATTCTCTAAACTCACTTGCTGCATGCGTTAATGACATCCGCACATGGATAATTTTCTAAAACTGAATGATGACAAAACTAACTTACTAGTTATTGGTAAACCCAGTGTGATTCAGAAATTGGAAAGGCTAAAGCTAAAATTGGCTCTGCCAGCATATCTCCTGTCGAATCAGCTCGAAATCTAGGTGTCATATTCCAAAGCGACCTTTCGTTAGACGACCATATCAGCTCCACGGTCAAAGCTGCCTATTTTCAGCTTCATAATATTGCTAAAATTTGGGCTTGTTTAGATAAGGATACCACGTCTAAGTTGGTCCATGCATTCGTGACATCCCGTCTCGACTTCTGCAACTCACTGCTTACTGGCCTACCAGCATGTGTGATCAGGCGGTTGCAGCTGGTGCAAAACTCTGCAGCTAGGCTTGTCTGTCGTGAGCGTCGCAGTTGCCACATTACTCCACTTATCGGCGACCTGCACTGGCTACCAGTCAAGCAACGGATTGACTTCAAGTTTTTGTCACTCACTTTTAGGTCCCTTCATGATATAGCTCCAGCCTATTTCTC
The DNA here is from genome assembly GCA_009760855.2 of Cristatella mucedo. Taxonomy (NCBI): domain Eukaryota; kingdom Metazoa; phylum Bryozoa; class Phylactolaemata; family Cristatellidae; genus Cristatella; species Cristatella mucedo. The sequence goes on along the minus strand of WPIO01000094.1, from coordinate 711,083 downwards.
CGACATATTTCCCATCAGGCCAAGCATCGTACCACCCACTTTTTGGAATCCAACAGTCTAGAAACACCTACAAACCTCAAATCCTTTGGAAACCGTGCAATTAGTTTGTATGCTCCTACAGCCTTGAACTCTCTCCCGACCTGCGTCAGAACATCCGCTGACCTGTCCACATAAAAAAGGAACTTAAAAACACACGTGTTTAGGACAGCATTTAGTGGGTCACTGTGATTTGTCCTTCACGTGCTAATGCGTGCTGACACTGTGCATGCTGCCACTAACCACATTTGCATGCTGACCCTGTGCATGACACTCCTAACCATGTTATTCATTTTGTTTTTTTAAGCATGATTTTACTTACCATTTACTTGCATTTCCCTTTGCAGCAAATGTAAAGCGCCTAGAAAGAGATTAAGTTATCTGAGGGTGCTTTATCAAGTACATTAATATTATTATTATTATTATCATCCAAGAACATCCGCCAAGTATCGAGTGTCCAGGACGTCTGCGTATTTTGGATTTCTGGGTTTAGTTTGCATCCGGCTAGTGAGTCATCCTCGAACCCTCCTGGCATTTGCGTAGTAGAGTTCCAGTGTTTGGTGGGCACGTAGCTGGCAGGCCGGCCAGCATTATCCTAATAACGTCATCAGTGTCTGCTATGTTAATGGTGGAGAAATGACAAGCCCATTGAAAAGCAGGCGTTTTGAATTGTAGCAGTGTTGAACGGAAGTTTGTTCTTTAGGCTGTGTAGTGCTGCAGACGTCGTTGTTGTTGCACAGATCTGTGCTCCCTTTGGATCAGGGATCAGTACAATCAATTAGATTGGCTAGTTTATTCATTGTATGCTTGCTTCCCCTTCCCACCGAGTAGCAGGCTTGCTATCGGGATTCATGGCTCAAGCAGCTATCCGGGCAGGTCGGTTCTAAGTAGGGCTTTGTAAGTGTAATCCCTGACTACTGCTAATTTTAACCCAATTAGTCATTTTGAGATGGCTTTAAGAAATCGTTAGCTTTCCAGATTCCTAAGGTTTTCATTGGTAATGCTTGCAAAAAACCATTGCAGGTTTAACGATATCAGTAAATTCAGTCAACCTTGCCGACTCAGCCTTCAACCATCTTGATGACAATCCACTAATATTTTCTACAATGACATCTATTATGTGCATTTACATCTGTGCGCTTATTTGGACGATCAAGCGAGATAGAGTTGACCAAATTAAAGCCTCAATATTGCCGTTAATTGATAATGAGCCGACCAGCCATTACCTCTATGAAGTGACTGTCTACACCGGAAACATGCATCGAGCCGGTACCACAGCAAGAGTGGGTATGATATTCACTGGTGATGGTGGTGAATCAATGCCACGTCCATTTTGTAATGATGAACGACAAATATTCCAAAGAGCAGGCATTGACTCTTTCCTTATGGCTGTACCTCAGAGCCTGGGATCGCTGTCCTACCTCAGGTAAGTTTGTGCATTCAGTACAGGCTGATGCCTGCTAAATATATTTTTACTAAGCATCCTAATCCAGCGTTACATGTACGGGCATATTGTCAGCGAAGGCATTTACTTTTGTTCAATCAAAGCTTCGGTTTTATTCGCTTGTGTCGAACTTGTACTTGCAGAGTGTGGCACGACAACTCTGGTTACAGTCCATCATGGTATCTCAACAGAATAGTGATAGTCGATTTACAGACGACCGAGAAATTTTATTTCGTGGTCAATAAATGGATCTCCGAAACCAAAGATGACTGCCAGGTGTGCAACTAGTACGAGCAATATTTGCGATTACATTGTTGAATATGGCTAGCTGTGACATATTGCCCAGCCATATGCTATCACTTTCAATCGATTTCTTAACCAGAAAAGCATCGCTTATTATTTAGGATATTTTGTCTTGAGATTGAAATTATCCTTTTTTCCGCAAAAATTCTCTTTCAACTATATATCTCAGCAATACGAGGAAGCATCTTAATTTGAAAATTTGTGAAAAATTTGGAGGTCATTTATCATAACAATGATACTGCACGAAACTCTTTCATATTTACAGTTAACTAAGGATTGATAGCATCACATCTGTATTACATAAAACTTTCTGTAGATTTGTCCTGTAGCATTTTAAAGAACCAAACGTTCAAGATGTAGGTTCCTTTTTTAAATTTTAAAATTTGTGGTAAGCCTCCATAAGTCTTCATGATATCTACTTTATAGGTTTTTTCCGTATCCACTTGAAGTATCGTCTGTCTATTTGACTAACGTGGCATGGTGAAGAGTAGAGCATTCGCGAAATGGATTTTTTTTTCAGCATTACCAAGCTACTTGTTCTATTTATAAGATGCTGTCATAGTAAGCTGAGAAATAGACACTCCGGGACTTGTTTTTCGCTCAAGTTTTACCAGTCGCTGACTCAAATATCAATCAAGAACTCAGAAATGTGGCTTCTGAATTGTAGAGTGACCGTGTTTATTTAGCTTGGCATCTTAAGAAACTCAATTACTTGAGTATGCTTTTAGTTTACATGTCTCACAAGCATGGAATTAAGAGCTAATGGAAATCACGAAACCAATTGACTTAGGTAAATTTGGCATACAATCTCGCTGTGGTACAGTGGTGTTGAGAATTACGATGATCATTTGACAATCTTCTTTTCATAGTATGAGAATATTCAGCGGTTTTGTTAAGTAAGTGACGTTCGCCATCATAACTTAACCAGTGTTCCGTCAAAGATTCAATTATCTTTTGGGCTAAATTTTCTTCACAATTTTGTAAATTCAATCTAGTTAACCTTCCTCCCTTGCAAATTTATGTTATTTACAAGAATTTGCAAAAATGGATTGGTATTGTGAATGCCACGATTAACTTTGTCTGAGCCCTTGCCGTTAGAACAAGTTTTATCATCACAATTTTCTTTTCCTGTGCTGTGATCTTTAACAGCAATAATATATGTCTACATCAATAGAGATAGGAATGTACTTGTATAGAGACAAATATTTTAACATTTAATATAAAATAATCGATTTACCATGGCTTCTCTTTCAATCAATTAAAAAAAGTAAATACAGTTCAACTCGGGATGGCTACAATCTCACAACCTCGGTTTAATGCAGGTGTAAATAAAATTGCCATCGTTTTGGGCCGTCCTAATTAGAGGCTAGTCTTTTCTCGCTGCTAAGTACTAAGTTAAAAGCACTCTATTCAAATTTATATCTAGGTGTCTCGAATGAATCCCAGCTTGCTCCATACAATAATGCATCGATAAAGAAATAATTTGCAAAAATCGGTAAGTCTTTGAAACTCTTTTTGTATATCTTTTATAATATAGTTCAAAGCTTCAATTTTAAAGCTTCCAGGTCTTAAAAATACAGAGCAACAGAATTCCACACATTGAAGGCACGGATCCTTAAATGCACAATGTGGTATTGCTGAAGTAGCTAACTCTTAGCTGTGAACTAGGCGAAACGAGAACTACTGGTAAAAGTACTATTGATTATTGCTTATTAACTTTGTTAAATATAAAAACTTGAAAAAATATGGTTTGGCTGGATAAAAAAATGCACCGGACGTTTCATTTCGAGCGAGAAATGAGCCGAGATGGTACATTAGGTATGGTGTTTGCTTTTCATGACCTCGGACACAAAGCGGTGGTTTGGAACATAGCCGGAGGTGAGCAGTTCTTTATCGTGGCTGCATTTGGTGGTTACAGCCTTCATGGCTAATCTGTTGCTATAAACAGAGGCTGTTAAAAAAGCTAGTATTTACTAATTATTACTTAATAATAATAATATATTGCACTTGATAAAGCGCCCTCAGAGAACTTAATCTCTTTCTAGGTGCTTTACATTTGCTGCAAAGTGATACGCAATAGAATAGTAAGTAAAATCATGCTTGAAAAACAAACAAAATGAATAACATGGTTAGGGGTTACATGCACTGGGTCAGCATGCAAATGTGGTTAGTGGCAGCATGAACAGTGTCAGCACACATAAGCACATCGAGGACGAATCACAAGGACCCACTAAATGCTGTCCTAAATAGGTATGTTTTTAAGTTTCTTTTAAATGTGGTCAGGTCAGGGGATGTTCTGATGCAGGTCGGGAGGGAGTTCCAGGCTGTGGGAGCATACGAGCTAAATGCACGGTCTCCAAAGGATTTAAGGTTTGTACGAGGTATTTCTAGACTGTTGGATTCCGAAAAGCGAGTGGTACGATGCTTTGCCTGATGGGGTAGTATCTCTGAAAGATAGGCTGGAGCCATAGAATGAAGAGACCTAAAAGTGAGCGACAAAACCTTGAAGTCAATCCGTTGCTTGACTGGTAACCAGTGCAGGTCGGCGAGAAGTGGAGTAATGTGGCAACTGCGACGCTCACGACAGACAAGCCTAGCTGCAGAGTTTTGCACCAGCTGCAATCGCCTGATCGCACATGCTGGTAGGCCAGTAAGCAGTGAGTTGCAGAAGTCGAGACGAGATGTCACGAATGCATTTACCAACTTGGACGTGGTATCCTTATCTAAACAAGCCCTAATTTTAGCAATGTTATGAAGCTGAAAATAGGCTGATTTGACTGTGGAGCTGATGTGGTCGTCTAACGAGAGGTCGCTTTGGAATATGACACCTAGATTTCGAGCTGATGCAACTGGAGATATGCTGGCAGAGCCAATTTTGAAAGTCAGCCTTTCCAATTTCTGAATAACACTAGGTTTGCCCATAACTAGTAAGTTAGTTTTATCATCGTTTAGTTTTAGAAAATTTGCTGCCATCCATGATGGGATGTCATTAATGCATGCAGCAAGTGAGTTGAGAGAATTTGAGGTGCTCGAAGGCTGGGAGGGATCAAAGCAAAGGTACACTGAGTGTCATCCGCATAGAAGTGAAAGCCTAGATTGTGCTTGCTGCTATGATACTTACATCGAATGTACACAGTCATATGTTAAGACAGAAAGCAAGACAACTGGTCTGCAGTAATCGATGCACGGCTTAATGCGAAGTTATTATACTAGCTTCTTAAACCGTACTCTGGTCGTATCCCAGACATTCAGATATTTGTAAACAGTTAATACATACGTATATTTCAAGTTTTTTTTTACCTAATTTGAGGTCCTTTCACTCTAGGCGCCAGCCTACCTTTCACATCTACTTCCAAACGAGGCTAAGCACTACAAGACCAGCGTTTCGGAATCTAGTCGTTTCCCATTACCTCCTACAACTTTGAGAAAGCCCTTTTAGTTCGCATGCTTCCATAGCAAGGAAATCAGACAAGTCTAGCATCTTGACATTCCTTTACTCAACCAAGGACGCATCGATTCATCACAGCATTTAGTGAGTCCGTGTCGCTTCTCTTTTGTGTGCTTGGAGACACATCAAATTAGATTACATTATATTAAATTAGATTACATTACATTTGCATTGCACTACACTGCACTGCACTCACTGCACTGCACTACACTGCACTGCACTGCACTGCACTGCACTGCACTGCACTGCACTGCACTGCACTGCACTGCACTGCACTGCACTGCACTGCACTGCACTGCACTGCATTACACTACATTAAAAACAGTACATTTCATTACATCACATTACTTTACATAGCATTACATTACCTTACATTTCAGTGCATGCTACGACTAACCGTATGCAGCACACGTACAGTCCCTAGAAAGAGCCTGACTTCTCCGAGTGGGCTATAAAAATGAAAATAAATCGACAGCTACGAATGCATTTGTGAATAACCAGACGCATGCACGCACAAAATACAGATTGGCTTTCACTTAAAGAGAAAGATACTAATGCCAATTAAAATCACAAACACTTAGGGGTACGAATAAGTGTAGGAATAAGCACAAGCACATGCATATATAATGCGATGTATCTCCGTATGTAACTCCACAAAGTCATAAAGACCATGTGAGTGTTAGGCAGGAGAGTTTTGTATACCAAACTCACAGCCTAGGCGGCTTTCAGTATGCATTCGGTAGCCAACAGACATCGTCTCACACAATGAAGAGAAAGTGGGAAGCATAGCAGAGTCAGGTGAATAAATATAATGTAAAAAATAATTCATTTATTTAGCGCCCAAGAGAACTTAATCTCTATTCAGGCGCTTCACATATGCCTCAGGGCTCGAGCCCACGACCTCAGTCAGACCTTGGTCGGGGAGAGCACCTTAACCGCTAGACCAAACCAGCTCGGCAATTATATGACCGTAGCAGGACACGAACCTGCAATCTTCTGATTCAAACAGTTGAGGTAGTGAGTAGCATGAAAGTAGCAGCTCAGAACTGCTGAAAAGGACGAGCGATAGTCGGCAGCAGGAGAGTAGGTTTCCTTGCATAAGTATTGTGATAGCGAGTTCAAAAGTCTAGGACCTGCTGAGCTAAAGCTGCGGCTGCCAACAGTCTTTAAGCAGATGAATGGAACGGCTGATTTATGGTCAGCTCAGTACCTGAGGGTGCGAACAGGTTGAAAGTGATGCAGCAGTTCAGCTAGGTACGAAGGAGCCAAGCCGTGGCGGGCCTTGTGGGTCAGCGTAAGTACTTTGCTCCGTTTTCGTCGCTCAACCGGCATCAATCCTGGCTCTTTAAGCAAAGGAGACACGTGCTCCAACCTCTGGGACTTGAAGACTAGCCTTGCAGCCATATTCATAGTCAGCTACAGTGGCCTAATAGCTTTCTTCGGTAGCCCAGCCAAAAATGAATTGCAATAATCAAGTCTAAACAGAACTAAGAAGTTAGTTAAATCTTTTACAAGCAACTGTGGGAGACAGCTTCTAATCTTGGATAGGGATCGGACGTGATGGCTCTTAGTAAAAGCTGTCTTCTGAATAAAGCTTTTAAAACTGAGGCAGCTGATGAAAAGGAAACATTAATTTCGAGCTCTTGGCGATGGTCGCACAACAGCATCACTCATTAGAAGGTCAAAGCCTTTTAATCCGGCCACATACTTTGGCTGTCTTAGAAGCAGCAGCTCGGTTCTATCATTATTTAATTTCAGGAAGTTTACCGAAATCCAGGATCGAATATCGGCAAGGCAAGCATTCTGTTTTTTAGTTGCTGCAGCAGATTCCTGTGGTTTGAATGACAAATACAACTGAGTATCGTCAGCATTAAAGTGGTATCTTACTCCCCAGACCTTAATCACTTTCCCCAGAGGTTGAGTGTAAATGGAGAACAGCAAAGGACTGAGTACAGACCCTTGAGGGACTCTACCGGTGACCCTTCTCATGCGTGAGACGTGACCCCCCAACCGACACGGATTGAACACTATCAGTTAAGAACGAGTTAAACCACGCCAGTGCTTCGTCTGCCAGACCGATCGTTGTTCTCAGATGTTCAAGCATAAAATCATGATCAATGGTGTCGAAGGCAGCAGACTGATCTAGCAGAGCTAGGGCAGTGACATTCCCGTCGTCGTTACCACATAGAATGTCATTCTTAACAGGGAGGAGAGCAGTTTTAGTGGAGTGCTGCCTCTGGAATTCCGATTGAAATATTTCTGACATTTCATTATTTTCAATACGTTCAACCAGCTGCCAAGCAATCATTTTTTCCAAAATCTTTGTAAAGAAATAAAGAAGGGAAACTGGGCGATAGGTATCAAGGACCTCTGTATCTAATCCAGGCTTTTTAAGTATAGGTCGAGCGATATCCGATTTGATGGACTTGGGAACGACTCCTTTTCCCAGAGAAGGATTACAAATAGTGGTTATGGCAGGGCTATGTCGGTCTGCTAGTGAAGACCACAGAGATGAAGGTTTAGGGTCTTCAGAATACATGCTCTTTTTGCTAGATCTCATTAAGGTAGCTACGTCGCATATATAAACATTGGAGAGCCTTTAAGGAATGTCACAGTTTGTGGAACCACGATTGCTTTAGCCGGAGCCGGCTTAATGGAGGCACGAATGTGCACAATGTTTTCAGTAAGAATGCACATGAATGCCTAACTCAAGTCCAGACAAATGCACACTGAAGAGAACATGCACCTGAGCCAGCGAATATATGTGCACATGTGCACGTGCACATGTACACATACCGACACATGTGAAATCGCATGCACATGCAATCAAAGTGGATTCGTAAGGCATTAAGTTATCTGATGAAACTACACAGACATTTCTATTGTATTGGAAGACTCTACTCACCTACATGCATAATGTTTAGGCGACTGCAAATGCTTTTTAAGCAGGGAAGAGCAAAAGTCGCTAATTATTGCACATCTTACGTCAGTACACATTTCCGTTCCTTCCTAAATGAAATTTCGTCTCTATTTGACAGAGATGTCGCTTGATACAAGTCGCTGGACGGAATGACTTGACCAGATTTGGAAACGTCTTCTGGATGAAAACTAGAAAAGATCTACTTGACAGTCACTTGTGGTTCTCGGTGCTAGGCCGACCACACACTAGTCGCTTCACGAGGACTCAACGCTGCACCTGCTGCCTCTCCTTACTTTTTTCACTCATGACAGCAAATTTGATGTTTTACAACAAGATTGTTACTGGAGACCAATTTATTATGGTTAGCTATTGATTGCTACAAAGCCTAGTGAAAATTCTGATATGGTTCAAGTTGATATATACCATATTCAACGAAACTACTATCGTTCGTACTTGCAGATTGGCCAAACCAAGCTCACTTTGGGACAGATTATACAAGGAATCATTGCTTCATTCGTGGTTTTGCCGATCAACATTATCATCGTTCAAATTTTTCGCAAATCAGAACCAAGATACAGTACAGCAAATCAGAAGCTTAGAAATCAACGTGTGAGCCCAGAAATTATTTCGGAGCTGTCAGAAATGCCCATTGCCAGTCAAACCGGTGAGAATTCTACTACTGAGTATATATATATATATATATATATATATATATATATATATATATATATATATATATATATATATATATATATGCGTGTATATATATATATATATATGTGTGTGTATATGTATATATAGTTTATTAGTACAGCGCCCCAAGCAAACCTAATCTCTGTTCAGGCGCTTCACATATACCTCGGGGCTCGAGCCTGCGACCACAGCCAGACCTTGGTTGGGGCGAGCACTTTAACCACCGGACCGAAGAATTTCTATCGTTCCTATGTAGCAGTCAAGTGAATCAAATATCGACGTGCATGACATACCTTTTTTTGGAAATTATTTGGATTACTGGTCGATTATACCGAAGCTATTAGAGTGATATGCCATAAGTAAGCTTACATTACTATCATACTTGAATACTAGCCTTAGCCCACAGTCTCAGCAACTGGTGGAAGTACTTGAAATTTGCAATAAACTTGCTCGATGGTATATTATTTAATCAATACAAAATATTAACCAAAGTATTCAGTTTTATAAAAGTGGAGAGCTATGGAAGTGTATAACGGATGAGAAGATATATGATACCAGTCACTGGAGAGCTCTAGATTAAATGTAGTGCCACGGTATAAAAACCACTAGAAATTAGGAAAAAGTAAAGGTTCCCTATTTTATTTTTTCCAATAAATGTTTAAAGTGCAGAATTTATAAATGAGCTAGTTGGCGTGCATTTAAGTGCATGTGCTTTTGAGGGTTACGCTGCCATAGGTTGCCACTCCCTGCGAGATAACCAAATCCTATTTGAGCATTGGCTTAGCTAGATTACTCAGGCAGTGTGCTGCTACAGTGGATTCGGCCCTATTTCAGTGCCTAAACTAAAAGAGTAAAATTCAAAAGCCAATAGAAACCAGTTTAGGAAATAATGCTTTGCTTGTTGAAGTTATCCATTTAGTTCAACGTCACTTCACAATTTTGATTAATGACATTCTACATAGCAAAGACGACAGGAATGTCACTGCCTTAGCCCTGCTAGATCTGTCCCCTGCCTTCGACACCGTTGATCGCGAACTTCTGCTTGAACGATTGAGGACAACGATTGGTCTGGTAGACGAAGCACTGGCGTGGTTTAAATCCTACTTGTCTGATCGTGTTCAATCCGTGTCGTGTGGGGGGTCAGGTCTCAGACATGAGAAGGGTTACATGTGGAGTCCCTCAAGGGTCTGTACTTGGTCCCTTGCTGTTCTCCATTTATACGCAACCTCTGGGAAAAGTGATTAAGGCCCATGTAATAGGATATACTTCTATGCTGATGATACTCAGTTGTATTTGTCTTTTAAACCGTCGGAATCTGCTGCAGCAACTGAGAAACTGAATGCTTGCCTTGCCGATATTCGATCCTGGATGTCGGAAAATTTCCTGAAATTAAATGACGATAAAACCGAACTGCTTCTCATAGGACACCCTAAGCGTGTGGCTGGATTAAAAGGCTTTGCTGTTCTAATAGGCTATGCTATTGTGCGACCTTCAACACGTGCTCGTAATCTAGGTGTCGTGTTCGACAGCTGCCTCAATTTCAAAAGCTTCATTCAGAAGACTGCATCTACAGCTAGCCATCACATCCGATCCCTATCCAAGATTAGAAGCTGTCTCCGACAGTGACTTGTAAAAAATTTAACTAGCTCTTTAGTTCTGTCTCGGCTTGATTATTGTATTTCCCTTTTGGCTGGGCTACCAAAGAAAGCTATTATGCCACTACAGCGGACTTTGAATATGGCTGCAAGGCTGGTCTTCAAGTCCCAGCGGTTTGAGCACGTGTCTCCTTTGCTGAAAGAGCTAGAATGGTTGCCGATTGAGCAAAGGATACAGAGCAAAGTTCTTACGCTGACCCACAAGGCCTGCCACGGCTTGGCTCCTTCATACCTAGCTGAACTGATGCATCAGTTTCAGCCTGGTCGCGCCCTCAGGTCCTGTGTGGACAATAAATTAGCTGTCCCATTCCTCCGCTTAAAGACAGTTGGCAACAGAAGCTTTAGCTCTGCAGGTCCTAGACTGAGGAACTCGGTTCCACAATTCTTACTCAACGACAACTACTCTCCTGATGCCGACTATGGCACATCTTTTTCAGCGGTCCTGAACTACTTCTATGCTACTCACTACCTCAACTGCTCTCCTAACTCTGCTATGCTTCCCACTTTCTTTTTGTTGCGTGAGACGAAGTCTGTTGGCTACCGAATGCGTACCGAAAGCCGCTTAGGCTGTGAGTGCTCTATACAAAACTCTCCAGCGTTACACCCACATGGTCTTTATGACTTTGTGGAGTTACTGACGGAGATACATTACATTACATTACATTACATTAAGCTATTGCTGATGTAATCGTTAGAATAAAATCTGGGCTTTTATTTATATTCAGATGTAAGATAACTGTAAGTATTATATTTAGCATATTATCTTTATTTTTTATCCATATGAGCCTCCCTGCATATAAATATCCTCCCATTGCTTTCTAGAGTTTATCACTGGCATTCCCTTCTCCCATGTAGTATTGAGTTTTAAACTTAGATGTATGCTAGCTTTTTTAGCTAAAATATCATCAGGCAACTAAAGTAAAGAGAAACCAAGTTAAAATCTCCAGTTTGAATAGCTAACCCTCCAAATAGGCTAGAATATGATTGAACTCTGGCTGATAGCTGGTTGTCCGCCTCATAGTTGTCTTTTCAGGAAATGGCCACCTAGCTGCAATAGTCATGTAAGTATGCCTCTATTTTTTATATCCAAGAAGCTACTAAGGCTATGTCGGTGGTGTTATGCAGGAGAGTCTTTTGCAGCTCTCTTAAAGCTTAGGGGGTTTTAGTATGCGAGCATAAGGTGCAAAAAAGCGTCCACTTAATCCAAAAAAGAGAACGTAAGCAGCCTAGCCGAGCAGCAGGCCAATCATGGAAGTGAGCAGCATGGAAGTAGCAGCACAGGTTCTTGATAAACATTTGCCATGGCAGGCAGCTGAAGAGTCTTTGTCATTTTTTGGAACTGGAAATTTAAAGAAAAAAGAAGTGGAGGAAGTGGTAGAAGAAAATTGGAAGTGAGGTTCCCAGCTTAAGACCTGCATTGCAAGAAAATTAGGTCACCAATGGTCAGTGAACCCAGGAATAGAAGAGCTAATTTATTGTCTGTAGCCAGCGTGAAAGCATACGATGAGACTGGAACTGGCGAAGCATTTCAGCTTGGTGAGAAACAGCCCGGCTGCCTCCAAATACCTAAGGGTGCATTTAGGGTTGGATCGGTTAAAGAAATCTGATAGGACAGCTCGTTTCACATATTGATATCCCGAGCGGACTTATGCTTTGCCTTACTGGTGGACTTTTCTGGCCGAGAACTAGGAAGATGAACATGAGGACTCATCTTCTGCCGGAAATCGTTTGTACCTTAATCAAAGCGACGTCTATGTAGCTGCTCGAACACTCAGCAGTCTACACTGGCTCTCCTTCCATCGGACGATTGACATACCGAATTTATGCAAGCCTCAGGTCCGACATGCTTCTGCATGTTATCTAACTATCTGGAATAGTTCTTCATCAGTCCTAGACCTTGAACCTTCTAGGCACCAATCTTCTATAATAATAAATGCGCCCTCATGCAACACAAACAGCTGGTAAATTGGTGCCATTGTATTATACTATTGCACACACTTGCACCCTCGCCGACTGGCAGCCTGACAAGCACATCATTTCCCAAAGCTTTACGTTATCGCAAAAAGTTAGGAGAAAACTAGGGAAACCATTGGAGCTTATGAAAGCCATTTAACTAAGAGCATTAGACGGTATGAGATAGAAAGAATGTAACCCTGAGATTGTGTACATTAGCATAGCTTGCTCTTGCCTTATTAAGCAATCAAGTTTGCCATAACGTTCTATCAAAATACCTGACCCAAACTCAATGCGGCAGCCCGGATAGCTAGTAATTAACGATTACTGCAGAAACGGTCTTCATATGGGTGCTCGTTAGAAGTTTGACATGAATGGCAATTACGTGAGTACCTAACTGTCAAAGAGAATGGTTGCAAGGCCCCACTCTTCTTCTAATCCTCCTGGTGCCTTGCAGAGATGTAAGCAGGATATTTTCCCCCTGTTTGGAAAACCGATTCAAGCTCCATTGAGAATGGTTTCTACTTATAAGAAAAAAACCTGAACACATTTATAATAATGCGGGAAGGAACGTTTTCTACCACAAAGCCTGATTCCATGCTTGGAATAACTCAATATAATGTACTGGCTTCAAAAATGCTGATACCGGATCGAGTAATTCACAGGTCATTTGTGAGAATAGAGATTACCTTAATAATTTTAGGCTGAACTCCATCTTTCTATAACAAGCATGTGGGTGTTTGTTCTATTTAAGTATGGTTTGCCATTAAATGACTAGACGAACTGTGATAAAAATTGCAAGCGATGTAACAGATATACAGTATTTCTGCTCTGATGAAACGGGTTATACCGTTGCTTGAAATCGTACCAGTCTGCCAAGCACACACAGAATCCCCAAGCTTGTAGATGAATTTACTGGAGGAGTGCCACTAGGTTCAATGATGTTGGATTATTCCTAAGTATTTCACCATGCTGAGCTTTTTGTTTAGGCTATTTAAAAATTGAAAATGTTGGTTTTCCACGAGGCTGTTAACCTTTAAAGCAATAAGATGTTTTGTTACCACTTTTTAGCAGAATTAATCTCGATATTTCCGCCTTTAGGAAGCTTAGATTTCGCAGACGCACAAGATAATCGCTAAATGGTATAATGACTGTGGATGGAGTTAGAACGCAAAAATGCTTACATCTCAATCTTCCAAGAATTTTTAATTGAATAATTCAAACTTCTGTAAAGGAATGGCAGAAAATCACATCTGTACGTGAGAAATTGTAAGGGTTGATGCAAAGAAGGCTACCTACTTGCTTTACAACAGTGTTTTGGACCAACATTCGAATGTATTTTTATTTTACGGCAATTTTGTGATTAGTGGTGTGATTCACTTTGTTCTAACAATATTGGCTTGCTTCAGTGACCTTTTTCGATTAACCGAACTGGCTAAAACACACGCTCACAGATTTTTTGCACCAGCTGCAATTACCTGATCGCACATGCTGGTAGGGCTAGTAAGCAGTGAGTTGCAGAAGTCGAGACGGGATGTCACGAATGTATGGACCAATTTGGACGTGGTATCCTTATTTAAACAAGCCCGAATTTTAGCTATGTTATGAAGCTGAAAATAGGCAGATTTGAACATTGTATATATATATATATATATATATATATGGATAATAAAAATAAATAATTGAATCCTTATATATGCATACATTCACAAAGCACGACTAAAAGGTCGTAGCTCTTATATGGTGTGAGGTAACAACTGTCTTCATGTATATCGGTTCTTTTAACCTGTCGAGATTCGCTCAGTCTTAGTTAAATCCACATGTGTTATTTGTATAGCAAATTTTCTGCTTCTTTAATTCATCTTAAAGGTGGGACGCATGGTGCACGACAGCTGATATTTGACAACGGAAGGTTGGAATTTTCCCGTCCCCAATCACTCGTACAAGGAGGTCGGCCTGCATCAGGAGTCGTTAAAAACTCTGTGGAGGGAATACAATTGAAGAAACATCATCTTACGAATCGTAGAAGATTTTTGCCTTGGTGGTGCACGATAATAGCCTACTTTTTATGTCTATCTGTATGTGGAGTGTCATTTTGGTATGTTGTCGAAGCTGGATTTGTACTTGGACAGGAGTCATCTACAAAATGGCTGGTTGCATTTCTAACGTCTGTTATCGAGTCAATTTGCTTATCGCAACCAATAAAGGCAAGTCAGCTGTTAGCTAATTACAGTTCAAATTGCAACATATGCCTTCGGCTATTGACCTTTTTTAAATTTTCTTTTTTATTTCTAATAGGTAATAGTGATGGCTATTTTTATGTCGCTGGTGATCAAAAAACCTGCTCACGATGATGATACAATCATGCACAAAGGAACACGTCGGGTATACTTGGAAAAGCATCTCAAAGGGAGCAACACAGCAGCACATTCCATCGTTGATGCGATAAGGAGCATGATAAGAATACCCGATGCTCCAACACAGCAGATGGTTCTTGCTGCTGCTCAGCAACGGTGAGCCTATACTTTGATGCTCGAATCTTTTAAAACAAATTTTCAGGTTCGCCATTCTTTTGGTACGTAAGTCTATTCATTTAACGTTATGCCATCTACATTTTAATTATCCTACGATTATCCAGAGCCGAAGCCCCGCGAAGCTTGTAGGCATTCTACATTTAGCTGAAGCCATTCTTCCAAGGGTGCCTTAAGAGACAATTTTGTAATGGTTACAAAAATTATAATTAATTGTAGATGTATTAATTATAGAGAGTTATTTACTTATACAGATGACTTAAGAAAGTGCTACAGGGTATTAAACACTCGTCGGCATTAGTGACCCACACTTAAACATCATGCAGAGGTTGAAACGTATAATAGTAGGCCAGCACACTAATAGAAACTAGGTCGCACACTTGGCCTATTGCCAGGACTACCCTTATATGGTAACGGAGAATTAATTTAATCCCTGTAGGCACACCGAACCAACTCAAGCAAAAAAAGTGTAATTTTACTTTGATGGAGGGAAAGCTGATAAGAGAGGATGCCTCTTTTGCTGCGACTCTAAATATGAATCATCTCAATTAATGGCTGAAGTTGGAAGCGATTTCATGAATTTCAGTGGGCATCTGCTTAGTGTTCAACCCTAATATTTAAAATTCGAACTTTGGAAGGACCGGTATATAGGAACTGAATAGAGGTGCTGCCGAAGTGTTTCGGAAGAGCTAAGCAGTCGAATGTACATAGGCTAGTGCAAGTGAGATAGTACACGTGAAAGCAAGATTAAAGATCCTACAATCGATTACAGGCTTAACATAGAGCCAGTAAAGCTTATACAATTGTTGATAGGGTCACAACACCAATAATTATGAAGTTCTGCTTGAACAATTGAGAACAACGATCAGTCTAGCAGATGGAGCACTGACATGGTGTAAATCATACTTGTCTGATCGTGTTCAATCCGCGTCGTGTGGGGGTCAGGTCTCAAACACGAGGCCGGTCACCTGTCGAGTCCCTCAAGGGTCTGTACTCGGTTCCTTGCTGTTCTCCATGTATATACAACCTCTGGGAAAAGTGAATAAGCCCATGGAATAGGATATCACTTTTATGCTGACGATACTCAGTTGTATTCGTCATTCAAACCGTCGGAATCTGCTGCAGCAACTGAGAAACTGAATACTTGCCTTGCCATCATTCGATCCTGGGTGTCGCCAAACTTCCTAAAATTAATTGATGATAAAACCGTACTGCTGCTCATAGAACACCCTAAACGTGTGGCTGGAATAAAAGGCTTTGCTATTCTAATAGGTGATGCTATTGTGCGACCTTCACCATACGCTCGAAATATAGGTGTCGTGTTCAACAGCTGCCTCAATTTCTAAAGCATCATTCAGAAGACTGCCTCTACAGCTAGCCATCACGGCCGATCCCTATCCAAGATTAGGAGCTGTCTCCCGCAGTGGCTTGTAAAAAATTTAACTAGCTCTTTAGTTCCGTCTCGTCTTGACTATTGTAATTTCCTTTTGGCTGGGCTGCAAAAGAAAGCTATTATGCCACTGCAGCCGACTATGAATGTGACTGCAAGGCTGGTCTTCAAGTCCCAGTGGTTTGAGCACGTGTCTGCTTTGCTGAAAAAGCTAGGATGGTCGACTGTTAAGCAAAGGATACGGATCAAAGTTCTTATGCTCACTGACAAGTCCCACCACGGCTTGGCTTCCTCGTACCTAGCTGAACTGCAGCATCACTTTCAGCCTGTTCGTGCTCTCAGTTCCTGTGTGGACAATAAATTAGCTGTCCCATTCCTCTGCTTTAAGACCGTTGGCGACAGAAGCTTGACCTCTGCAGGTCCTAGACTGAGGAACTCGCTTCCACAATTCTTATGCAACGACAACTACTCTCGTACTGCCGACTATGGCACATCCTTTTCAGAGGTTCTGAGCTGCTTCTTCTATGATACTCACTACCTCAACTGCTCTCCTGACTTTGCTATGCTTCCCACTTCCTCTTTGTTGAGTGAGACGAAGCCTGTTGGCTACCGAGTGCCTACCGAAAGCCGCTTAAGCTGTGAGTGGGCTTTACCAAACTCTCCTGGGTAACCCACGTGTTCTTTATGACTTTGTGCAGTTACAGATGGAGATACATTACATTAAATTGCATTAAATTACATTATGCCACGAACTACAGACAACCAAAATTTTATGTTTTGCACTTGTTGAATGCAATTAAAAACGAAGACAACCACTCATAGGTAAATGCAATTGCAGTTGTCTCGAGACAGCTACAAAACATCTGAGCTATTTAGGCTCTCATTCCCATATCTAAGCCGGCAAAATTTGGGTGATATCACTTATTTGACAGCAGTGAGAGTCAAAGCTATAGCTGATGGTCCACTAATTAACAATTCGATACGGCCCTCTGCTCCTCGATTATCAGAAAGAAGCTAGGAGAGAGATGCAAGCAAATGATAAGGGTTAGGTCCTCCATCTTTTTGCTGCCTCGTGGTTTGACATTACTGTTAAATTGTTTATAGTGTCGTTAAGCTGGTACAAGTTAGCAGTCATCAAAACATAAACGAGGTACTTGGCAGCACAAAGAGAGTTTAATAAGTGGGCTGAGGAGCAAGGTTTCAACTGCCACTGGAGAGTTAGAATTGTGGTGTACTGGAAATGGAAATGATACCCACGACCACATTTGCTGATTGCCTCAGCTGAAATAAAAATAATAATAATATTGCGCTTGATAAAGTGCCAACAGAAATCTCAATCTTTTTCCTGGAGCTTCACATTTGCTGCAAAGTAAAGCACAATTGAATGGTGAGAAATATCATGCTTGATAAGCAACATGAATAACATGGTTAGGGGTTACATGCACTGGGTCAGCATGCAAATGTGGGTAGTGGCACATGCACTGTGTCGGCACGCCAAAGCACATGAAGGAAGGATCACTGGAGCCCACTACATGTTGCCATAAATTAGTGTGCTTTAAAATTCTTTTTAAATGTGGTCAGTCAGGGGATGTTCTGACGCAAGTCAGGAGTGAGTTCTAAGCTTTAGGAGCATACGAACTAAATGCATGGTCTTTAAAGGATTTGAGGTTTGCATGAGGTATTGGTAACCTATCATATTCCAAGGTTTTGTCGCTCACTTTTAGGTCACTTCATTCTTTGGCTCCAGCCTATCTCTCAGATATAATCCCCCATCTGGCCATGCATCGTACCACCCGCTTTTCGGAATCCAACAGTCTACAAATACCTCGTACAAACCTCAAATCCTTTGGAGACCAGGCATTTAGTTTGAATACTCCCAAAGCCTGGAATACTCTCCCGACCAGCGTCAGAACATCCCCTGACCTGACTACATTTAAAAAGAACTTAAAACACGCCTATTTAGGACAGCATTTAGTGGGTCCCAGTGATTCGTCCTTGATGTGCTTATGCGTGCTGACACTGTGCATGCTGCCAGTAACCACATGTGCATGCTGACCCTGTGCATGTCACCCCTAACCCATGTTATTCATTTTGCTTGTTTATCAAGCATGATTGCACTCACCATTCAACTGCGTTTCACTTTGCAGCAAATCTAAAGCGCCTAGAGAGAAATTGAGTTCTCTGAGGGTGCTTTATGAAGTACATTACCTTTATTATTATTATTATTATTCTGAAAAGGTGGTGGTACAATACGTGGCCCGGCGGGACAGAAGATCTGAGAGATAGCTGAAGCAAAATAATGAAGTGACGTAAAAGTGAGCAACGAAACCTTGAAGTCGTTCCGTTGCTTGACTAAGATGCTGTGCAGGTCGGCAAGAAGTGGTGTAATGTGGCAGTTGCGACTCTCACACTAAGAAAGCCTAGCTGCAGAGTTTTGCACCGGCTGCAATTGCCTGATTACACATGCCGGTAGGCTAGCAAGTGGTGAGTTGTAGAAGTCAATAATGGATGTCACAAATGCATGGACCAACTTGGACGTGGTATTCGTATAAAAAAGCCAGAATTTCAGCAATGGTATGTATCTGAAAGTTGGCAGACATTATCATGTAGCTGATGCGGTTGTCCTACGAGAGGTCACATTAGTACATGACACACAGATTTCGAGCTGCTTCATCTGGTGCTATGCTGGGAGAGCCAATTTTGAGCATCAGCCTTTTCCATTTATGAATCACACCGGGTTTGCCCATAACTAATTAGTTAGTTTTATCATCATTATTTTTATGAAAATATGCTGCCATCCATGTGAGGATGTTATCAATGCATGCAGCAAGTAAGGTAAGAGAAGTCGAGGTACTCGAAGCTGGGAGGGGTCATAGCAAAGGTACAACTTAGAATCACCCGCATAGAAGTGAAAGCCTAGATTTTTCTTGGCGCTCACATCAGCAAGATGGAGAGTATTAACCGTGAAAAGAACCGGACCTAGCACGGAGCCCATGAGTTACCCCATATTTCAGAGGTACCAGGGATGATCTTTGTCCATAAATGTCAATTCTCTGGAGTATCCCACTGAGGTAGGACCTGAACAATTGCAGAGGAGTGCCAGTGATGCCCAGGCGAAGCAAGAGGTGCTCTAGAAGAACTTTTCGATCGATAGTATCAAAAGCTGCCGAGAGATCGAGCTCAATAGGCATAGATACTCTACCGACGTCTGCAGTCCTAAGTAGGTCGTTGTACACACTAAGCGATGCTGATTCTATGGAGTGATTAGCACTACAGCCAGACGGGAATTTATGAACATAGTTTGAAGTTTCAATATATGAGAGCAGCTCGTCAGCCACGATCTGTTTGGGCGTCTTTTATGGGAATAGTAGAAGTGAGACTGGGCGGTAATTGCTCAAGTTATCTTGGTCTAGTGTCGCTTGCTTGAAAAGAGGCCTGACTGCAGCTTTTCGAAAGGTGCTAGGACATGACGAGATGCCAATGATCTACTAGAGATGTAATTATGCATGGTGGCAGCAGATCAATGAAACGCTGGAGTAGAACAGTGGGAATAAGGTCCAAAGTAAAGGTTATCTAATTTTATTGGGATTAGAACTTCTGGACGAGATCACTAGCGATCTTAAATGAAGACATTGAGGTGCAGCCAAGAATTGGGAATCAGCATTCCAGGGGAAATGTTGTCATCGCTGGGATTGACTACTTGATCTTGTCAATCTTCTTTACGAAAAACCGAGAGAAGCAATTGGCTAGATTATCACAAGGATCGTCAGGTAAGGAGCTGATCAGGAATGGGTTGTGGAGATGGTTGATCGTTCACATCAGCGTTTCTGATTGTGCATTTGTGATTCAGCTAGCTCGCTCAGCTAGTTGGTCTGCTAGCCTGATTCAGTGCATTCAGCTGCACAACAGGGATCTCACTGTCTCTGAGGCACTGCAGCCAAGGCTGGACCGTAAAATGCATGTATTAGAGTTGACTAGCCGGCTGGATCGAGACAAATTTGTGCACGTGGAAAGAACACACCGGCTGTTTATAGCTTACAATAAAAAATTAAAGGGAAAAGTTTGAACCACTCAATCATTAGAACCGTTCCAATGATATGGCGTAGCTGCCTGACATGATGATCAAAATGACACAGGCTGAATAGAAAATATGTGGTCCATATATTTTTTAATTAAGGAATCTCTCATATTCGCTGAGCACACACAGCATGGCTGATTTGGAATTTCAACTATTTTCTATTGCCTACATGCCTGATAGTTTTCCTTTCTTCTGTAGCATAATTATTGAAGCTCTACAGTCGTGAGCTTAATGAGGAATCCGGAAGTCACAAATTGCTAGCTCTTAACTATTGACAATTGCTTATCTTGCAGCCAGCTATTCAGCTCCTGAAGTAAGCTTTTGTTCACTCTACATAGGATTCTTCTTAATAAAAGTATTGATAGTTATTTTCAGAGAATCATACTAATTTGTATGTGCATTTTTCCACATCCAGTGCAGAAATCGGAAACTCAAATTTTGTATTCCTTTCTTACCAGCAGTACTTAAAGGTGTTAGTTAAAACTTGGAATTAACCCAAAAAAGTTTGCTTTGGCACAATCACAATTCATGTATAATTTTAAGTAGCTTACCGCCTATTAATTTGCACCGAAAACAACGAAATTCCTAAAAGCACAGTTTCGAGGGCTTATCTACTCGTAAATATTGTGAAATTTGCTAGATTACAGTCTTTTGGGATTGGAGCCGCCAATTACTGTAGCAATGTGATGTCGATTTGGACTTTAAACTTAACGATTAGCTTCCAGAATTTGCTGCGTTAAAAAAGAGACACATTTGTGTATACTAGTATTTATTTAATTTTTACATGATAGCATAATTACACCGGGCTCAATACTGTAGATCTTTATGAGTACTACATTTTGCTGGGTCAACCTTTTCGCTACCTGTTGGTTAGCTATTGAGGAATCTTTATATTGGATCCCATTTTATAGGACTCGCAAAAATGAGGCTACGGATATTCTCATAGAAGTTGGTTCATACATAACTTTTATAATCCTATTGATGTTGACTTCATATGGAAACATGGATACCAATTCTGGACCAGCCTACAGGAATCTGGAGAACAATGTCCGCTTTGGACTAGGCACACAGAATAATTTCTTGGCGGATACATTGGAAAAAGTAAGTTGTATTACGCCTATCCGAATATACCTGTTTTGTTCCTTATTAATTTTACAAAAGTTAATTTTTGAGCAAAAACATCTCACAGGCTGGTCAGCTTTACTGTTACACCTACTTACCACCAGGCGAATGATTGCAGTATAGCAAATAAAGATGTAGGTTCTGTAACTTCAAGATACACCACCATATACAAGAACAGACTTACTTTAATGCATAAACTCTCAAGAACTCTGCGATTCAACTAGTTCTAGGCTGGCATATTTAATTAGAAGGATGCGACTTTTACTGCTTTCGAAAGCCAGAAATTATTCAATTTCGCTTGCTTGGTTTATTCAACAATAAATTCAGCTTAAATTATCATGTATTACTTGAAATTCATGTAAATATATATATTTGTCTACATTGTTTTAAGAGAAATTGAATTATAAAATGCACACCTATTTGCATTACCTTGTTAGCTAGACAAAATTGCTGTATAGTCAATTAATGATTGAAGCAGTGAACAAATATATAAATAGCTTTGCTATTACAAATATAATTGATATTGATTGTTTCTAAATTAGATGAAGGTCTGAGATGAATTATGATGACCTCTTTCAGCTAAACCAATAGTTAAGAATGAATCTTTTTAGCTATTCCAATTATGCACTAAGGCACTGAGTATTATGAGTACTATTAGGTTTCTAAATTAGACTCAGAATGCAGACTAAAACTGAGCTTTTCCATGCGAGTGGAAACCTACTGCAACTGCCGTACACAAAATTGATTTTCAGTCTGGAGCCTTTGCACATTCTGCATTGGTTAGCCAAGTTATGTGCAAAAAAAGGAGTGCTCAATTAATTTCAAAATGCAATCACCTGAGCGATGGTTTTCTGCAATTGATTTAGCGAACTGCTGTGACAATAGTGAACATTTCTTTTAGGGTATTGAATATAAGTCACTATGGAGATGGTTTTCCAGTGCTGCTCTTCCATCAATATATAAAGATTCCAATTTTACCAGCAACAACCACAAAATACTTGACGAACTGGATGGATTTTTTCTTGTCAGTCAGCTGAGACTACGCCAATTTCGCCTGAGCAACAGTAGGTTGTATTTGGTGGCATTTTCCCGTCCTTAAATGATCTTATAGTAAAAATGATGATAATAATATTGCCTTGCAAAAGCGCCCTCAGGGAGCTCAACCTCCTTCTAGGCACTTGACATTTGCTGCAAAGTGAAATGCAGTTGAATGGTGAGTAATATCATGCTTGATAAACAACATAAATAATATGGTTAGGGGTGACATGTACAGGGACAACATGCAAATGTAGTTAGTGGCTGCATGCACAGTAACAGCACGCATAAGCACATCAACGACAAATACCAGAGACCCACTAAATACTGTCCTAAATAGGTGTGCTTTTAAGTTCTATTTAAATTTGATCAAGTCATGGTATGTTCTGATGCAAGTCGGGAGGAGTTTCAGGCTTTGGGATTATACGAACTAAATGCACAGCCTCAAAAAGAAATTGAGGTCTTGTGCGATGTTTTATTAGACTGCTGGATTCCTTAAAGCAGGTGGTCCAATGTATGGCCGGGTGGGGGAGTAGATCTGAGAGATAGGCAGGAGATGGTCGTCTAACTAGAGGTCACTTTAGACCATGGTAACTTGATATCGAGGTGATTCAACAGGAGATATGCTGGCAGAGCCAAATTTTGAGCTTCAGCCTTTCTAATAATTAAATCACACTGGGTTTGGTCATAGCTAGCAAGTTAGTTTTATAATCGTTCACCTTTAGAGCATCTGCTGCCATCAGTTTACTGATGTCATCAATACATGCTGCAACTGAGTTGAGAGAATTTGAGGTGCTCAAAGGCTGGGAGGGATCAAAGCCAAGGTACAACTTTGTGTTATCCTCACAGAAATAAAAACCTAGATTGTGTTTGGCAATCACATCAGCAAGAGGGAGAGTATAAACCGTGCAAAAAACTGGATCTAGCAAGGGGCCCTGAGCTACCCTATATTTCAGAGGTACCAAGGATGATGTTTTTCCATTCATGTCACTACTCTGGATTCTCCCACTGAGATAGAACCAGGACCGTTGCAGCTCAGTGCCTGTGATGCCCAGGCAATATGTGAGGAGTTCGATACATTCGTGACATCCCATCTTGACCTCTGCAACTCACTGCTTCCTGGCCTACCGGCATGTGCGATCATGCAGTTGCAGCTGGTGCAAAACTCCACAGCTAGGCTTGTCTGTCGTGAGCGTTGCAGTTGCCACGTAGCACCACCTCTCGTCGACCTGCACTTTCTATAAGTCAAGCAAAGGATTGACTTTAAGGTTTTGTTGCTGAATTTTAGGTCCCTTTACTTTTTGGCTCCAGCCTATCTCTCAGATCTACTCCCCCCCCAGGCCAAGCATCGCACCACCTGCTTTAAGGAATCCAACAGTCTA
The DNA here is from genome assembly GCA_009760855.2 of Cristatella mucedo. NCBI lineage: Eukaryota > Metazoa > Bryozoa > Phylactolaemata > Cristatellidae > Cristatella > Cristatella mucedo. The sequence continues at coordinate 687,093 of WPIO01000094.1, read as the reverse complement.
CAAATACCTCGTACAAACCTCAAATCCTGTGGAGACCCTGTATTTAGTTCGCATGCTCCCAAAGCCTGGAACTCCCTCCTGATTTGTGTCAGAACATCCCATATCCTGACCACATTTATAAGAACTCAAAATAACACCCATTAAGGACAGCATTTAGTGGGTCCCTGTGATTCTCCCTTCACACCCTTCTTAGTGCTGACACTGTGAGTGCTGCCACTAACCACATTTGCATGATGATGCTGAGCATGTCTCCCCTATACATGTTAATCATTTTGTTTGTTTATGACGCATGATATTGCTTACCATTTAATTACATTTCCATTTGCAGCAAATATAAAGCACCTAGAGAGATTGAGTTTTCTGAATGTGCTTTATCAAGTGAATTATTATTATTATTATTAATATTAATGCATTGACCAACTTAGACGTGGTATCATTATCTAAACAAGCCCGAATTTGAGCAATCTTATGTTGCTGAAAGTAGGCAGAGTCGACTGTGGAGGAGATGTGGTCGTCTAACGTGTAATCTTGTGCCTTTCAGGAAGATATTCTAGATTGCACAATACAGCTAACAGTATGATTGATCACGGCTGTTAATTTTCAATAGTAAATCAAAACAATTAGGGTACGAGAATGCAAATAGTTGTGCATACGTGCCGATGCGTGAGTATGCATAAGTGAGTTTAAGCTAGTAATAATAATAACAGCATCATTGATGATGCGCCCTCAGATAGCTCAATTCGTTTCTTGGAACTTCCCACTCGCAGCAAAAGAAACACGATTTCCCAGATCAAGATGCACTTTTCCTGGCATGCTTTGTACCTTGCTAGCGAATTTGATTTCTTCTTTCTGGTATCATTTATTTCCTTAATGTGTATTGCGAAGTTCATGTTTCTTTCCTGATTTCTTACGTACAGATGGCTCGCTTATCATCGTGTTTTTTGTTTTTCATGTGTTACAAAGTGCGACACTTGCTTGTATTGGCACGTAGAAGTAAGCAAAATATCGTTAGTATCCCCACATCCTGGGTACTCATTAACCGTGGTAAATCTCTTGAAAATTTGATCCTGCTAACCTTTGCCTATAGCTTTCGAAACAGATTCATGATGATAGAGACATTGAAACAGGTCGTTCTAGATATGTATTGTTCTAGCTATTTATTGTAAATATATTTGTTCGACAGCATTTGATACCAGTCCGTAACCATAGTAGTTTTGTAAGCTACTGAACTCTTGCCAGATCTCCATTAACAGGTCGCTCGCCCACTGAATTTCCAATGGATTGCTCTTACGACCATGTGGGTTTGAATCCTCCGATTCGCGATCCATTATTGCCACTACAAGCAGTGGTAATAACCTTAAAGGCTCTTCTGTCGCTATACAAAAGCGGCAGTTAAATCAACTAGTAATCATTTAGTCTTGTCCATTTACAGTAATGACTGTGTAGTTCAGCGATCATTTATGCGATGATATCCAGTCTGGAGCTCGTCGGTTAATTGATGCTCTCATTAAAGCAAAATGCGGCATACGATAACCCATGTGAAATTCAGTGTCAACCTTCTAACCAGCAGTTAAAACTTTCTAGTTTTGCTACATAGAACGGGTGACTGCCATGGAAATAAAAGGTAACAGTAGTTCATCAAAATCTGCAATCCACCTCACACCTGGTTGGTTATCAGACAGTCGTTTGCTGATTAATACATTTGGAGGAATATAGGAAGGGTGGGAAGTTATGACCACCCAATGGGATTAATCTCTCTCACGGGTTATTTATCTATATTTGACCAATAATAATAGAACTGTCGGGATGCAAATTGACACAAGCAACGAGGGAAGCATTATGTGTCTTTTCTTGCAATTATGGTGGTCATGTTGAGCTTCTGATGACCTGTAGAACTCAAGATTGTATCATTCCTAGTTAAAAATGCTTTGTGGTCACAAATCACATAAACTAGACCAATAACTTTAAAAAATATGCTAATGGGCCTGGAAAATGCAGAATGATAAGTTCTTCAAGAGTCGTGCCTAAACAAATTATTAGACATGTCAGTTGTATGATGCATATCTACCATTCAAGTTCAAGTACATTGGGGACTAGTGCAACTGTACGTAGGACACCAAACGTTATTACAACCTAGGCTCATGCATAACTTGTCAAGGTCAGCATATGTTCGAATTTTCACATCACTGAGTGCAAACTGTCATTTCTGTAGAAATGTATCGTTCCGAAGACAATTCTTCCCAAAAAATCGTGATGGCAACAAATATTTTAAAGCATGTACATAATCAAAACTAAGCCGGAGCGACTCAGTTCACTGTCATAAAAATTTGAATTTTATACCAAAGAGCAAATAACTTACGATTCACGTCGACGGAATCATTATTAGCATGTCTATGACATTGTATAAGACACCAGGATAGCATTATGACACTGCAGGTTGAATGGTAACAAGCAAGCTCTCCGTCAAAATATATCTGCAGACTAAGAACTAACGTGCATACGAGGCATCGTGAATTATTATATGCAAAAGTAATCATAAATTCCAAATCTTAGCTTGATCGGATCATTTTGTATAGGAAATATGACATAATCAAGATAATCAAAAGCAGGCATTGACTTGGTCGTTTTAAGTAAGCTGAGAACCCCAGGATAAAAATTAGAGACAGCATTAGGAAACACTAGGCATTACTAAAACAGTTCAATAAGTAATGGTCTTATAAATTCAAAAACCTAAAAAGAACCTTATGCAGCATCAGCAGAACACATCTGCGATCGCTCCTATACCTCCAGAAGTCAAACCAAGCTACACTATAGTGTCTGACCCGAATTAGCCAATGCAAATATCCACCAACAAACAGCGGAAATAAAAGTTGAAATGGCCATAATTTACCTCGAATTGAATTAAACCAATATTTGTAATCTGATTCCCAGTGAAGAAGGAGCTAGTTGCATCTAAGTTACCAAGCTGACCGACCGCCTGACAGGCGACATACACTCCATGCATCCTGAGAGTTGAATGGCCGCCAAAGGAGGTGGATCAGCGATCCCAGGATACAGTAGTTGCCCTGATAATGGACTCCTTGTTACCACGTCCCCAGAGGCAGTAAGTTTTCTCAAAGCATCGTCAATAGTCTAATTGCAAAAAAAAAAAATCTCTTTCGACTTGTGCACTGCTCAGCTTTAACTTACTTAAATCCACCCTTTCGTTTGTAATGCCAGCTTTACCTTAGCATTGATACGTTGACTAGACTCTTGAATATTTAATAGAACGAGATAACGACAATGAATAGACAGATATATATATATATATATATATATATATATATATATATATATATATATATATATATACATATATATATATATATATATATATATATATATATATATAGAGAGAGAGAGAGAGAGAGAGAGAGAGAGAGAGAGAGAGAGGAAGAGTAAGAATGTTTTTGAATACACTAGCCTTTTGATGCACCCTACTAGTCCGCCCAGAAAAACCCTCAGCTCTTATTTTCGCTTAAATGCAAACGAAAATACAGTAATTAAAATATCTTACATATACATGCTTATCATTGACCTATTATTATTCTACTACTAATATATACATATATACATGTATACATGAATAGCGGAACAGCTTAACATGGTAGAAACAATATTTACAAAACCTTTTCAGTTTTATCTCGTCTTAGAGGAAAACTTTGAATCTGAATCGTCAAATTTTTCAGTTGCCGTATTATTGTCACATTAATGGAGAATCAACATCAGTTGTAATGAAGTTTACCTTCAATTATCGTGTTTCTAAAATAAAACTATTGCTTTAACTAAACTACATTCATCACGCCGTTTTTCAGCCACATTCCACCAGGTTTCCTTAGTTTTCTGCCACCACTGTCTTAAATTTTATTTTTCGTCCTGTTGTAGGTCAGCCATGTGGATACAAACTGTTCAATAGGTCAACTTGCTATGGAGACTTTCAATCTAGCCCTGAAGATACTGGCTCGTATGGAAATGCGTGGAGCCCCACAATTGGGGTGGGTGCATCAGGATACAGGGATGCATGGATTTGGAAGTCAGCATCCGACTCTGATGGCTATGAGCTTCTAGGCAATGTTGGTGGATACCCGGGATCAGGATTTTCAATACAGCTAGGACGTTCTCTGCAGGAAGCCCTACAAGCCACCGAGTATTTAGAGTATAATGACTGGCTGGACGAGCGCAGCCGAGCCTTTATGATCGAATTCGCTATGTATAATGCAAACGTTAACCTAGTGGCAGTGTCATTCATCCTCATCGAATTGCTACCACTTGGAGGTGGGTTGAATATTGTACTGATCTCTCTCTCTCTGTCTCTTACTGTTGCATCAATCTTCTTTTCCCTTTCACTGTGTCCAGTTTCTCTAAAGCTATGTTTTGATATTCATAAATTTTCCTATTTCATATATTCCGCCTTATAGATTTTCTTTTTATACCCTTCTCCATTTTCTCATTACCATTTCCCTGTTTCCCCTTTTATCCCTTTGCCTGTTTTACGTTTCCTAATTTCCCTGTTTCCCCTTTCCCGTTTCCCACTTTCCTTCTTTCTTTTCGTTTTCCGTCTTTATTTCCCTCTTTTTGTTTTACCTTCTTTCCCTCTTTCTGTCTCTTTTTATCTCTTTCTGTCTTTTCGTCTTTTTTATCTGTTCTTTCGTCTTTGTGTCATCGCGTGTTCCTGACTTTTGTGTATTCCTGTCTGTCTTTGTTTTTGTGAATCTGTGTTTCTGTGTTACTGTGTTTCAGTGTTTCAGCGTATCAGTGTTTATGTGTTTAGGTCCTTATGTCTTTATGTCTTTAAGTCTTGTGTGTTTCTGTCGTTCTGTCTTTCCGTCATTCCGTCTTTTCGTCTTTCCTTCTTTCCGTCTTTCAGTCTTTCTGCCTTTCTATCTGTCTCTATGTCTTTCTGTCCTTCTGTGCCTTTGTCGTTCTGTCCTTCCGTGCCTTTGTCGTTCTGCTCTTCTATGCCTTTGCCGTTCTGTCATTCTGTCATTCTGTCTTTCCGTCTTTCCGTCTTTCCGTCTTTTCGTCTTTCCGTCATTCAGTCTTTCCGTCTTTCCGTCTTTCCGTCTTTCCGTCCTTCCGTCTTTCCGTCTTTCCGTCTTTCCGTCTTTCCGTCTTTCCGTCTTTCCGTCTTTTCGTCTTTCTTTCTTTCTTTCATTCTATTTGTCTTTCTCCTCGTCTTACTTTCTCCTTTATCACTTTCTCCCTTTCTCCCTTCCTACCTTATTTGTTCTCTTTTTCTCTCGTACTCTCTATTCTCTTACTCTCTTTCTCTCTTACTCTCTTCATTTCTCATTGTCCTGCTATGTTACTCCCTTTCTTCCTTTCTCTCTTTCTCGGGGTCTGTTCTCAAACCAAAATGGGTACTAGGAGCTAGTTCTTTACAGTTCTGAACATACTAGGTCTCCGCACTGTATGTTGTGTAGCGCCTCATATTTAAAAAGTTAAAAAAACGTAAATTTATAATTTAATTACAATTTACCAAAGCAGAAAGAAAATAATCCTTTAAAATGGAATCCGTGGCTTACAATGCGTCTGTAAGTGACCAAATAAATAAAATAGCTGAGCCCAATGAACGTTTTTTTAAAGCGATTTCACATGAATCTCGGAGCCCTTAAATGTCTCACGACTACTGCAGAACATTTAACAGTCAATAGGCTTTGTTTTTTATAATAATAATAATAATAATAACAATAAAAAAATAATGCACAAGACAAACTGCGCTCATAGAATTTGCTCTCTTTCTAGGCAATTTACGTTTGCTGTAAAGGGAAATGGGATCGAATCGTGAGTAATGTCATGTTTGATAAACCACATGAACGGCACGGTTAGGGGTGACACGCATTAGGTAAGCATGGGGATGTGGTTAGCTGTAGCACTCACATTGGCAGCTCATAAGCAAATTAAGGACTAATCATATGGACCCACTAAATGCTCTCCTCGATAGTTGTGTTTTTAAGTTCTTTTTAAATGTGGTCCAGTCAGGGGATGGTCTGAGGCAGGGCAGGAGTTAGTTCCAGGCTTTGGGAGCATAAGAACTAAATGCACGGTCTCCAAAGGATTTGAGGTTTGAACGAGGTAGCCGTAAACTGTAAGATTTCGAAAAGCAGGTTTTTCGATGCTTGGCCTGATGGGGGAGTATGTCGGAGAGATAGGCTGGAGCCATAGAATGAAGGGACCTAAAAGTGAGCGACGAAACCTTGAAATCAAACCGTTGCTTGACTGGTAGCCAGTGCAGTTTGGCGAGAAGTGGTGTGATGTGGCAACTGAGACGCTCACGACAGACAAGCCTAGCTGCTGAGTTTTGCACCAGTTGCAAGAGCCTGATTGCACATGCAGGTTGGCCAGCAAGCAGCGAGTTACAGAAATCGAGACGGGATGTCACGAATGCACGGACCAACTTGGAGGTGGTATCCTTATCTAAGCAAGCCCGATGTTGAGCAATGTTATATAGCTCAAACTAGGCAGATTTAACTGCTGAGCTGATGTGGTTGTCTACCGAGAGGTCACTGTTGAACATGACACCTAGATTCTGACCTGATTAGACAGGAGATATGCTGGCAGAGCCAATTTTGAGAGCCAACCTTTCCAATTTCTGAATCACACTGGGTTAGCCCATGACTAGTCAGTTAGTTTAATCATCGTTTAGTTTTAGAAAATTTGCTACGAGTCACGTAAGGATGTCATGAATGCCTGCAGAAAGTGAGTTGAGATCATTCGAGGTGCTTGAAGTCTGGGAGGGATAAAAGCCTAGGTACAACTGAGTGTCATCTGCATAGAAGTGACAGCCTAGAGTGTGCTTGGCAATCACATTAGAGAGAGAGAGAGAGAGAGAGAGAGAGAGCGAGAGAGAGAGAGAGAGAGAGAGAGAGAGAGAGAGAGAGAGAGAGTATAAACCGTAAAAAGAACCAGACCTAGCACGGAGCCCTGAGTTACTCCATATTTCAGAGGTACTTCAGATGATCTCTGTCCATTCACGTCATTTCACTCTGGAGTCTCCCACTGAGATAGGACCTGAACCACTGCAGAGCAGTGCCAGTGATGCCCAGGTGATGTATTTTCTATCTATAGATCTATCAATTTTCTTTCAAACTCTTGGATAACAATCAATTGAAGTAGATTTAGCAAGACACTTATTGCGAAACCAAAAAATTAATATTCCACAGTTACATGATTCAATCCGAAAGATTTAATGTAGGACATAGAGAAATAGTTCTCCGAATCAGGATTGAGTTCAAACAATATGTTATTTGAAGTGGTGGTCAACGCATTAGAAATTATTATGAGCGTGAAGTCTTAGTGCCTTCAAGTCTAAGCTTATTATCAAACAAGTAATATAAATGAAAAAAAACAGAGCTTAAAAAGAAATTAGCCACGACTATAGTAGTAATACGAGAATGAAATATCCAAACTTAAAGGAAAGTACACTTTCCGGTTTCAAAATAGTGGACTGAATATCTTGCAGCTATATCAAATTCGTAGGCTTGAATTGCCAACTGCTGTTACGAATCTACAGTGATGTTTTTCATGGAGTCCTTTAATCTTTTCCAGTGACCCAACCAAAGTACAAGATGAACTTATTGAGGTACGATGCATACAATGGCAATGTTCTGATGGCAACATTGGCAGCACAAGTTGGCATAATCATCTTCGTCGGATATTTCACCTATCAACAAGTTAGACTCATCAATAACCTGAAGCGAAAGTACATTAAGGTATACAGCTGAATCTTTTAAATTGCAGACACCGTATAAGCAATGATTTCATAACACGTAGTAAAGACTCACAAGGAGATGTATGTTGGCTCTTTTTTGACTATTGTTCAGCATGAAACATCATTTACACAACGAGGCATAATGAAATTAATTCAGACCTTGACAATGGGCCAGGTAAATACTAGCCAACTTTAGCCCACAAACATGGATTCTCGCAATACCTCTAGGTTTCTTCTTTCGGCATGGGGTAATAACTAAGGTTTTGTCTAATGAAGTAAGAAATATATAATCATCATAACGTTTTCACACATGACGCGTATTTAATAAGCCTGGTACCAAGAATGGAAACATTAGCAAGTAGGCAAATCACTCAGCAGTAGTTTTTATAGTGCGACTTAGTCATACAACACAACCGAATAGTTAATACAATCTAAGATAGCAAAAAATAGTCATGCAGTCGTGTATGAGCAGCATTGGCTAATTCTGTGCAAAAACTGAAAACACTGCCTAAAGTCTATGAAAGTATTTTTAGTGAATCTAGATTGGGGCGATCAATCCAGCTCTGAGTGAAGTGAGTGGCGGAGAAACTCCATCTGAAGCAAGAGCCACAGCGTCTCGTGATTACAGACATTTTGACCGACCGGGTGCTGCAACGAAGCAGTGTCACCTTACAGTAGTAGGGCCTACCACTGCGACCCGGAATTGTGCTACTTAGGCTGTCTTAGCAGTGGAGGCTACCAAATGCAGATCCAATAAAACTTCAGTATTGTTTAACTACGTATGTAGATACGTTAACACTGCCTATCAATAATACAGCTTGTTGCAAACTAAAATAGTTCTCGCCTTGTACACCTCTCTTCCAACACTCTATCAGCTAGAACACAGTGTTCAAGCATCTTTCAAGTCATAAGGTCTGCCTGTTTAATTTTTTAGTTTCCCTCGGAAAAAGTTGGTAATCATGTTCCGAATTATACGAACCCGAAATTCAAAACTGAAAATCGATAAACTGCCCAACCACAAAATAGGCTGCCTCATATTTTTTCTCGTTCATTCACATCCCTTGATCTATCAAAACTGGAGGTGGAGTTGCTATTATCGTGCGCTTGAAATTCAAATGCAAGCCATTTTCAGAAACCTCGAAGCAGTCTTATGAATCAATTGTTTTGGTCTCATCCGAAAAGAAGCTACCGATAGTAGCAGTAGCCTATGGCCCATCAGGTACCAAATCCTCATTGATATCATATTTCTATGATCTCATTTAGATTCTGTGTGAAATAAATTGATTCTTGCTTGTTATGTGTGATTTCAACGTTCACTTTAATAACTTATCTGACGCTTTTAGTACCAAATTTGGTGCATTGACTGACTCATGGTCTCTTGTGGCTCTAGTGCATGACCCTACTCACATCAAGGGTCACACACTCGACCATATTTTCTCATACAACTGAACTTTGTCATTTGAAAATTACCAATTATCACAAAATCCTGCTTATCTGATCACATAATATCTCATTCAATCTACAATGTGCGCCCACCTCCTCATAAAAACAACCTGTGATTCGCAAAATCTCAAGACCCTCGACATCGATGCCGTCCGTGCGAGAATATCTGCTTCTCCTCTGCTGCTTAGTCATCCTTCTAATCTGTCATCATTGATAGATAGCTATAACACGACACTAGGTGGCAGGCTCGACAAGTTTGCACCTTTGACACAGCTCACTGTGGGCCCCCCAAACTGCCTGTGGTTTGCCTCATAAAGTAAACTCGCCGGGTCTACTGAGCGTAAGCTTGAAAAAACATTCAAAAGATCTGGAATGACTGTCCATCGACAGGAATATAAAGATTACTGTAGGTCGTACCAATCAATCCAGCAAATGCCAAGTCTAGCTTCTATAGAAACATTGCTGAATCACAGCCTCACAATAAAAAAATGCTGATGATGACGATCAACCATCTCCTCAACCGCTCCCAGATTACCTGCCTTCCTGATGATCCTTGTGATGATCTAGCCGATCGCTTCTCTCGAATCTTTGCCCGGAAGATTGACAAGATCGGGAATCTATCACTGCAATGGGAAAATCTCCACTGGAATGCTGTTCCCCGATTCCTGGCTGCACGTCAAGGTGTACATTTCAAGTGATCTAGTCCTGAAGTTCGTATCTCAATCAAATAAGTCAACAAGCCCTCTTGACCCTATTCCAGCTCTCCTTCTCTGACGTGGCAATGATCTGCTGCTGCCATGTAATGTATCTCCGTCGGTAGCTCCACAAAGTCATAAAGACCTTGTAGGTGTTACGCAGGAGAGTTTTGTATAGCCCTATAACCGCCTAAGCGGCATTTGGTACGCATTCGGTCACCAACAGACTTAGTAATTTCCTGTTATTAATACTTGATGTCCTAATGTGAGCTGTCACTGTGCGTGCTGCCACAAACCAAATTTGCATGCTGACCCAGTGCATGTCACCCCTAACCATGTTGTTCATTTTGCGTGTTTATGAAGCATGATTTTACTCACTATTCTATTGCATTTCCCTTTGCAGTAAATGTAAACGGCCTAAAGAGAGATTAAGTTATCTGAGAGAGCTTTATCAAGTGAATTATTATTAATATTATTATCAGTATTATTAACTCTTATTTAAACACAATTCGCGTAGCTTAACCTCAAAGTAATTTTAGACCTGCCTTTCTTTTCTTATAGTCTCAATTTTAGAGTAGGCTTTTGACTAACTCCACTAAAGTTCTTAAATAACGATTATAAGAGAAAGCTTAAGGAAGCAAGTTCCTAGCGGCGTCTGGTTGACATGCATGCAATATTATGTATGCTTAGGCGAGCTGTAATAATGGAATTTATCACTACAAAGTTGGTTTTCTTAACCGGTAAAATCCAATTTTATAGGAAAACGTTTAACTATCTTAATGCACCGATTTCATCATCATACACACTTTTAGAATCGCATTTCTCTTTACAAATATCGCGAGTGATAAGTCTTGGAGTTTACTGAATAAGCATCTTAAATAAAATATATTGGAATTAAAAAATACATTCATGGTCATGCTGTTCTTAAACCCTTTTAAGAGCGTGCATTTGCATATAATGTGTCCTTTTTTTAATTAAACTGGAATTTACTGACAGGGCATGAAAAAACATATGGTGCGTTGGATATCTTCATCGAACTCAAAATAATTAAAAGAGGTAGTTGACCAACGAGCTGGTTTGGTCCAGAGGTTAAAGTGCTCGCACCGACCAAGGTTTAGCTGAGGTTGTGGGCTTGAGCTCCGATGCATTCGTAAAGTGCCTGAATGGAGATTAAGTTCTCTTGGGGCATGATACAAATAAATTATGCATATAAATATAATTTAAATGAAATTTGAGCAACATTATGGCACTGAATATACTCATAACTATTTTTATAAACACTATGAGCTCTATCGGTTATGTTTTTTTGAGCGATCATTATTTTTTTAGCCTTCGTCTAATCAAATTCTGTTGGTGCTATGTGGCAGGGTGCTGTTATTTTTAGAACCCTGGTCATATGCTGGATTTTCTCACCCTAATGCTTTGCTATACAGCAGTAATTCTGTTTGCAAGCAAGATGACGACGCTTGAAGCAGTTAAGCTTAAAGTTTCCCAACAGAATTCGTTTAATAATTACGTCAATTTTCAATCGTCATCATCATGGGATGAGGTATGTTGTTCTTATTAAATTGTTTAAAAGTGAAGTATTTCATTTTAATTTTAATAAAGATATTTAATAAAGAAAAACAATGTCTGACTAGTGACTCAATGTTCACCAAAGCTGAGGCTGCAAGTAAATCTTTTTTTGTTTACAACAGCAATTGTATTCTTAGCTAAATTTCATTTGTATCATTCGAAATACTTAACATAAACTCTCACGTTTAAATGTAGAAAAAACGTACTTCAATGAAAAGTTATAGATGACACTGCGATGTTTATTATTTTAAAATACCTTAATCGTGTATGCAGTATATATCAATTTCATAATCGAATGCATATTAAAAAAGTACCAAATGTTTTTTTAATACAAAAATTTCTCTTAATTAACTTAAACTTGACGAGGTTCAACATAATTGAAGTTAACGTGTAAACAGTACTGTACGGTCATTGATTGCATTTCCTCAAGACTCCAAACTGAGCTGCTTTTTAAGTATCTTATTAGTAAATGTTTACATCTTGAGCTCATTTCGTTAAAATGCATAGGACATATCAAACATACAGCTTTTAACTAACGGTGAGGACGCATAGTGCCTGCTACTGGTTTTCATGCTAGAAAAACAATGGTGAGTTTTAGGATGAATCAATAATGAGCTGCCTACCACCGCATTCTTGTTCGTATTGCCCAAATAATAGAAAATAACAGAGCAAAGTGTTTACATAATCATGAATGATTTAATTCTCTTTGCAAATAAAAATGCTAATTTATGGTGGCTGGTACACAGAGAAAAATTACAACGAAACTAATTAGCAAAATAATCAGGTCCTTATCAAATCAGTTTTACCAGAGTTCTTAACGAAGATTGCTTATTAAAGATAGACTTTTCTCTGAATTTAGTATCAGGAATATATTGAACTTCAGGTAGGCCGCATGCAAAGGTATTTAATGCTTTGTACCTAAGCTTTGTGAATCTCATATCAATGTTTCACTATTCCTATTAAAGGCGATGGAACGAGTCAAAGCAGACTAGCTGAACCCAGACAATGTAATTAACAACCATAAAATAATTCTGCAGAGTCGGCATTGCTTCGGGTGTACAAGGAAATCCTTAGAAATGCAGACATGGTTGAGTATCTCGCCTTGCTGTGCTCGATCTCTCGGCAGCTTTTGATACAATCGATCAACAAGTTCTTAAGCGCCTCGCATTTCGATTCGGCAATACTGGCACTGCACTGCAACCTCTCACGTCCTATCTAAGTAGGAGACTCAAAAGTGTTGATAAGAATAGACGAAGACCATCCGAAGTAGCTCTGATATATGCGGTACCTCAGAACTCCGTGCTGCATCCGGTTCTTTCCCTGATTTATACTCTTCCTCTTGCCGATGTGATTGCTAAGCACGATATATGCTTTCACTTCTATGCAGATGACACTCAGTTGAACCTTTGCATTGATCCTTCCGAGCGTTCGAGCATGTCGAAGTCTCTCCAATCCATTGCTGCATGTATTTATGATATCTGCAAATGAATGGCAGAGTATTTTCTTAAATTAACTGATGGTAAAACTGACTTACTAGTTACAGGCAAACCTTTGTGATTCAGAAATTAGAAAGTCTATCCCTCAAACTTAGCCCAGCCAGCTTATCTTCTTTAGAATCTCCAAGAATGTTAGTCATTGTTGTTACATTCTAAAGTGACCTTTCGTTAGACGACCATATTAGCTTCACAGTAAAGTCCAGAGACTTTCGGCTACTTAACATTGTTAAAATGCATGCATGCTTAGATGGGATTGTTAAAATGCATGCATGCTTAGATGGGAATAAGACATCCCAGTCGGATTGCGCATTTGTGACATCCCGTCTTGACTTCTGTAACTCCCTGCTTGCAGGCCTAATAGCACCCACAATGAGGCGCTTTAAGCTGGTGCAGAACTTTGCAGCTAGGCTTGTCTGCTGTAAGCGTCCCAGTAGCCACATCATAAAACATCTCGCCGAACTGCACTGGCTTGCATCCATACAACCCATCGCCTTCAACATTTTCGCTCCATGTTACGTTTTTTCATCGTTCGGCTCTTGCCTATTTGTAAGAGTTATTCTCCCACCAGCCCACTATCGTACGACCCATTTTTCGGAAAACAGAAGCTTATCTATATCACCTGTAAACCTTTTATCTTTTGGACACCATGGATTGAGTTTGTTTGTCTCGCAAAGCCTGGAAATCACTTCCCACTTGCATCACTACATCTCCTGACTAGACCGCATTTTAAAAGAAGTTAAAAACACACCTATCTATGACAGCATTTAGCAGGTCCCTCCTCTTCGTCCTTTATGTGATTAGGCTTGCTGTACATGCTGCCAGTAACCACACTTGCAAACTGACCCTGTGCATGCTACCCCTAACCATGTTGATGCTGTTTCACCAGGATGATACCACTCACCATTCGATTGACTTTCCTTTGCAGCATATGTAAAGTTCCTAGTAAGAGATTATGTTTTCTGAGATTGCTTTTTCAAGTCTATTAATATTATTATTATTTTTATTATTATTATGCAGACCTGAGAAAATAAATATCCCTGAGTGCTAAGACATACGGCAAGGCATACATCTCCACAGGTTTAATGTATCTCCGTCTGTAGCTCCACAAAGTCATAAAGACCTTGTGGGTGTTACGCAGGAGAGTTTTATATAGCCCACTAACCGCCTAAGCGGCATTTGGTACCCATTCGGTCGCCATCAGACTTCGTCTCACGGAACAAAGAGAAAGTGGGAAGCACAGCAGAGTCAGGAGAGCAGTTGACGTAGTGAATAACATAGAAGTAGCTGCTCGGGATCGCTGAAAATGATGTGCCATAGTCGACAGTAGGAGACTATTTGTCGTTGCGTAAGAATTGTGGAAGCGAGTTCCAAAGTCTAGGACCTGCAGAGCTAAAGCTTCTGTCGCCAACTGTGTTTAAGCAGAGGAATGGGACAGCTAATTTATTGTCCACACAGGACCTCAGGGCACGAACAGGCTGAAACAGATGCAGCGGTTCAGCTAGGTATGAAGGAGCCAAGCCGTGGCGGGCCTTGTGGATCAGCGAAACAAGTTTGCTCTGTATCCTTTGCTCAACCAGCAACCATCCTAGCTATTTCAGCAAAGGTGACACTTGTTCAAGCCGCTGGGACTTGAAGACCAGCCTTGCAGCCATATTCATAGTCCACTGTAGTGGCATAATAGCTTTCTTTGGCAGCCCAGCCAAATGAGAATTACCATAATTAAGCCGAGACAGAACTGAAGAGCTAGTTAAATTTTTTTATACCACTGTGGGAGACAGCTTCTAATCTTGGATTAGGATCGGATGCGATGGCTAGCTGTAGAGGCAGTCTTCTGAATGAAGCTTTGAAATTGAGGCAGCTGTCGAACACGACACCTAAATTACGAGCACGTGGTAAAGGTCTCACAATAGCATCACCCATTAGAACAGCAAAGCCTTTTAATCCAGCCACACGCTAAGGGTGTCCAATGAGCAGCAGTTCGAGTAATGTGGTGACAAGCTCTTTTCTGTTTTGTTATGCTATCATCTGTTAGTTAAAATGCATTTCAAGTAATACCATTTGGTAACTGAGTGGAAATTATTAGTTACTGCAGGTCATCCCTTTTTTACTGATTAACTGTAAAGTAAGATTCATTTATAGATTAGCAAGGCCCTAATAGTGAGTAGCATAACGAAAATTAATAAAGCCTATTGTAGTAATATTTTAGCTAAATACTAACAGATTCTTAGATAGTGAATCTTTTCAGTTTAAAGTGAAATTATATATTCCATACCCAAAACTGGTTATTATTTCTTTGTAACTTCTTCTTCTTTATTGGTTGTTGAAACACGTGACTCTGTTTTCATTGCATGCCTCAGCATGTATAAAAAATGATATGACAATTTTCGCTCAAACGGGCAATGTATATTTTGTAGTTTTGTGGTCCTCGTCTATAAGTCAAGCATTGAAAGACAAGAAAATGCCTTTTCTGTAAATTTCAGACTTGATAAATTCAAAACCATACATATTCACATGAAATAATTTAAATTTCATCCAGTCTTTAATTATGGGCGTACTAAGGAAATCTAAGGACGAATACAACTAATTGACTTTCGAAAACAGTTAATTGAATTTACAAGCAGACGTTTAGTATTTAGTCGCTATTAGCTGATACAGATTCTGTACGATATATTATTAATAATAATGCACTTTATAAACACTCAGTCTCTTTCTAGCTGCTTTATATTTGCTGCAAAGAGAGACGCGATTAAACGCATATCGCTTCGTCAGGGAATTAATGTTATAATAGACTGCCAAGCCTTCCGAAATGCTTGCATTGTGTCATGTCATGATACAGCTCGAAACCTACCCATTGTCCTATCGTCTTCTACTGCTGATAAGTACCCATACAGTACATAATGAGACAAGGCAACGTTGTCACTAAAAGAGATCATATTATTTAAAAATTTAGTAGGGACGAAAGTTTCCTATTAGAGTTTCAAATGGACCAGGAAAGTTAGAATTGTTTTATGATGTCACGCAGCTAGGGAGCTACTAAAATTACTTTGTTATTTTTTACTTCTAAACAGTAATTTACTTGTACCGTAGTTGTCCATGCTGTCAGTCACTCACCACGATTACATAATTTGCTTTTTGCAGTGGTATAGCAACTGTCTTGGGTTTACCACATTTGTTGCAACTCTGAAGTTCTTGAAACTGCTGCGTTTTAACAACCGAATCAGCCTACTTTTCACCACAATGAAGTCGATCGTCGCATCACTAATTTCATTTATGATTTGTCTGATAGTGATTCTTATAGCATTCGTGCACATGACGTGCCTGATCTATGGTTCTGTGGTTGACGAATTCAGTACCTTCCCATCAGCATGCCAATATTTGTTCGTAATGATGCTGAGTAAGTATCGGAGAGAAGTGTGACACGACAGGCGATGCCTACATCCAGAAATGGTTCCTGCGGCGAGCCAGTACATTTCATTAGGCTAAATGATACTTACTGTAAAACTGCATTTGGATGGCGCCTTTGGAGAACTTAATCTTGTTCTAGGAACTTTACATATGCAATATAATTACCAGCATAAAATGATTACTGGTTAAAAGCACAGTGTTCACAAGCCCAGTATGTTGGAGGTAAATCTCTGACTGTTAACATTTAAAAGACGGTTATTACTAGCAAGCAGAGTGTCAGCACTTATTAGCACACATGGATAGTCACAAATATGAATTCAATGCCGTGATAAAATTAACCGTTTAAGGTCATTTTAAAGTCATCAAGTCAGGGGTCAAGTCATGTGAATGAAACATTAGCGAGTTCAAGGTTAGATGAATATAGTTCATTTGTATAGCGCCCTAAGAGAACTTAATCACTATTAAGGCGCTTCACATATGCCTCGGGGCTCGAGCCCAAGACCTCAGCCAGACCTTGGTCGGCGCGAGCACCTTAACCGCTGGACCTAACCAGCTTGGCGGAAAAGATAAGACGGAAACTTAAGGCATCATCCCCAAATATTTTAGGTTGGCTTAAGTCGCAGCCAATCGATTTGAGCCAACAAAGAGGGTATTACGATGCTTGTTGAGGAGTAGGATGCGTAAGTAGGAGGGAGAAAACTAAAAACCTGAAAGTGAGTGGCAGAAACTTGAAGTCAATAAGCTGTTAGATTAGTTTAAAGTTTAATTCGGTGAGAAGTGGTGCGATGTAGCCTCGGCAACCTCTATTACAGGCAGGCCTTAATGCAAAGTTTTGTAGACTCTAAGAACAGGCTTGGACATGCCGGTAGACAGACAAGCAGCGAGAAACGTAAGTGTGTCTCAATTAGTCTGATATTGCTTTGTGCTCACGCAATCGGTTCTCACATAATAAAAATTGAAATCACTTGTAACTTAAAACACGACTGAAACTGAATCAAAACAACTTGAGGAAGCTTAACACCATAATATTTCTTTGTATGTTTAGCATTTCCCTGAGAAGTTTTCTTGCTGAGCCTAGTCAACCTAATACAATTGTAAGAAATTTTACAAATATTTTGTCACGTCTTCAAGTTTTATTCTCTTTCTATGTGTAGGTTAACAACTAATATATAGTTGCATGTAATGGCTCGTTGTGTATAGAATAAATAGGTTTGCATCTCAGAGAGACAGATGTCGGTGTCAATAGGGTGCAGTATAAATTCCTTTAGTTTTTCATATAATTTTTGAAGAATCTGGAAAAAATGGTAGCGATATATGGGCTGTGGAAATTTTTTTAAGCGTTTATTATATTCAGACTCACTATGAATATTATTGAAAGTGCTGAGCCATTTTTGTAGCAATGATTTATCAGTAGTTAATGAGCTCCAAAGCACGAATGAACCAATCAAAATTGATAAAGCTTTAGATACTCAAAGGTTTTATATGACATTCTGGTAGCTCAAGTGATTTATTTTAACCTATTTAAGGCAATTAAATTTTTGCCTAGCACTCAGATATACAGAAGGAAAGAGACTATCTGAACAGAATTAAACCATAGCAATAATATTATTTTGTTCCAGGCCACAGGTGATTGCTGAATGACTTTTGCCTTTCATGTCCATTCACTTCCATCAATCCCAGCAAGGGGTTTACTTAAATAGGTAACATGGGTGAAGCCCATGCGATAAATGTGAAGTGAAGTAGTACTTACTTATTGGTGGTATGAAATGTTCCCGAAATGCAGCTGAACTAAGATGGTTTAAATAAATCAAGCCTTTCAGTTAAAGGTTAAACAAGTGTAACTAAAAAGTAAGAAATGCCTTATGCTTAAAATCGGCTCTTAGGCAAAGCCAGTATATTTACCATTGAGTTGGCTTGACATCTAGGCTTCGTGTTCCCAGGAGAGCTTACACAGCTTACTGGTGTACCTCAGCTCCACAGCAAATTCTGGCCAACTATGGCACAATTACATGGCTAACATTCAGGCATGCTCATACAGTGAAACTACTTCTTTGTTAGTCCATGCATTTGCAATAACCCGTCTTGACATCTCCAGCTCGCTTTTTGCTAGTTTGCTAGTTTACTTCTTTCTAATTTTCTGTACGTTTATGGGTGGTTCAAGTATCTGCCGCTAGGCTTGTCTGCTTTGAACCACACCTTTGCTAGAGCACATTACTTCTTGCCTACCTACTCTGGCTCTTAATCAAGCAGTACACAGACTTATAGTTTCTACCACTCACTTTTAGGGCCATAACTTATCAGGCGGCTGCCGACCTTCCTGAACATCAAACCGCAGCATTTTCTAATCAACTCATGCATATTGTGGTCATACGGATTTTTAATCTTGTGAAGACCATGCATTCCGTTCCTTTTCTCCCAAAAGCCTGGAACTCAATCTTGACTGACATACCAACTCCTCTTAATTGGTGACATTGAACAATTTGCAAAGACACACATTTATTAAGCACAACATTTAGTGGGTCCTGGTCAGCTTCAGGTATGCCCAGTCATGCCACTTCTCGCCGATCTACAGTGACTCGAAGTCAAGCAACGCATCGAATTCAAGGTTCGATTACTCATTTTTGGGTCACTTTCTTTCTTCGCTCCAGCATACCGATAAGATCTGATCCCCGCCAAGTTAAGCATTCAACCATTCGCTTAGCGGAATCTAATTGTTTACCTATAGCTTGTATGAACTAAGAATCATTTAAAGACTGTAGCAGTTCGAATGCTCCCAAAGCCTGGAACTAACTTCTCACTGGAGTAATGACATCCCCAGACTTGACCATGTAAAGCAAAACTAAAACGCACATATTTCTCACGGCATTTAGTGGGTCTTTCTTATTTGTCCTTTTCTCGCTTACTCGTGCTTACACTGTGCTTGCTGCCACTAAACATATTTGCATGATGATACTGTGCATGTCACCCCTAACAATGTTATGCATGCTGTCATTGAGAATTGTACCCATGACCATTTGATTGTGTTATGTTTGCAGCAAATGCCTAAAAGCCTTGAACACTATTTAGTTGTCCAAGGGTACTCTATCAAGTGTAGTACATTTAGTAGTAGTGTAGTTACAATCATTGGTCTTTTGTGTGGCTTTGCATGCTAAAACTGTAGTGCCTCTAGTATATGTTCATTATAAACATGTGCCTGCCACCGTTGACCTAGATCAATTATAGTGATAATAATAATAATAATAATAATAATGCACTTGATAAAGCGCCCTTAGAGAACTTAATCTCTTTCTAGGCCCTTTGCATTTGCTGCAAAGTGAAATGCAATTGAATGGTAAGTAAAATCATGCTTGAAAAACAAATGAAATGAATAATATGGTTAAGGATGACATGCACAGGATCAGCATACAAATGTGGTTAGAGGCAGAATGCACAGTGTCAGCACACAAAAGGACATCAAGGACGAATCATGGGACCCACTAAATGCTGTCCAAAAACGGTGTGTTTTTGGGTTTCTTTTAAATGTGGTCAGGTCATGAGATGTTCTGACGCAGGTCGGGGGGGGGGAGTTCCGGGCTTTGGGAGCATACAAACTAAATGCACGGTCTCCAAAGGACTTAGGGTTTTTATTGATATTTAATATATTATATTATATATTAGCTAAGTGGTGAAACATAAAATATCATTTTGACCTTTATAAAGGTCAGGCAATGCATAAAGATGCAGATGAGCTGGGTAAGGCAGTAGAGAATTTGATGCCAGCTGGAGGTGACAAGTTGTTTGAATGACAAGCAGAGCTGTGAATTGAGACATGTTTGCTCATATAATGATTGAATGGCTGAAATGTTCTATAAAAACTATTCAGCACTGGAATATGGCTTGAAGATATTCAAAGCAAGGTATAGATAGGCCGAATAGGACTTTGAAGTTATCTCGGTGATAAAGAAAGAGTAGGGAATTCAGGGACTAATTTCGCACCATATGCTTGGCCTCTTTTTTCCAGATAAGTTCGACTACCAATCATTGAAAAATGCAGATCCCGTATTTGCACCATTTTTCTTGCCTGGATTCGTAATCATCGTTAACATCATCCTGCTGAGTATGATGATGACAATAATCATGGAGGGTTTCAAGAACACAAGAACCCGCCTTAAAGATATGAAAAATCGACATGATATATTGAATTTCATAGTTTCCGAAATCAAGAACATTAGTGGATTTGGAAATCAATACACGTGCGTAAATGAATTGGCTGCGGAAAAAACCTTGAGGTCGCAGTCAAAGTCAGAAGAGAAGAACATGCAAGCTAATTACGAACAAGCTCAAGAAATTATAAGTAAGTAGCACCTACCTTTAGATGTACTTATAGCTGGGATTATGTTGCTGGGACAGTGTTCTGCTTTTCCTAGATGCAACCCACAGCTTAATTATTGACATTTTACTCACGATTGAATCCAACCTCCAGTATTCGTACACATGGGTTAATCTTGGTTTGCTTATCATTAAGTGGCTGCATATTTGCCGTTTTTATTTAGTCTTCGTAACAAGTTCAAAAGACTAACGAAATTAAATTTCGTTTTCGTGAAGCTTTTTGCATGTTCATCAGTTTTCCTTGGATTATCATTTCGAAGAAGGATTAAAATCGCCTAATGCTCAAGATTTCAATGCTAGCTAGCCTTAAAAGGTTAAAAAATCTCTGGCACCCTGCATTCACGAAAGCAAATTTGAAATGCCTACTACTACTAGGTGACCTGGGGTTTTTGTAACAATTGATGATATATCCAAGTACTGGTTTACAAAAACTAAACTTAGGAGGACCTACGCGATAAATTGGGCTCTTTATGTAAGCCTAATCTTAATCATAAGCATAATTTCAATCTCTAAGTTAAATATCTTGCTTTGTTGTCTAACAAGAGTATTACAATGACCTATAAAGCATGCTAAAAAACTCACAGGTCGCATCTGATCATCTAATCAAACTAAAAAAACACTTCATTCTATATTATTTAATCTCACTTTACAACCAAAAAAGAGTCGATATATCTAGTGCATGCATTTTTTACTAACACTATGTTAATCGCGAATATAGTTCATTTTGTTTGGTTTCTGAATTAAGTGCAAGAAGCACCCCTAGCTCCCTAAAGAACCAATTTAGTTAGTTTTTCTTTGCCAATATAAGTCTTCAGAGTTGTATTTGTGAAATTGTAAAGCAATCTAGTATTGCTGCATATGTAATCACTAATCTTTTGCAGTCAGTTAGGCTTGAAATATAGCAAAATAGATCTATTGCTTTCTGTGAGCTCCCAAACATTTGATGCAACCACTAGTCTTTTCCTAGTACCTAGAGCATCACAAATGTTTGCAGGCATTAGCTAACGTCTGTTTGCTAGCAAATGCGTAGCACAATTACTTAGGCTTTGGATAGGTTATGATAGGTTCTCCTGTTTAAATCCCAACTAGTCGTTGTGTCTGAACCGACGTATGTCATTGGCATTAAAACATGAATTGCAGATGGCCCAGTAGTGTAATATGTCTCCTTATGTAACTCCTCAAAACCTCATAGACTATTTGGGTATTGCGTCGGAGAGTTTTGCATAGGCCACTCACAGCCTAAGTTGCTTTTGGTATGCCTTTGGTAACCAACAGATTTCGTCTCGTGAAAAAATAGAAGAAGAGAAGCATAACAGGGTCAGCAGACCAGCTCAGGTAGTGAGTAGCATGAAAGTAGCAGCTCAGGACCTCTGAAAAGGATACGCCATAGTTGGTAGCAGGAGAGCAGTTGTTGTTGCTTAAGAATTTAGTAAGCGAGTTCCACAGTGTAGGACCTGCAGAGGTAAAGCTTTTGGAGGCAATGGTCATTAAGCAAAAGAAAGAAATGGATAGTTTCTTGTCTATACAGAACCTGAGAGAACGAAGAGGCTGAAACTTGTGCAACAGTTCAGCTAGGTATAAAATAGCGAAGTTGAGGCGGCCGTTGTGGGTTATGGTCAGAACGACGCTCTATATTCGTTGAACAAGCCGTAGCCATCCTATCTCTGTTAGCTGAAACAATCCAACAAAGTCTAAATGTAAAAGCTAGGATGAAAACTCCGTATTACTAATTACTATTTAAAATACTCGATTTGTCAAACATGTTTCATTGGGCAGGTAATATAATGCTTACAGTAAATCGTATCTATTGCACTGAAATTTTGAAGCAGCTCAGTGATTCATGCTTACTTGAACTCATAGGACACGCGGGAATGAAGGATACAACTTGGCTCGTGAATGAAGTACAACCAGGTAAGTATGCTTTGTTTATTGCAAACCAAAGCTATTTCTCTTCTAATACCTGAACTGCATCCTACTTTCATCAGTCATGGGAAAAATTAGCCCGTTAGTTGTGCGGGTCTTAGACCGCCCATCTCCCCTCAAGTAACTGCCTTTACCTGGGCTGCAAAATATGCAGGAAGCAGCAGCTTAGGGCAACTGGAGAAGACGTATTATATTCGGCCTCAGCATAGATGTTAATGCATATTGTTTGTGGAGCTTGTTTGAATTTCTTGGACCTGAGATCAAAAGCTTCTTTCTCCAAGGATTTCTAAGCGGAGGAAGGAAAAAGCTAATTAACCGTTCATAGAGGACCTAGGTGTGGGATGAAATGGCGCTGTGCAGCAGTTCAGTTAAATGTGAAGGAGCCAAGCCTTGGTGTTCCATGCGGGTCAGTGTATGAAGTCTGGCTTTGTATCCATTGATCAAGATGCATCATCCAAGATCTTTGACCAAGGGAAACGCACCATGCCAACTCTGAAATTTTGCAACCACCCCTGCTGCCGTGTTCATCGCCACCAGCTTTTTTGAGTAGCCTAGCCAAATGGATATTGCAATAATCAAGCGGAGACAGAACGGCGGACATAGTTAACTTCTTTGCGAGCTACTGTGAAAGACACTTCATAACCTCAAATATGGATCAGGCCCAGTGGATAGCTGTTAACGCAGTTTTCCTATGATAGCTTTACAACTTTAGGCAGCTGGCGAAGATGACACCTAAATTCTGAGCACACTATGACATGCGCACATCAGCATCACTGATTAGATTGGTGTGTGCATTTGATGGCTGATGTCATGGGGTTGAACACGGCCGCGTATGTGTAGCACGTGAATTGAGATTGAGTTCTCTTAGGGCACTACATAAATGAATTATATGATTATATTTTTAAAGATGAACCATGCGTTACTGTTTTTAAACAGGCTTGATGCGTCCTGTGAGTAGCAGTTCATTTTGATCATCGTTTAGTTAAAGGAAATGGGCCAAAATCCAGGATTGATTGTCGTTAAGGCTAGCATTCAGTTTAGCAGTACCTGCAACAGATTCCGAAGGCTAACTTGAAAAATAAAGCTAATTATTTTCAGAATAAAACAAATAGCTTCTTTCATGTACCCGAGTATCCATGGAGGGTTCCATGGGGGTTAAGCCTTCATGGAAAACTGCAAAGGACTCTAGGCAGACCCTTGATGGACTGTGCAAGTGAACGGTCTGGTGGATGAGACCGGACCCCACAAGACAAAGATTGAAATGCATCAGAGAAGTACGATTGCAACAAAGCCAGTGCCTTCTCTGCAACGCCGAAAGCTGTTCTCAACCGCTTACGTAGGGCTTCAAGACCAACGGTGTCGACGGCAACTGACAGGTCTAGCACAACTAAGGATTCGTGAACTGATTGGGGGATCAGGGTGATATCCGACAGTAATGGGAGTTATGTTCCAAACCAAATGGGATTTACCACCAAAAGCTCATTTAGTGATGTTTTAAAAGTACCTACTAAACGAATGACATGCAAATTGGAAAAACAAACAATGTTAACGTAAGCTATCATTTAATACAACCATAGCTGCCGTGTTGACTTTCTGATTACCTGAACTAGTAAGGTCAGGTATTCCACTGAGGCTCACCAAAATATGGCTTTATCAACAAATCAAAAACACTCAATACTACGTTCAATCTAAAAAACCTAACATCTCCTCAAAACATGAATGACATTTAGCTACCCGATACTCGCACAAAAAACCATAGAAAAATTGACACATCAATCCAGTA
Source organism: Cristatella mucedo (assembly GCA_009760855.2). Classification (NCBI taxonomy): domain Eukaryota; kingdom Metazoa; phylum Bryozoa; class Phylactolaemata; family Cristatellidae; genus Cristatella; species Cristatella mucedo. Next base: position 662,655 of record WPIO01000094.1, on the reverse strand, counting down.
CTGCCCTCATTATCACAGTTCAAGGATATTGTGTGACATCCAATTGTTATGCATACAGAACCTTCATATCTCAAAGAGCAGGGTGAGCATCACAAGGCTAATAGGCCCTACTTATGTTCAAAATGTCAGGTCGATTGGTTGAGTTCCAGCGAAGCTGTAAAATTGATTAGGCACATATTATCACTGTTGGGAAAAGCACTGAAAGAAGCAAACTTCAGCAGTAAACGCATATAGGCGATAATACCAAAAAGCCTGTGTTACTTGGTTTTTTAATATTAAAATCGAAGCATTTATTTACGAGCATGTTCTTCAAAGTGCACGCGGATCAGGTTACTATTAGCTCACCTGTGCCTTTTTTAGGACATGTGAATTACGGGATGAAAAGTACTTAGCGTGAAAAACACAACCATTTTTTGATCAAACTTAATACATTTACTTAGGTCCAATGCACACGTCTATCAGCCCACTACCTGCTTTAGACTACTTCAAACTACCTCCACCACGATGCAAACCATCGATTTTAGTCCTACCTACACAACGACCCACTCTACTTATTGCCGATATAATTCAAATTATAGATCCAGTTCTATAATAATAACATTAATAATAATAATGCACTTGATAAAGCGCCCTCAAAGAACTTAATCTCTCTCTCTCTCTCTCTAGGCGTTTTAAATTTGCTGCAAATGGAAATGCAATTAAATGGCGAGTAAAATCATGATTAATAAACAAACTAAATGAATAACATGGTTAGGGGTGACATGCACAAGATCAGCATGCAAATGTGGTTAGTGGCAGCATGCACAGTGTCAGCACGCATAAGCACATCAAGGACGAATCACAGGGACCCACTAAATGCTGTCCTAAATAGGTGTATTTTAAGTTCTTTTTAAATGCAGTCAGGTCAGGGGAGGTTCTGACGCAGGTTGGGAGGTATCCCCCTATATAGTTCGTAGTCGTACCTAGTGGCCGCTCCTGCCACTTACTGCTCCCAGGCCTACCTACATAACGGCTTATTCTGCCAGTGACCATCAGCACTACCCACTGGTTTCTTTTTCAACCCGTCACTATTGTGCCTAGCAAATACTCCTGCTGTTCTGGTACCTTAGTTTAGCGTCCTACAGGGGAAGTCAAAGAAAATTCCTATAACACTTGTCCGAAAATCGCATGTGTGTTCATGGGAACTTTCGAAAGAAAATTTGTTAGAACTGGGATCGGCAGTTCTGACGACTTCCAGATGAAAGGAAAAATTAGTTATGCAAATCATGCCTAACAGCATTATTTAATATTTATGGTGGTAATTCTGAAATGTATTCAGCTGAGCTATTGTCAATAACCAGTGCCTTTAAAGGAAAGAAGCTTTAACGTGCAATGGCCCTGCAGTGAAATGCTTTTATTGACTACGCAACATGTACACAAATTGATATAGTTTTTAGGTTTTACGATGAATACGAATCGCAATAGTTCATTTAGTTTGAGGTAATGAAAAACTCCCTTACTCCTACTCTGTAACGTTTGCAGGAGTAATCTGTACAATTCTTGTTTCAGTTACACATGGTACAAGCACGTGATCTACTCACCCACCAGGCCAAGTATCGTACCACCAGCTTTTCGGAGTCTAACTGTTCACTAATACCTCGTAAAAACCTCAAATCCTTTGAAAACTGTGGCTTTATTTCGTATACTCCTAAGGCCTGGGACTCACTCCCGACATGAGTTGCTACATCACGTGACTTGACCACGTCAAAAAAGAAATAAAAAAACGCACCTATTTATAATAGCAATTAGTGTGTCCCATCTATTCATTATTTATATGGCTATGCATGCTGACACTGTTGCACGCTGCCACTAACCACAATTGCATGCTGACCCGGTGCATGTCACCACTAACCATGTTATTCATGTTGCTTATCAAGCATGATAGAGCTCACCATTCGATCGTGCATCCTTTGCCTAAATTGAAAGTGCTCCTCTGGAGAGCAGCCTTGGGCGACTCCTAGTGTGGTGTGGACCTTTACCTGATTTTTCCGCAGTACCTCAGGGTATTCCCCAGCTATCTTAGCTGTGATTAATTATGAGCTGTCCTCGGATATGATACACAAAATAGCACCTGCTTTGCATAAGGTGCGATGTCGTCATTAGTCGATAATCACCGGCTGGCCTGTTCAGGCGGGCCAGTGAAAACCTTCCTGCTCTCTGCGTTCGCCCAACAAATGTAAAGCTCATAGAAAGAGATTGAGTTCTCTGAGGGCGCTTCATGAAGTCCATTACTATTATTATCATCATCATAAACAGATGTGCTATCAAACCTACGACTCGCAAGTTCAAAGTACTGAATAGTACTCACCGTGGAAATGGGTAGCCCGCCTGCCGTAGCTCTGCCCATAGTGAAACATCGACCGGCGGCCATTACTAAGCCTAACTCAAATTCGAAGCGCTGGTGTCCACCGGGCCGGATACATGCCGGCTTGAATTCAAGCAACTTCAATACCGTCGTCCATTTGATGGACTGCCTCTTAAATGCCGCATACTAAATGTCCCCTCGCTAAAAACTAAGGCATTACTTATCCCAAATAAGGTGGTCCAGGAGAAGCTAGATGAATTTCTGCTTGCCTAAACTTAGGTGACGCCTTGTCCCAGTACCTGTATATCTGAGATCACTCCACCCCCGGATTCTCATTATATCAGTGAATGAATTCTGATAAGGTTGGTGGCAGGGTTGCAATTGTTGCTCTCAAATCTTATGGCTATACGATGTGCTGTTATTTACATGGGCCAATATTTGAATCGGTTGCAGTCAGATCTTCATCAAAGAAAATGCCTCTCAATGTTGTGATATACCGGCCTCTATCTGGCTGCCTAAACTTGGTTACAGTGGACTTTTTAGAGTTCGTAGCTAGAATATTTGGGTGTGACATGCCATTACTGATTGCTGGAGACTTAAATATTCAAGTTGACAACCCTATCGACAGCCAGGTCCGATAATTTCTTGAGTATCTGGAGAGTTTTGGTTTGGTCCAACAAGTTAGAGACACCAACCACGTTGGTGACCATATTTTAGAACTCGTGATCACTAAAGATGTCCTTCCCACTGACCTTGCTGTGTGCCCACTGACCCTCTCAGATCATTGTTCGATCTCGTTTACTGTTACTGCTCTATTGTACGTACGTGGTAATGTCAAACTTGTCAAGCGACCTAAATTATAAAGCATTGACAAAGACAAGTTTTTTAAATGTGTCTTTGGTGCAGGTCTTTTTGATCGGCATTCAGACTTGACCGGCTGCTTCGATACCCTCACTGATTCAGTGAACGTAACACTAAGGAGTGCCCTTGACAAGCATGCTCCCATTCATTCTGTCCGTGTACTAAGTCATGGAGATTCCTTTCAATTTATAAAAAAACGTCTAAAGACACCCCATGTTAAGCTCAGGCTTGAACTTCGCTTCAAGATGTCGAGATGTGATGCAGATCTAGTCCTTTTCAAGGCTTACTTCAAGTTTACTCCCGGAAGCTTAAAAACACAGGGCTTCTTTTTTCACTCAAATGAATTCCTGCCAGTCAGACCCTAAACAGATTTTTAAGACAGTGAACCGTTTACTGGCAAATGCTGAGAGGTCTGACTCTCCGGATATGAAATGCTCGTCCAAAAAGTTTTCAGACTTCTTCACTAAAAAAAAATTGTGCATATTCGTGTTTTCAGAAAGCTCCTCCAACTACAGAAATTGAGGTATCACAACCTGTAACCTTCTTTAAAAGGTTTTCCCAGGTTTCTGCCAGCGATGTGGCTACCTTGATAAGGTCTAACAAAAAGAGCTCGTCTCCTACAGCCCTATACCATCATCTCTGTGGTCATCACTAGCATAGCAACTTAGCCCGGCCATAACTGAGATTTCTAATGATTCTTTGAGAAAAAGAACCGGCTCCGAGTCCTTCAAATCAGTAATCGTTGGACCCGTACTTAAAAAGGTTGGATTAGATACAGAGGTCCTAAAAAACTTGCACCCAGTTTCCCTTCTCCCTTTTTTTGTCAAATATTCTTAAAAAAAACGTTGCTAACCAGCTGGTTAAACGTATTAAAAATAATTAAATGTCGGAAAATTTCAAACAAGGTTCAAGAGGTAGCAATCCACTGAAACTACTCCCCTCTGTGCTAACAATGACATTATACGTGGCAACGATGACAAGAATGTCTTGCCCTAGCTCTGCAGCACCTGCGAGCTACCTTCGACACCATTAATCACGATGTTCTACTTGAACAACTCATAACGAAGATCGGCCTTGCAGACAAGAACTGGCATGGTTTAAATTGTATTCGTCTGATCGTGTTCGTTCCGTGTCGTGTGCTGGTCAGGTCTCACGAGCTGGAAAGGTTACCTTTGGAGTCCGTCACATATGTGTACTCAGTCCCATGCTGTTCTCCATTTATACTCAACCTCTCGGAAAAGTGATTAAGGCCCATGTAATAACATATCACTTGTATGCTGACGATACTCAGCTGTAATTGTCATTAAACAAACAGTCGGAATCTGCTGCAGCTAGTGAGAAACTGAATGCTTGCCTGTCTGACATTCGATCCTGGATGTCGGAAAATTCCTAAAACTAAATGACGATCAAACTTAACTGATTTTCCTAGGAGACCTTAAGCGTGTAGCCGAATTAAAAGGCTTTACTCTTCCTATGGGAGATACTGTATCTGGACCTTCACTATGTGCTTGGAATTTTGGCATATTTTTCGACAGCTGCCTAAATGTTTAAAACTTCATTCCGAAGACTGCTTCTACAGCTAGCCATCACTTCCAATCCCTATCCAAGATTGGAAGCTGTCTTCCACAATTGCATGCAAACAATGTAACTAGTTCAATATTTCAGTTTTGGCTTGATTATTGTAATTCCTTTTGGCTGGGCTACCAAAGAAAGCAACAAGGTCACCCACCTGACTATGAATACGGCAAGGCTAATTGAGTAGTCCCAGATATTTTAGCACGTTTATCTTTGGCTAAAAGAGCTAGGATGGATCCCGATTAAGTAAAGGATACAGAGCAAAGTTCTTATGCTGACCCATAAGGCCCACCACTGCTTAGTTCCTTTGTACCTAGCTAAACTGCTCACCAGTTTTAGCCTCTTCATGCTCTCAGGTCCTGTGCGGACAAATAAAATAGCTTTTCCATTCCTCCGCTTAATAACGGTTGGTGACAGAAGCTTTTGCTCTGCAGGTCCTAGACTGTGGAACTCGCGTCCACAATTCTTAAGTAACGAAAACTAATCTTCTGCTGCCGATTATGGCTTATCCTTTTCAGCGGTCCTGAGCTTCTACTTGGATGCTGCTCACTACCTCAAGTGCTCTCCCAACTCTGCAATGCTTCCCGATTTCTCTTTGTTGAGTGAGACCAAGTCTGTTGGCTACAGAATGCGTGCTAAAAGCCGCTTATGCTGTGAGTGTACCATACAAAACTCTGCCGTGTAACCCCCACGTGGTCCTTATGACTTTGTGGAGTTACAGGTGGAGATAAGATGTATTATATTAAAAAACTCTCCTGAGTAATGCTCCTGTAGTCTTGATGATAACAATAATATTAGCAATGGACTTGGTAAGGCGCCCTCAGAGAACTCAATCTCTTTCTTGGCACTTTAAATTTGTTGCAAGGGGAAATGCAATTGAATATTGAGTAATATCATGCTTGATAAACATGAATGAAATGGTTAAAGGTGACATGCACAGGGTCAGCATGAAAATATGGTTAGTGGCAGCATGCATAGTATCAGCATGCATAGGCACACGACGGACGAATCACAGGGACCCACTAAATGCTGTCCTAAATAGCTGTGTTTTAAGTTCTTTTTAAATGTCGTCGAACAGGGATGTTGCGACGCACGTTGGAGTGAGTTCCAGGCTTTGGGAGCATACGAACTTAATACACGGTCTCTAAAGGATTTGAGGTTTGTACTAGGTATTTCATGACATTGAGGAGTTACAGACGGAGATACATACTAAGAGATTGAGTTCTCAGACAGATTTTTAAGAAGTGTATTATTTATGTTAATACGAATGGATGCCTGTGATTCTAAAATATTACAGATGCTATTGCAGGGTGGAATCTCCTTACAGGTGTCCCGTGTAAATAGAAGACTCTTAGATGCACTCAAGGATGAGTGAGTAGTTTAAAATTAGTGCTGACTCATTTTTATTGCCGACTAAATAATGTCCACCCAAATTTGAGACTTGCATGGATCCATTGTAAGGTGATAACCGTTCCTACAATCCGAAGAGTTTTGATCCTAGTGGGGATACTTTGATGGATACGGTTGCAGTTTTGTTTGGCTCCGAGGTCAAGGTTCTCGCCTGTGACAAGCCTCAATACGAGCGCTCTAGCCTAAACGTGAAGCGCTTGTATAGGGATTAATTTCTGTCACGGCACTGTACAAACTAATTGCTATTTTTAGAGATTCTAATCTAACTGAAAGGAAACCGAATATAGGTGACAATTGCAATTCTAAGTAGGCCTACTATGTTTTTATTGTTAGGATTTTCAGAGTTCAGTATACTTGCTGTCTAACGTATATTTGAAATAACTGCCTACCTAAATCTTTACAGGGTGGTATATGGAAGTACAAAATGCCTTGAAGAAGCTGGATGAGTCATTCATGACGTTGGTCAACCCATCAGCTGCTTCGCAGTCCCATGAAGACTAAGATCGTGGAATGCAATTTCCAGTGGAGTCTGCCGACCCCTGATTGCTATTAAGCCCTGATGATCAATAAGCATACCAAAACTAATCTGCTTCGAAAAACTGTAACTCAGTTTCAGTGAAGTTATCACGGTGTTTGCATATAACTATCAGCAAAAATTTAACAATTACAAAACGCAAATACTGCTCTCAGATGTATTCCAATATGCTACTGTTGGCGTGAATCGGCAGAGGCTGCTCTTCCCTAGTCGGACATTTTAGGACTGCATAGATTTCTCTGATATAATCGGTGTCCAGAATTAGCCCTCACAACATATTTTGTAAGTAGAACTTCACCGGTTTTTTAATTTGATAGAATGTATTGCAAAATATTGCAATAACTAGCTAACCTTCTTTGGGAAATTTTTTTTTAAATATATACGTAATATTACAAAATTAGGCAACCAAGGTCTACAATGTTAGGTTGTGATGAGGCTAAGCTGAGAGTTTCTATATTCAAAGTCTCTGTATGAAAAATACAGAGAACTCTAAATTAGCAAGCTGAGGAAAAAATACCGAGTAATAAAAAATGACTAACTATTGAGGAGAACTCACTAAAGAGGTCAATTTATTTTCAGAAGATGAGACCAGACTCAGGAAATAGGAAATGCATGGTTGGCATTGTCACACCGGCTAGCCTAATAGTTGCAGTGCTCTCCTCGACCAAGGTCAAGAGGAATGCATTTGATGATTGAGGTAATGGGCTCGAGGTCGACGGCAGATTGAAGTGACTGCATATAGATTAGGTTCTACAAAGGCGTCATTTAAAATGAATTATATATAGATATATATAACTGTATTCAATATATATATATATATATATATATATATATATATATATATATATATATATATATATATATATATATATATATATATATATATATATATATATGTATGTATATCCAAATGATCTTCGGCCATGTGATGAAACTGTTGTTCAGAATAACAGGTCAATAGATAGATATAAGAAACCTTGGGTTTACTTTTTTTAGAAGCTTTACTCAAAGTAGCAAGGAAGTGGAAGTGATTATCCTATTATTAGTTTACATAGGCATAGCACTAACCACATATAGGAGATTTCCGTTTAGGTGAATAATAGTCATACGTTCTTCAGCAAAAATCAAAGTGAAGCTAAGCTGGCTGATGAATTAGCTCATTCAGGAATAAAATCCTCATTCTGGGTAGTGTAGATCAGACAACACAAAAGAATGCTTAGTAATCAGATGAGCGACTAATAATTTGATGGCCTGACCTGTTCTGTGCAAATTATGAAAACAATTGCTTAATGGTTAATTGTTAGAGCACCCTGAAAAGCCTATGGCTGGTTCTATACAATGTAATACATTTCTGTAGCGTTAAATGCAAATTTAAATCTCTTTTCATAGGATTTAAAAGTGCCAGTGGGCTCGAGTCTAATACCTTGATCTGCGAATAAATTTAGCCTAACCTTGATTGTTCAAGGCGAGCACCTACCACTGGTCCATCCTATTGTTGAATAGCTCCTAACTCCATGTGGAAATATTCTGCCTGCCTTTCAATATATACGTCATTTATTTAGTATGTGTAATAGAAAACTCAATTATGTGCAACCTAATTCAAAACATTTCATGGAATATCGTGAGTCCACCAACAGGTAGCAGAGCGAGAGGGGCAGGATGTAAAGCAAGCTTTGTGATGCGGGCGAAACTAGTGAAGCTGAGAATCTCTGCATGCATCGTTTCAAAACAATGGGTGCCTCCAAATCACATTACGAAGTGGAAATTTTTTTCTCAATATTATAAGTTTTTGTCATTTAAGGTAGAGCATCAGCTAGTTCAGTTCCAAGGTAATATATTTCAACATTATGATCTCTGTTGAAATTTGATACTTGGCAGGCAAGTTGGCCATTTATCCAAACGGCCACTAAGCTTTTTAAAACATAGAGGTTGCTTGCACCATAGGGGTCAAGTGTCAATTTATAAACCAAAAACATTTCACTTTACTATTAGCATCCTAGAAAAAATATCCAGTTTTTTGGCGATTCTCAGCCATGATAGTTTCACGGAAGAATTTTCTGCTGGGTAGCTGCTGTCTAAATTAAAGTAGAACATTTAAATGTTTAAGCGGGAATTGTAAGATATTTAGTTTGGCTTTATCTCAATGCCAATCATTTATACATAGCTCCTGTTCTTTTGGCGTTTGGTTTTTGGTAGATCACTTTTGTTCTTAAGAAGGATGTAATAATGAGTTATTTTTAGTATTTCAGAACCACTTAATGGATGTGTTAAAATTTCCGTGGCTGATGATACTGCTACTCCCTTAAGAACCTGTTCTAATGTCGTCCATCACTGTGGTAGTTGATCAAAATCAGTCACAGGCTAGTTAATATATCACAACTTGTTGCAATAATACCCGGACGGCTGAGTTACTTGAAGGGTACATTAGTGTGGTTTCATCTTTATAGAAATTTAAAGGTAAACCTTTCTTATCCATCAGAAAACACTATAATTTAATCTGATTTTGATATCGTATTCACTGTTTAGTTTAATCAATAATTATCTACTTGAATCCTCAATTGCTAAGCATTATCATTCACCCACTGTACTGAAAAAAAAGAATGAAACATCTGACATTATGCTACATCGGTAGCAGCACCAGGCAAAGCGTGGCTATAGTTTCAGCATGTTTTACTACTCATAATCTTGTCGATTCCCAATAGGCTGATTCCCGAAGGTGCCATGCCTCAGTTGAAATCATCGCGATCACTACCTCTAGTTTAGAAAACTTTGGCAGAAGTACAGTAGGTTATTACTTAGATCTAGCTTGGCAGACGTTCAGCACTACAACCCCTATGTTCTGTGAGGTGTCCAGCCATATGTGTCTGAGGGCACTCATTGCTTTAGTGAGGTAGAGAAGTCAAGCTACTACACCGACCTGGAGCGCTTGGCTTATATCGAACTGGTACCAATAGGGATAACTGTGTCGTTGCATAGCCCGCGTTCCCACAGTTGGGGACGCCTTAACCAAAGCTAAGAGTGCATACATACACACACACACACACACACACACACACACACACACACACACACACACACACACACACACACACACACACACACACACACACGCACATACATACATACACACACACACACACACACACACACACACACATATATATATATATATATATATATATACATACATACATATATATATATATATATGTGTGTGTTTAGAAGATCAAGTATGGATAAATTTAACGTCACAATGAGAGAAACGAGTTAACTCTTCCAGTAACGTAATATATTCCATTGTAGATAATTCATTGTCTCATCGCGATCTGAAAATTCTGCAAATTAGATCTGACCACTACTCTTTGAACCGAACAAAAATGTTAACCACAATTAAGCCCGAAGCAAATAAGAAAAAAAAGTTCAGTACTTCCCTAGTAAATAAAACCATAGGGTTGGTGACCGAGTCTTAGCCCAGGTTTGGTGGTAAGATTGGTGAGCCCTAAGCATTAAGTTCAAGTTACTTTAATGGTAATTTCGGCTGCCCATTGCAACCAATAGGGATAGCCGTTCAAGCTCTTCCACTAGTTAGATGTGCTTTTTGAAGTTTATCTATTACAATTTCTTACTGTTTGACTATATAAATAGGCTATCTACCTCTATCTGTGTCTCTCTGGCCGTTTTCATCGCTGGAAACATTCTCTGCTTAAGATTTACCCACTAACAATAATCTTATTAACTTATTCATTGACATTACTAGTTCCTGCTAATCATCAATTATTGGATGCACTGAGCAGTATTTATGATGCCCTAGTTATAAAATCAAACTTGTTTGAATCCTGAAACACAAATTAGGAATAGTTACTTCATAAGCACGGCTATTAATTCTCTCTTATTGATTGTAAAATACGAGAGTTCTTCAGGTTATAATTCTGGAAAAACTAATCCCATCGGCTTACATCATCTTGATGCAGTTCCAAGGAAATGTTTCAAGAAAAAAACGCCAGTAATAAAGAGCTGGTAATTCAAAAGTCAAAAATTGCCAAGTTTGCTCCTTAGCAACTGTATCGTACAAAAAATCCACGAACCACATCTACGTATAATTAACGTGTATGTCACGTTAACCATGTACGGTTTCCTTAACATTGTGCATGTTACCACTAACTCTTAATTCGCAAGTTCTTGTACACAAATATAAACGGCCCAGAGAGGGATCAATTTCAGTTAGAGCAGACTATAAATGTATTAATATTACCAATGATTGACCACTGGTATAAATCGCCTTGCTACCATCTCACGTAGGGTAGGCTATTTACAGCTACTAAGCATGTCCAGCCTACTGCAATCTTTCCCAGGCTTTCTAAATAAATACTCGGTTTGAAATTCGCATCTGCTTCAGGATGTAATTGTAAAATAAATGGTGACTCTTTATCAGATCCGATTCTTAGTTTGAGTCAAACATCAACAACTCGTGAAGCATCCAGGTTTTGCCCGAACCGGCCACCTGGAATGCAGTCTGCCCGTTTGGCCTGGCAGTGCTATTAATTACCTGTGGCCCACATTGATGCACCCAGGTACCGATTACCATTGATATGGTATATCAGGTCGACAGCCGTAAAACTCACAGGCATGCTGGCAAGGGCTGTTGCTTGGCAATTGGTTCCGTCTGTAGAAACTCACTACCTGTGGAACCGTATTTCTTAAATATATTCGAACATAGCATAGCTGTACCTGTTGCCAAATAGATTGTTCTCAAGAGCCTTTATATTTGTAAGAGAACTTTGCAACAGATCAACAACTCTAGTAGTGCTTGGTATGGCGAGGCGAGATTGATGGTCATAGTTGGTGGCACTCGCTTCCTGAATCCGATGCTTGCCATCTTCTATGCCTAAGCAACACATCTAGAGCAAAACATAGGTTCGCCTGAGCACTCTAAACCATTAAGGTAGAGGTCAACTAACTAGAACCCACATTAAAGATGCACAGCAGAGTCTTAAATGCTACAGCCTCGGCCTGCACAAGGTGATCAGAAATTGCCTGCATCAGGGCTCGAAAACATCTGCAGGGTAGTGAAGAGCCAGCGACACAGCGAGCATTACTAAATAATAAATAAATAAAAGTCGTTTTTAAAGCGCCCCAAGAGAACTTAATCTCTATTCAGGCGCTTCACATTTGCCTAGGGGCTCGAGCCCACGACCTCACTCAGATCTTGGTCGGGGCGAGCACCTTAACCACTAGACCTAACCAGCTCAGCATTAAACATTGGGCTTGTCTTAGTAGTAGTCGCAATGCCCGTTATTTTCCGAGCTCACTTGCATGCACAAACGCGACTTTGATACTGAGAGTGATGTAATGTGTCTCTCTCTGTAACTTCTCAATGCCACAAAGATTACGCCTGTAGTTTTCCGGAGAGCTTTGTTCAGCCAACCCTGCGTCTAAGCGGCTTTCTCCATACATTCAGAAGCCAGCAGATTTCATCTCGCGTAAAAAAGAGAACATGAAAGGCTTTGCAACGTCAGGATAGCACTTGTATTAGGGAGTAACTTGGAAGTAGCAGCTCAGGACGGCTGGAAGGAATGAGCCACATTAAGCAGCAGAAGATTACTTGCCGTTGCCTAAGAATCGTAGAAGCGTGTTCAGCAGTCTAGGAACTGCAGAGTAATAGTTTCTTTTACCAAAAGCTTGTAAGCGGAGGAATAAAAAGCTAATTTATTGTCCGTAAAGGACTTTAGTGCTCGAGAAGGCTGAAACTAGTAAAGCAGTTCAGCTAGGTATGGAGAAGCCGAGCCATGATGGTCCTCTGTGAAGTAAGATAGAGCTAGAGCTCGCGAGTAATTGAGATAGAGAGAGAGATAGGGAGAGAGAGACAGAGAGACAAAAAGAGAGAAAGAGAGAGGGAGAAAGAGAGAGGGAGAGAGAAAGAGAAAGAAAGAGAGAGAGAGAGGGAGAAAGAGAGAGAGAGAGACAAAGAGAGAGAGAGAGAGAGAGAGAGAGGGAGAGGGAGAGAGAGAGAGAGAGAGAGAGAGAGAGAGAGAGAGAGAGAGAGAGAGAGAGAGAGAGAGAGAGAGAGAGAGAGAGAGGGAGTCACTCGCTTCACATATGCTGCTAGGCCCATGCCCACGACTTCGATCGTCTAATGCATTCACCTAGTCCTTGATCGTTTAGGCCAATGCAGCAACCTCTAAGCTTGTCTTTTTTTGAGCATGTTAAGGTAGATAGATCTAATGCACTACATCTCCAGATCTCGAACTCCAACTTCAGAAAGCCCTATGGACTGTTACAGGTGCTACGCCAGACTGTTTTGTGAAGCACGATCACAGTCTATGCGGCTTTCGGTATCTATTCAGTAGCCAGTGGACTTAATATTTTCCCAAAAAGAGAAAATGAGAAGCATGGTAGAGTCAGAATAGTAGTTGAGGTAGTGAGTAGCATGGAAGTCGCAGCTCGGGACCGCTAGAAATAAAGCGCCAAAGTCAGAGGCAGGAGAGTAGTTCTCGTGGCACAAGAACTTGGAGAGAATTCATAGTCTAGGAAACGAAGAGCAAAAGCTTTTGTCGCCAACATTCTTAAAGTGTAGAATGGAACGGCTAATTTGTCGTCGATAAGAACCTGAAGGAACGAAAAGGCACACGCTGGTGTAGCAGCTAATTTAGTTATGGATGACTTAAGCCATCACGGGCCTAGCGAGTCAGGGTAAGAGCTTTGCACTAAATACGTTGATCAGCAGGCAGCCACTTGATCTCTTTCAGAACGGGAGACGTGTGGTTAAACATCTGGGATTTTCAAACTAGCTGTGCAGCCATAATTATCGCCAACTTTAGTGGCCTTTTTTTGGTAGCCCAGCCGAATGGGAATTAAAATAATTCTGCCGAGATAGAACTTAGGACCCAGCAAAACTTCCTAAAGCCAATATGGAAGACAGGTAGCAATCTTAGGTAGGAATCAGACGTGATTTCTATATGCAGAAGAAGCCCTATTAACGATGCTGTACAAATTAGGGCAGCTGTTGAAGATGATGCCAGAATTTCGAGCACCATTTCACCACCGCTGGAAAGCACTGCATATTAAAAGGAAAAAACTCTTCTAAAATCCAGCCACAGGCTTTGGCTGTCCTATGAGCTGTAATTTAGTTGCATCGTCATTTAGTTAAATGAAATTGGACGGCATCCAGGTTGCCGGGGCGGCGCCACGAGCTCAAGGCTAGCCACTGCCAGTGCTAAAGTTTGTGGTGGACGTGGCAACTACGGCTTCGGCTGCCACTACCACCACAGCTACTACCACTAGTCGAGATAATCATAAACGATGTATTAAGCAACCTAAGAGAAACGAATTCCTTTTTTCCACTGAGCAGATGCTGCAAATAAATTAGCTTTTGCCGAGCTGATTTGGTCCTGTGGTTAATGTGCTCACCCGACCTAGGTCTGGCTGAGATCGTGGGCTCGAGCCTTGTGGCATATGTAGAGCGCCTAAATAGAGATTAGGTTCTCTTGGGGCACTATACAAATGATTTATGTACACATATTTTTTTCTATTTAAGGATGGCTCTTGGAAACGCGTGCGGCGGTACCTTTGTCCCAACGAATCTACTTCATTTGCCGTCACGAATCGGAGCGATGGCTACGTACGTGTTCCAGGCCCAATCGCCTTGTCTCACCAAGGAGCTGACCTCGTACAGCACAGGTGCTAGGAGCAAACCCCCAAAAACCGGACCACCTGCAGCCCGTGGATGATCCGACCGAGGTCTGCCTTCAATCCGTTCAGCTGCTCATCCTAGCAGTTAATTGCTAGTATACCCAAACTCAGCCTCAAGCCAGCTTTTGCTCGACTCTGCTTCTGCCCCACCGTTTCAGCGGTTTGCTCTCTTGCGGGTGGTGCACTTACGTGGCTAGGTGCTAACCATCCACCGCCACCGTTGCCACCCCAGTTGCCCCTATCGATACCACCGAGCGGCCAAGATGACTTTGCTGCACAAAGGACTGAAACCTTTAGCAGTCGATAGCCTTCTATTCAGGAGGAACAAATGAGTACCCTTCGCAGCAAATACCTATTTCTTGGCGCCGACCGCGATCTGCACACAGTACTTGCAGCAGTTGGCATGCTGCACCCGTGCGGAGCCAGAATGCCGGCGGCGACGGACGTATAGTGAACATGCAACGTCTGCCACCGTCGCTGGCCGCCTCAGCCGCCATCGAGACTGTTGCTAGGCAGTGCTGCCGGCTCCAGGTAAGCTCCGAAACGTTACTGACGTAAGCTGCAGCTTCAGTTTCCCGAGAGAGGGCCACTACTGGGCCGATATCATTAGGTACTAGCCTAAGTAATCCACTGCTCTTGCTCAGCCCTTGATGAGCTCTGTCGGCGACGCTTTGCTCTAGACAATCTGCACGACCGAGTACGGCGTTTAGAAAGTGCAAGGTTGTGAGAGCTTTCTCACAGGCTGTGTTGTCGGCTGTTACAATGGCAGCCTGGCAACGATTAGGTAAAGGGTAGCAGCTATTTAAAAAATACTGGCCCGCTGCACTAGTTATCAGCAGCCAACGAAAGACCTACTTTAGTCGTGGTACATACGACACCGATCAGAACAAAGAATGTGGGCATCGATTAGCCGAGGTCACGATTCAATAGATGCTACAGAGGGCACCCAGTGGCACAGCAGGGACCCTCGACCCGTCTCCGTCTTAGTGCGCCGAAGTCTCTTGCTCTGAGACGGAGACGATGTTTCGAGCCAATCGGCTCGCAAAGTGGATTTGGTCTTAGCTCACCACCCCCAGGTCGTATTGTAGCACCAACAGCTGACAGGCTGATTCGGAGCAAACCTGCTGGTCCGATGCAAAGAGAAACTCCTCTTTCGCTCGCTCCTCGGAGTTCGAAGCCAAGCCCACAATGAAGAGCTCAAACGTGTGGGGGATAAACTGAGGAGAGGTGGCGTTCGGAAGGAAAGGGGGCGTACTGCTGTAGGGGTTCATGTGCAATATGACGGTGCGACTAAGAACTAAGCCACCACAAGCGAGCTGCCGTGCTGACGACAATGGCAGTATGGTGTCATGGGCAGTATGGTGTCATTCGCAGGCGAATGCAAAGCAAGCGAGCATACGGATGAAGCAGTAGCAGTCGTTGAAGCAGCTCCAAAGCGCATGGACAGAAGAGAAGGTGGGTGCGAAGGAGAGACAGGGAGAGAGAGGTGATAGGCTGCCTACCGGCCGATGCACAGGCAGATACAGAAAGTTCCTCACCACAGGACTAGTGGGTCAAGCGACCACAGTTGACCCGTTGCAATAAGATCTAGCCCAGTCAGCCGATGCTGTCCCACTGAGGTGGCACGCCCATTGGCCCGATGTAGTGGTGCATAGGGGGCAGAGTAGAATTGCCAGTGTGGCAACCCTGACACCACTGGGCAAAAAAGGGAACCGGTCGACGATCTCTCAGCAAAGGTTTTAAATCAAACTGATACATTTTTCTAAGCGGCTTTGGCTTAGTTTGTTGATATTAGTATTACTGTTATATTTTTTCGTACCATATTTCTTAGTGGCTTTTGTACGCTCCAAATACCTCTAACACCTGGGTTATCCAGTGAAGCTCGTTAGTCTCTCCAACAAATGTATGTTACGCTTTCCCTAGCAAGACAAAAAGAACGACGAACCAATGCTGCTTTGGAGCTACTAGCTGTCTGGCATCCATTTGCCCCATTTATTAGACCCATAACCTTTGAACGAAGAGGCTTGTCTGTCATGAGCTTCACAGTTGCCACATTACTCCACTTCTCGCCGACCTGCACTGGATACCAGTCAAGCAACAGAATGACTTCAAGGTTTTGTCGCTCACTTTTAGGTCCCTGCATTCTATGGCTCCAGCCTTTCTCTCCGACATACTCCCCTAGCAGGCCAAGCATCGTACCACTCGCTTTTCGGAATCAAACAGTCTAGAAATACCACGTACAAACCTCAAATCCTTTGGAGACTGTGCATTTAGTTCATATGCTCCCAAAGCATGGAACTCCCTCCCGACCTGCGTCAGAATATCCCATGACCTGACCACATTTAAAAGGAACTTAAAAACACACCTATTTAGGACAGCATTTAGTGGGTCCCTGTGATTCGTCCTTCACGTGCTTATGCGTGCTGACACTGTGCATGCTTCCACTAACCACATTTGCATGCTGACCCTGTACATGTCACCCCTAACCATGTTATTCATTTTGTTTGTTTTTTAAGCATGATTTTACTCACCATTTAATTGCATTTCCCTTTGCAGCAACTGTTAGGCACATTGAAAGAGATTAAGTTCTCCGAGGGCGCTTTATCAAGTACATTATTATCATTATTATTAGGAGTTTTATGTGCAACGATGATGGCAAACGAGCCACGTAATCCCTGAGGCTGCAGCAGCGAGGGGATGTACCAACATATCTTACAAACCTAAATCTTGTAGAGACCATACCTTAAGCTTGTGGCTTGTTAAGCCTGAAACTCGCTTCCGACTTGAGTCACCATATCTCCTAACTTGACCACACTCAGAAAGAAGAAACTAAAGACGCACGTATTGATCACAGCGTCTAGAGGGTCCTTGTGATTTGCCCTTTGTGTGCTAATACATGCTCACTCTGTACTTGCTGCTACTAACAACACTTGCATAATGAATCTGAGCACTTCATCCTTGACGATAATAGTCATGTTGTTTATCGATCATGCTACCTCAATCCATTCGATCGTGTTTACTTTGCAGCAAATTTAAAACGCCTAAAAATTGAGTTATCTGAGGGCGGTTTGTCAAGTTTGTTATTATTATTATTATTATTACTACTGTTTTGGACCCTAAATACACTTGCATGCTGACCTGGTGCATAACACTCTGAATTAACCATGTCTTTATAGTTGTTTATTGAGCAAGCTACCACTACGGATTAGATAGTGCTTCCTTGGCAGCAAATGTAAAGTTTTTCTTTTCAATGCTTATCAGCGTTAGAAAAGAGAGGAAATATTTTCTACATTGAAGGTCTTGAAATCTCATATCCGTGGCTCGGAATAAGGTTTACAGACTTTAAATTTATCCATCGAACACAAAGTTACCAAACCTTATTATGTGCAACAAGTTGATCGAAGCTTTCTCGAGCAAAAAAGTAAGCTTTGCATCTCTTTGAGTGAAAATTATCTAACCTAATTATTTAACCTATAGTTGAATATATATTTTCAGTGAAGAAGTAAACGTTTGCTGCGAACCTAGAATAGACTGTCAGCTTGAAGTGGATTGGGCGAAAACTGATAAGTGATTAATGGCCTGCAAAAGGCATGCCACAGCTCTGGATAAGATGTAGGATGTTATATGTTATATTATATAATATTATATATATATATAATATATATAAATAGATAAATATATATATATATATGTATACATTATAAAGGAATAACAAAATCTATATATATATATATATATAAATATATATGATCCCAAGCAATCCTTCTAGTGAGTTCGAGCTTGGCATAAGGCTGACCACACAGTTAATGATAAAAAATAACACTGTTGAATAGCGCCTCAGGTGAAAGCCATCGGCAGTTTCCAATGGGTGCTCACATAATATGAGCTAAAGGTACTGTCTTAAAACGAAACCTGATAGGGGGCACAGGTAACACCAAACGATAGTAGGAGAGAGAGAGAGAGAGAGAGGGAAGGAGAAACTGAATGGATCTAAAAGTGATTGCCAAGCCATGAAGCAAATTTATGCTTGATAGACGTGAATAGGTGCACACTAAGAAGAAGTAACTGTGGCGTTGCCAGTTGTTGAGCCACTCATGAAAGACCTGCCATTTTTCGCACCAACTTTTGGCTTCATTCTGCATGCCAATACATGGCGAGAGCTACAGAAGGCCTGGCGGAATATCATGAATGCCCGGACCACCTCGCTTGAGGTTTAGGTAATATAGCAATTTAATTCATTTATATAGAGCCCCAAGAAAACTTAGTCTCTATTCAGGCGCTTCACGAATATCGCATGGCACGAACCCACGAGCCCAGCCGGACCACGGTCGGGGCAAGCACCTTAGCCACTGGACAAGATTTGCCAATCAATCTATCTATATACTAATATATGCCAATATATATATATATATATATATATATATGTATGTGTGTGTGTGTGTGTGTGTGTGTATATAAATAGGTATCCGAGCAAGCCTGAATTTACGCTCTAGAACATAGAGTAAAATAGTCGGATGGGACTGTGATGCATTAATAATAATATAATAAGAATGGGCTTGAACAGGCGCCCTCAGAGAACCCAATCTCCTTCTAGGGACTTTACATTGGCAGCAAAGGAAACACGATCGAATAGTGAGCGGCATCAAGCATAATGAAAAACATGAATAACGCGGTTAGGGTTCAAGAAATCGGGGTCCGATCCACACCTAGTCAATTTCAAAGGCTTCCTTCGAGTTTTCACCCAATAGCTTATACAACCAGGGCTTCTATTTTCATCTGAAAGCTGAATTCTAGCTAGTCTGACCCTAAAAAAATTATAAGACAGTAAACTATTTACTGGCTAATGCTGAGATTTGAGTCCCGAGATTTTAAGGACTCAGCCGAAACGTTTTCTGCCTTCTTTACTGATACAATTGTGCACATTTAGGCCTCGATGAAGCCCCCCTCCGACTAAAGCAATCGCCAAAACTTTCACCGAATCTTCCAAACCTATCACTTTCCTTACAAGGTTCTCCGAGGTTTCTGCATGCGATGGGGCTACCTTAATAAGATCTAGCAAAAAGAGCTCGTCTCCTGAAGACCCAATACCTTCATCTCTGTAAATTTCACTGGCAGTCCAACTTAGCCCTGCCATAATCAAGATTTTTAGTGCTTTTCTGGGAAAAGAGGTCATCCCCAAGTCCTTCAAATCGGAATTCGCTTGAACAATTCTTAAAAAGGTTAGATTAGACACAGAGGTCCTTGCAAGCTATCGCCCTGTTTCCATTCTTCCCTTTTTGTCAAAGATAAAAAAAAATGCTGCAAAGCAGCTGGTTGAACGTATGGAAAATAATGAAATATCAGAAACACGTCAATCATGATTCAAGAATCAGCGATCCACCGAAACTGCTCTTCTCCGTGTTCACAATGACATTCTATGTGGCTACGACGAGGGGAATGTCACTAGCCAAGCTCATGTAGATCCAATGGCTGCCTTCGACACCATTGATCACGACGCTCTGCTAGAACGATTGAGAACAACGATCGGTCTGCTGCTAGACGAAGAACTGGCGTGGTTTAAATCATACTTGTCTGATCACGTTCAATGCATGTCGTGTGGGTTTCAGGTCTCGCACACGAGAAGGGTCACCTGTGGAGTCCCTAAAGGGTCTGTACTTAGTCCCTTGCTGTTCTACATTTATACGAAAGCTCAAGGGAAAGTGATTATCGACCATAGAATAGGATATCGCTTTTATGCTGGCGACGGTCAGTCGTATTTGTCATTCAAACTGTCGGAATCTGCTACAGCAACTGAAAAAATGAATGCTTGCCTTACCGATATTCAATCCTGGATTTCGGAAAAATTCCTGAAATTAAATTAAGATAGAAACCAAAATACTGCTCATATGACACCCTTAGCATGTGGCTGGATTAATAGGCTTTGCTGTTCTAATAGGTGATGCTGTCGTGCGACCATCACCAAGTGCTCGAAATTAAGGTGTCGTATTCGACAATTGAAATAATTTTAAAAGCTTCATTCAGAAGACTGCTTCTACAGCTAGCCGTCTCGTCTAATCCATATCTAATATTAGGAGTACACTGGCTTGAAATTCGTTTTGCTAGCTCCTTAGTTCTGTCTCGGCTTGATTATTGCAATTCCTTATTGACTGGGCTATCAAAAGTGCATAGGCCACTGCAGGTGACTATGGATATTTCTGCAAGGCTAGTCTTCAAGTCCCAGAAGTTTGAGAGCGTGTCTCTTTTGCTAAAAGAGCTAGGATGGATGCTGGTTGACAAATAGATTCAGAGCAAGGGTCTTAGCTTAACCCACCAGGCCTGCCATCGTGTGGCTCCTTCGTACCTAGCTGAACTGTTGCACGTTTTTCAGCTTGTTCGCGCCCTCAGATCCTGTGCGGACAATAAATTAGCTGTCCTACTCCTCAGCTTACAGACTGTTGACGACAGAAGCTTTAGCTTTGCACGTCCTAGAGTGAGTAACTCGCTTTTACTATTCTTATACAATGACAATTTCTTTCCTTTTGCCGACTGTGGCTCATCCTTTTCAGTGGTCCGGAGCTGCTAACTCCATGCTACTCACTACCTCAACTGCTATCCTGACTGTGCTATGCTTACTACTTTCTCTTTGTTGGGTGAGACCAAGTCTGTTGGCTACCGAATGCTTAGCAAAAGCTGCTTAGGCCTCGAGTGCGCAATATAAAACTTTCCAGCGTATCACCCATATTGTCTTCACGACTTTGAGGAGTTACTGATTGAGATACGTTATATTAGATCAGGACATTTTTGAAATCATTCGATATGGTTTCTGTATTGTCAACTAAGTAATGATTGATAACCGGCTTATTAGAAAGTGTGGTGTTCGGCAGATTACGTCTTTCTCATAGTATCCCAAATCGGCTCAGATCAATTTGCTTTGGAATATAATCCAGCAATTAGTCAATAATAATACCAGTAATACACCTTCTGGGAAGTAAACCTCTTTGTATTTGCTTTATATTGGCTGGAAAGAAAGCACAAATCGCATTGTTAGCAGTAGCACGCTCGATAAACAGCAAGAATGATATGTGTGGTGGGGAACACGCACCACGTCAGTATGCAAATCGCACAGTCAAACCTCTGGGATTTGCAAACTATCCTTGTAGCCATATTCATAGCCAGCTTAAGTGGGTTAGTGTAATCTACACAGAAGTAAATGCCTAGATTGAACTTTGCAATCACTTTGGCAACCCAGTGAGGGTAGGGGGTAATATTGATGAGATTAGACAAAGATGATCCGAAGAACTCCTAGAATATATATTAGCTCAGGGCTCCGAGCACTGGTCCAGTTTTTTCTTGGTTGGTACTCTCCCTCTTGCCAATATGTTTGCCAAACACAAGCTAGGCTTTCCCTTGCTTTTTTATTGCATATATTGTGGCCGATAGATCAAGAAGATGAAAGAGAGAGACTTTACCCAAGTCTGCATTTAGGAGGTCATAATAAACACTTCATATTCATTTTGGGGCAATTATAATAATGATAACAATAATATTAACGCATTTGATAAAGCGCCCTCCGAGATCTCAATCTCTTTCTAGGCGCTTTACATTTGCTGCACATGGAAACGCCATTTAATGATGAGTAATACCATGCATAATAAAGATCTTGAATAACATGGTTAGGGGTGACTCACATCGGGTCAGAATGCAACTGTGGTTGGGGCCAGCATGCACAGTGCCAGCACCCATAAGCACGTGAATGACGAGTTACAGGGAACCTCTAAATGCTGTCCTAATTACATGTGTTTTTAAGTTCTTTTTAAATGTGGTAAAATCAGGTGCTGTCGTAACGCACGTCGTAGTGAGTTCCAGGCTTTGGAGCATATGAACTAAATGCCCGGTCTCCAAGAATTTGAGGTTTGTACGAGGTATTGGTAAACTGTTGGATTCCGAAAAGCGGGTGAAACGATGCGTCGCCTGGTGGGGGTAGATCAGAGAGATAGGCTGGAGCCAAAGAATGAAGTGACTTATACGCGAGCGAGGAAACCTTGAAGTCGATAAGTTGCTTGACTTGTAGCCAGTGCAGGTCGGCGAGAAATGGTGAGATATAGCAACTGGGACGCTCACGACAGACAAGCCTAGCCATGGAGCCTTGAACCGGCTGTGATCGCCTGATCGCACATGCCGGTTGGCCAGCAAGCAGTGAGTTGCAAAAGTCAGGACGAGATGTCGAAAATGCATGGATCATCTTAAACGTGGCGTCCTTATCTTAATTACCGAGAGGTCACTTTGGAACATAACACCTAGATTTCAAGATGATTCAACAGGAGATATATTTTGGCAGAGCCAGTTTTAACGCAAGTTGGGAGTTAAAATTTCAAATACTTCTTAACCTAGACTAGACCATGCCTAATAGCTTTGAGGTCTCAATTGAAGATGTCATTTGGTCTGCATCGCCTCGGTCCAGATTGTTTGGTAAGACAGGGAGAAGGGAGAGCAATAATATTATTAATATTAATAATTTAATTTAGGGCCTTCAGAGAACTCAGCATCTTTCTAGGTGCTTCCCATTTTCTGCACAGAAAGCACGGTCGAATGGTTAGTAGTAGCATGCTGAATTAACTTCGGTAATAACATGGTTTACGGAGACACGGGCAGGGTCAGCATGCACGTAGAATGAGTATCCTGGTAAAACTGTGCACATATGAAATAAGTGACTGATATGGTTCATTTCAATATTCACAAAGTCGCTAAAAAGCATTTTATTATTCCTAAGAGACTTTGCAGCATTTTAGTGAGCACGAAATGTTTAGTTTATTGGGTGAATTTGGTTGCGATTAACCAACAATTTTCCCAAGAAGGTCGAGAAGCGTGTGTTTTGAAGTCGTAACATTAGGAAAACAATTGAAATAGTTTTTGCTTGCCAACTGTTGGATGTGTTCTTGTCAGGTTGATACCCAGCATATGCAAATGAGAATAATAATTATTTTTACGGCTTCATCAGAGAACTTAGTCCCTCTCAAATTATTTTACCTAAGCTGTACACAAAGCAAGCGAGTTATAGTGGCCACATGTGAGTCAACATTACTGCCACCCTCATTTGTTTGCCACTGGCATTGCCTATCTTTCTAAAAGTTGAATGCTGAACGTTATATCCACCTACTTCTCACAATGGTATCCACTTGAGAAATATAAGCTTTCCTGTTGGGCTTGGGCTCGTATTGGTTAGAGTTATCTTCCACATTTTCACTTTAGTAAACTCAAGCAGTTTAATGAAATTTTTTGTCGCCAGCTAAAAGTACTGTGGTCGCATTTAGAAATAAAGCTTTTCTACTGGCTAGCATAGGCTCATTTCCGTTCTCCCGTGCTCTGAACTACATCAACTGCTATTGCTTGGCTATTATCTTGGTAATAGTTTGGCTACAGGCCAAACTGCCTAAAGCTGTGCTGACTCTGGTCTTATGCAATTTGCTTCAGGTACTGGCCGCCTTTATCCTCGCCCTTATTGGCCTGCCAAGATCATCGGATGGTAAGCGACCTTTGGCTTGCTTTGGACTGCCAAAAAACCGGAACCACGTACCTATGTGGCGCTTGCAAGCAATTGATTCAATTGACAAAGCAGCCAGTGAGTCCCTCAGAAGCACTACATACCACTCCAAATTATGTTCATGGCCCTTCGTAGTTTGCGACACCAACGGTTAATGGGGAGTCAGCAGGTATGAAAAGCTGTATGAATAGCCAGAAGCTAAGAGGATTGCTCTGGCCTCGATAGAGGTTAATCGTACTCAACAGCTAATGATTGGTAAAAACTGTACTTCCGTGGACATTGCCGCAATACAGATGCTTTATTTGATAGGATCCTTTTAGCCTAAGCATACAGCTTGATTTGAATACTCGTAGATCTGTTATTAAAATACTAAACTTTGTGGCATGTATCGGTAATTTAACTTGGCCAGCCGGTAAGAACTGGACTGCTCATCCAAGATCGACCAACTAATCAACCATTATATAAGGTTTGAGATATTTACATCCTGTTGAAATTAAAGTAGACAAGACAAATTTGAATTTGATTAGTCACAGAGCCTATTATATATTATGCCTAAGCCTATTATACTGAGAAACTTTATCATTTGCATGTACAGCTAGCGTAGCAAATGCTTTGCTAAGTATCTCACAATCTTTTCTACCTAGTGCAGAGTCAGGATTTTCAGCAAAGGAGACCCAGCCTACATTGTTAAGCTTACTAGAAATGGCAAGCATTTTATGTGACAGGTACTTTCGGCGGCTACATATAGACTGAACTTATTTGACAATCTCAGAAACGTAATGTATCTCCGTATGTAAATCCGCAAAGCCATTGGGGCTATGTTGCTGTTACTCATGAGAGTTTTGTATAGCCCACTCACAGGCAAAGCGGCTTTCGTTATGCATTAGTTAGCCAACAGTCTTCGTTTGATCAACAAAGAGAAAGTTGGAAGCACAGCAGAGTCAGGCGGGCAGTTAAGGGAGTGAGTAGCATGGAAGTAGCAACTCAGGATGGCGGAAAAGAATGAGCCACAGTCGGCAGCAGGAGAGTATTCGTCATTGCTTAGGAATTGTGGAAGCAAGTTCCGCAGTCTAATACCTGCAGAGCTAAAGCCTCTGTCACCAACGGTCTTTAAGAGAAAGAATTGAACAGCTAGTTTGCAACCAAGTTCCAGGGGTCAGAGGCTATTTCTCGCCAAGCCCCAATATACTTCAGCCACTCTGCCCTCCTGTGAGTAATGTCATGCTTGATGGACAACATGAATAGCACGGTCAGGGGTGAAATGCACAGGGTCAGCATGCAAATGTGGTTAGTGGCAGCAGCCGCATACTATGAAGAAACTTCGGAAAGACTTTTAGGAAGGTTGAAGCTTCCCCACAATTGCTTCAATCGGAGGGGGATATAAGGAGGCAGCAATGCCTACAACTTCCTAGTAACGACGGCAGAAAAATCTTAGGCTGAGCCGGTAATACATGGAGAGTTAGACTTCTTAGCATTGCCTAGTTAATGGTTTACTGAGTAATAAATCTGCTTAGGGGCCGACTGGCAAGAATTCAGCTTTCGATTGAAAAGAGAAGCCATCGCTGATTTGTTCTTACTGTTGTAAACTCGAATCACTCTACGAAATGTACTAGATCTGCACCAGACAATGATTTAATTAAAACGACGATCAAGCCTGTGCCTAACATGGGGCATTTTCTGAAGTATTTTTGTAAAGTGAAAAGAGTCTCCACCAATCTGTACACGGATAGAATGAACGGGATCTTGCTTGCAAAGATCTCCTCGGCGTGTCATGGCCATTGCATCAGTGAGGCTATCAAGGCTTTCGGATGAGTCTGGGTGCAGATAATGAAGACATGAACCACAAAAAGATTTCGAATATCTTTCTTTTTCAGTGCTTTGTAAGGTACATTGCTTGAAAAGTTCAACATTACCATGTATGTAAAAGGTAGCTGTAACAGTAAACGAGACCGAACGAGAGGGTTAGTGGGCACACCACAAGGCCAGTGGGAAATACATTCAAAGCGAATACAGAATCTATTAGGAACAGCGATGAATAATCGTCAGCAAAAACTCTGAAAGAGTTGCCCTAGAAAACCTAATCTCTTGGGGTCCTGTGGAAATTATAACAGACTTAATATATTTAGACTATTTTCGGAAGGAAATTCAGATAGAGAAGTGGTTGATCATCCATCAAAGATAAAAATCGTCTCAGCTTTAATAGGTGTCACTAAGAAGAATTTCTTTCGTAAATGGCAAACAGTTTTGTATAATTCTCGAGTAAATCAGATCCTGACTTTCACGTAATCACTGCAAGGCATATCAAAGCGTATTATAAGAGCAAATCTTGTTTCTGAAATCCTTAGTTCTTCCGGGCAGAAGAAGGAACAAGCTATTTTTTTCTAAATTCATGCTAAATTAGAGCACTTTGTTTTAGATTTAAGCTATGGATGAACAAAACCATGGCTGACGAATGTTAACCAATGGATTCGTGATTCCTTTCATGAAATTGTAAAGCACCTAGAAAGATATTGATTTCTCTGGGGGCTTTGTCAAATGTAATAATAGTATGATATCCTTTTTAGTGCGGCAAAGCCTGACCCTTTTTTAAGATCGGCTTCTCTGGTTAAGTTTTAGTGAGATATGATATGGTAACTTTCCGTTTGCAGCCATATTTACTTGACCTATGCACCACAAACAGTCAGCCACCATTTGCTGACCCATAACGGCGATTGTAATAATAATGCATTTGCTTAGTCCCATTAGAGAAAACATGCTCTTACTAGATTTTTCCACACACTTTCAAGGATTCATGGCAGTTGGTATAGTTATAATCTGAATAGTGTCTGCAATCGCAAGCACATTAAGAATAATTAAACAATACTCATCATCGTCTGCGAGGAACACGTATAGTAATGGGTTATAGTGAAATGCCCCTAACTAAGGGCAAGTATGAGTTTCCGAGGGTTCACTGAGTCGCCTAGTGGGTTTAGATGAGAACCAAATTCGGTAGCCACGATTAGAACTAGTCACACTAGGTTCCTACTATGCGGCTGCACTTGCACCTGATCTTAAGCCAGTGGGCATCTTCTTGGTTTCTATCTGCAAATATTAATAATAACAATAATAATAATGCACTTGATGAAGCGCCCTTGGAGAACTCAATCTCTTTCTAGGCGCTTTACATTTGCTGCAAAGAGATATGCAAACATTTGTTGATAACCAATAAATTTTCAAATCCCAAAACGATTCACTCGCTAACTATTACATTCTACAATCTACAAATGGACCGGGTGCCAGATTTGACGCTAGTCTTGGAGCTGATGCTGAATCCATTTTGGTCCACAGGTGACGTTAAAGCTACTTTTCCTAAGATCGGCTTTTTAAGCCATATACATTCCTCCATGAGTTTTTTTTGTCACTCACGAACGTGCCTATTTGTTCCTTCCCCAGACTTCTTTCACTGCACTATTGAGTGGCCATGTATGATCAATATTTCTGCTATGCTAAATGACTTAGAATAAGTAGGCAGACTTCGCTCGATCTCTAGATCTCGCGAGCTGTAGCCTAGAGGAAGTCCGAGCCTTCTCAGAGTAAGGCGAAACTATTTTCGGCTTTTAGTTCCAAGAAAGATGACCTCAGGTCATTTGATATTTTCAAGTTCCTGTCTACACTAAACATCGGTGTTTACCAGCAACCATTATTTTAAACGCTCCCAAGTTTGTTCCTTTAGTATTGATTTAATTGGGGACCTAACCAATCGCTATTCTAACTTATTTTCATAATTAAGTAAGCAGTGCTGAAAATGCATGACAATCTTTTCAGGAATGCAGACTTTGGTAAAGCCTCTCTAATTTTTCGGCTGTGATCTTTTTTGTGATCTTTCGGCACTGCTATGTACCATACTAGTGGTTAAGGTCCTTTCTAATTGTCTCGTAAATCACTTCATCAACACCAAAGCTGTAATAAAATGGTTCAGGTTCTATCTCAGTGGGAGACTATAGAGTATTGAGGTGAATTAAAAAATTATCTGAGGAGCCACCTTAGTACCTGGTACCATAGGGCTCTGTGATCGGTGCACTTCTTTACAAAATGTATGGTCTCTCTTTCGCATATATTATCATCATTACCAATCTAGGCATTTTTTCCATGCAGACGAATCTCGTTTTTACCATTGTTTGAGCTCTACCAGCCATCGAGTACCTCAAATTCACTAAATGTTGTTGCTACAGGTATCGATAGCATTCGCTCCTGCATTAAAGGGTACTTTGATACAATGATTGACGACTAGATCGACGTAGTAGTTATAAACAAGCGATTGTAGTTCGGAAATTCCAAAATTGAATGCTTAAAATAAGTTCTTCCCGCACATATTTAGTAGTATTTTCTCATAATTTAGGTGTCTTTTTCCAAAGTTACCCTTCTTTATGTAATCTCGTCAAATCGTCAGTCAAGTTAGCCTTCATTTAGTAAATTGCTAAAATTTGAACTGGCTTAGGCGGGATTATCCCGTGGAATCTAATTCACCCATTTGTGACAACTGGTTGCTGGTCTTTAGGTCTTGGAATAAGGCGCTCACAGTTAATGCACAACTCTGCAGCTACGTTCATCTTATGTTCGATGCTCAGTTACTAAATCCTACCATTTCTTACTGACCCACTCTGGTTTCCATTCTAGCAGCAAACACAATTCGGGGTTCTCCCAATTAATTTTAGCTTCCTTTTATCCTCTTATTTCGGCCTATATGTCTCTGTTTTTACTCAAGTCATTTAGCCATATCCCAAACAAACCCCTAAAATCTGGGCTACCTTGCCTTTTATTTGTATGCTCCAACGCTCAGAACTCACTACCGACGTATGTCACAATGCTCTCTGACTAAATTTAATTTAAAAGAGGCATATAACCCCGTTTATTATGGGTTATGTAGCTGGTCTTTTTGATTCGTTCGTCGTGTACATATGCCTGCTTACACCGCAACTGCTACTTGCCTGTGTTCTCAACAATCATTTGACAATGCTTTCTTTGCAACATCTGTAAAACGCCTAGAAGAGATCAGTTCTCCGAGGGAACTATTGAAACTTATTATTATTATTTTTGTGTTATCAGAAACTGGCAAAAGATACCAATAAATCATTTAAGCAGGCAGTTCTAGAAACCAGGATCCGGGCCGTCAAATGCTGACTAGTGTCTTGTCCCAGTCAACCGTCACTTAAGATTGACGTCTGCATAGCCTGGCCCCCTAATAAAAGGAATGCATTCACATTGACCTTATTCAAGGCAAGTAAAATACTTTAACCGCTTTGAAAATCTTGTCGTAAGCAGTGCTCATAATTGACTGTTGTTGCCTTTGCCACGTGCAAGAATGAGGCTGAAAAACGATAGCATGCTTGCACGAGTACATACTGCAGATGTGGCGATGTTAGTCCATGAAATAGGCATGTGAATTATTAAATGCTGTCTGCGAAACGCCTGTGCATGAGTGCTGTACGCTACTCACCAAATTCAAGCAATGCACAGGGCTGACTGTAGCCACCATTTCAGTTATACCACATGCTTGTTATAACATACTCCATAGCCTTTTTTAGTCCCCATATCTATAGTAAATTTCTAGCAGGTTAAATTAGATAAAGCCCAGTGCGAAAAATGGTAGCCAACTAGTCTCACAAAACACCAGCTGACTTAAGAGTCTCTTCTCACATAGCAGGAGAAGAGCCGTTAAGGATGTCACCATCGCTTTGCAGTGGCAATAAAGGACAGACCACTGCAGGATTTGAACCCAAGACCTAGATCTTGATTGCGGAGATACCGCCTTACCTAAAGTGTCGTCTCGGCGTGGATCAACCTTCTAGCCAAAGCCTAGTTAAAGAAGTCATCTGACTCCGAGCAATTTGACGTTAATTAATCACTGATCATAATAATGTGTCACTATTTAAACGATTTCTTGGCCTTGAAATCTCTAGGCTGGTTCCACACAGTAAAATAATTTTAATCTTTCTGTGCAGGCACCTGCAATGCCCCAACAGCGACATTCCTTGGGGCGAACAGTGAGTTGGCTTCAGTGGCTTCGTCATCGTATGCGATAAATACTACTCTACCAGTCACATGCTCATCTGGCTATACTGTCCAAAATGGAACGACAAACATCACGTGCAGTTCAGCTGGCTCATGGCAATGGTCTGGTAGCAATGCTTTGGTGTATGTTTCTGGTAAGATTCAAACTGCTATGCTATTAACCAGATGTTGCCAACATTACAGTGTCTTAACTGTACAGTACGACATAATGTGATGGACGTAGTACTGGCTGCAAGCAGGGCAGAGCGAAATGGTTAGTCTGAAGCATTGCAAACAAGGCTCGGCATGACGAAGAAGACCGGTGCATTAAAAACAACTAAGTGACAAAATTATGGCAACAGTTTCTAGCAGGATTAAATTCATGTTCGATAACACATTGTCTGACGTAAATACGCCTATGTATGCCGTTAAAAGACCACAGCCAGAGAGAGTTCAAGCTACAAGTGGGAGAATGACAGTGTGCTGATGAGGTTTATGTAAGTTGTGGCAACACACCAGGCTGAATTAGAAGAAGACTGCTACGAAAGCGTAATTTTTTCTATAAACAATTTCATTTAAGCTATGACAAAAACTTTATATTTCAAGAGACGTGGCTGATTATTTAGCTAATAAGCTACAATTTTATTGGAAAAGCCGCCAATATGATCAGTCATTGGCCCATCCGTAACTTAATCAATATTATACCTTACAATTTTCTATAAGCATTTCGTGTGAAACAATCAGGCTGTTAAAATTAATATATTTGTAACTAGATTTGAAATTCAGTGCACTAATCCTTTCTCTATTTTGTTAGAAATTTCTAATATTTCAATGAAACTGAAAATGTACTAATCGCCTTAAAAGAAAAAAAACGCTTTTTTATGCGTTTTAAGACGCCTACTATCAAGCCTGTTCGTTTTTGTAGTAGCATGCTATCGCTAGAAGCGAAAGGATTAGAATGTTTAGATAAGGATACCACGTCCAAGTTGGTCCAGGCATTCGTGACATCCCGTCTGGATTTCTGCAACTCACTGCTTACTGGCCTACCAGCATGTGCGATCAGGCGTTTGCAGCTGGTGCAAAACTCTGCAGCTAAGCTTGCCTGTCGTGAGCGTCGCAGTTGCCACATTACTCCACTTCTCGCCGACCTGCACTGGCTACCAGTGGGGCAACGGATTGACTTCAGGTTTTGTCGCTCACTTTTAGGTCTCTTCATTCTATGGCTCTAGCCTATCTTTCAGATACACTACCCCATCAGGCCAAGCATCGTACCACCCGCTTTTCGGAATCCAACAGTCTAGAAATACCTCATACAAACCTTAAATCCTTTGGAGACCGTGCATTTAAGTTCGTATGCTCCCAAAGCCTGGAACTCCCTCCCGACCTGTGTCAGAACATCACCTGACCTGACCACATTTAAAAGGAACCTAAAAACGCACCTATTTAGGACCGCATTTAGTGGGTCCCTGTGATTTGTCCTTGATGTGCTTATGCGTGCTAACACTGTGCATGCTGCCACTAACCACATTTGCATGCTGACCCTGTGCATGTCACCCATAACCTTATCATTCATTTCGTTTGTTTTTTAAAGCATGATTTTACTTACCATTCAATTGCATTTCACTTTACAGCAAATGTGAAGCGCCTAGAGAGAGAGAGAGAGATGAAGTTCCCTGAGGGCACTTTATCAATTGAATTATTATTATTATCATTATTAATATTATTATGACCTGACCAAATTTAAAAGAAACTTGAAAACACACATATTTAGGACTGCATTTAGTGGGTCCCTGTGACTCGTCCTTCACGTGCTAATGCCTGCTGACACTGCATGCTGCCACTAACCACAGTTGCATGCTGACCCTGTGCATGTCACCCCTAACCATATTATTCATTTTGTTTGTTTTTTAAGTATGATTTTACTTATTATTCAATTGCATATCACTTTGCAGCAAATGTAAAGCGCCTAGAAATAGATTAAGTTCTCCGAGGGCGCTTTATCAAGTGCAATATTATTAATATTATAAGGTCGATTGTATTCTTATTTTGATATGGAGTCTCACCTGGAGATAGCTGGGTATCTTTAATTCATGAATGACAGCATGTCAGCGAATTATACAAAATACGTGGTTTGAAAGATCTTGGAGATATGTAGTTTCTCGACCAAACAACTAGGGTAGGAACGGTGTTTTTAAATGGAAATTATGAAAAACCTGTATTATATTTAGGCCCTTGAATACTACCTAAATAGTGAAGTTCTCAAAAAAAATATCTCGATATTGGCTAAAAGCACTATTTTTTTGCAAACAATATGGTAAGTACTCGAAATCAAGAAAATTAGATGTTGTAGCTACTTTGCAATTTAATTCCACGTACATGTTCGAGAAGGCAACCATTACAGGATAATGCAGAGGATACAGTTGAGGAGATGGCGTGCTCGACTTCGAGGATTTAGGCTTTTAAAATTACTAACCAATCCTTATTTATCCAAACTAGTAAGTAGTTCTGTCTTCGTCAACTTAAAAAAGTTTGCAGCCAAACAAGCTGAGTTTCAGCGATAAACCCTGGGAAGACGATAGCAGACTTTACAATATTAAAAGTTAGCAAATGATCAATTGAATAAAGTTATGTGTCGTCTTCATACAAATAAAATCAATGAGGTGCGTCATTCATTTGGGTATAAAGGGACAAACTTGCAGTCCATTTTTTAAAATCCCCCCACTGAGATTAAAAACATATGCAATTGTAGAAATGTGTATGCGATATCTAGCTAGGACTATGCCATTCTAACAAAACTCGTTATTATGAATAGGTAAGCAATCTTTGAGGATACTGATAACAATTTGCTATAGCTTTGGCTCACTCAAGTAATTATTTTTGGAGTGAGGTAAATAAAATGCAGGCTATTTGCTTGGATTAAATTTAAGATTAAAGTCTTTAGTTCCCAGGAAAAAACCAATATTATTGCTCTTCAAAAATCACTTCTGATCGAGCTCGGAACTCTCAAGAAGTTGTATGAAAATGTATTTCCCCTCCCTAACTTCACCGATGCATAAGTTTGAGGATGTCCTAACGACTGGTCTTCAGAGTTTTCATAGAAATAGAGTAGCAAGGGAAATTCTGATATGTACCGAGATAGAGCAGCTGATTGAGATTATAACCCCTTTGTAGTGATGTTATCGGTATTTAGTCAGCACTATCCGTAAAAAACAATACAATAAAATTTACAAAACTATTCACTATAATATTTAGATAAATATTTATAACTGTTCTGTTTTGTGAACTAATGGCAATCACATTTTATAGCCTCCACAGCTAACTACGAGATGCAGTTTTTAAGTGTTAAGGAATTGCCATCTATCATGCTTAGAAAATCTTGCAGGCGCAACCCAACGGGGTGTTCAGCCACAGACTTGCATGCCGACTCTTATTTTATACCCAATGTTACCAAAGATGCTACCCTAAGTATAGGCTAGATAATTGCATTGGTTTCTAGAAAAGATTCTTTCTTCCTTGTGGTTTCATGAAGAAACTTCTTGAAGACAAAGCATTTTTGAATAGGACTCCATAGTCTCACTAATTGTCCATATTCACATGACTTTGTCATATCCGAATGAGATATATAGAAAACTGCAATGCTAGTATGCCATTTCTCTAAAGTCGGTCCGGATTGTTCTGTGCTTTTCTATTCTAAGCTGTTTTTGTCTAGTTAACTTACTTTGCGAAGTATGCCGGAACTCATCTAGATGAGGGTAGACATTATGCTTGCTTAGAGTTGAAAAATCATTTATCATAACAGCAGCTTCAAATTATCATGCTTTAGCATTCGTTTAGGAAAGGCATGCCAGGCGAAGGATTTAGCTGAAGCAACCAGAAATAGGAAGTTTTCCTTGAAGATATGCAGACACAGTCGATTCTGAGCGCTAAGGTTTCATTTTCCTAATGCGATTTGCTTCGAGGATAAATAGTCAGTTGCCTGCATAGTCAATCAATTTGAGGAAGTTAGCTGTCATTCAAGCGAGGATGTTAGATATACATGCAGTAATAGATTTGAGAGAATTTCGTGTGCTTGGTGGTGGTGAAGGTTCACAACAAAGGTACCACTCATTTTTGCTCACATTGAAGTGTAGTCCTACATTTTGTTGGCGATCAAAGTGGCGAGTATCAGCTGTGAAGAGAACCGGACTAATCGCCCTGAAGTACGCCTAACATCAGTCACTCTAATGGTGACCTCTGCCATTCTCAAAATACACCGGAGACTCCTACTGCGATTGGATTTGAAACGTTGTAGTGCAGTGCCAGTTGTTCCCTGGCGAGAGTCTCTGGGAGTCGATCGTGATGGACTTGATCAATCTTACCATATGCTGCCGAAAGTTCCAGCCGAACAAGCTGAGAGACTTTATCCGAGTCCTCCTGCATTCCTGCGGCCATAATATATCCTAAACAATGTTGTCTCTGTAAAGGGAGGTAGCTCTCAAGAGCTCGACAGGTTACAGGTACCACTTGCAGCACATGGGATTAGAGTTACCCAGTCGTAATAGCAGGTGCAAGCACCCGGCTTAGAATTGAGAGAAAATTGGGCGACTGTTTGCGCTCGGCTGCCTTGACTACCTCTGGTGCATTTGAGTCCTTGAGCTCGAGTGAAGGTAGACTGAGAAGTCTTTCAGGGCTGCATTGGCCATCGCCATACAGTTAGATGGTTTAAAGGAAAGCTCATTCCCTGCCAATGCAACAAATACAACGTGTCATCAAAGAATAATCAAACACTGTGAGTAATGCTTAGGGTTTGTGGCAAAGTACACACGTCTTACATAGGGAAAGTTTCTTTGATTTACCGGTTTTACCCACGACCCATAGTTGGTTTTAACAGGCTTGTGGGATAGCTGATAAATTAGGTAACTCTTGGCTACTGTGGAGATGCTGCCTGTTACATCAGCAGTTGGCTTGCTTAATTAGATTAAGACCGCCTAGATAGTAGCTGCAGATCGAGATCTGTAATGATTTGATGCTAGTCACTTACTATTGTTATGCAGCTATGACTCTCAAAGAGTTCAATGCAGCTATTTGATGAAGCTAAACTTGGCCCCTGACTTTCAACTGATTGGGCTTATGAAATATGCGAGTCAAGCCGAGGTTTATGACAGCACCTTATTGAAACTGTCTAAGCTATATTCATCTATGATGCACGAACTGACCATTAAATAAGGCGTGATGATTTCCACAGTCACCTTCTTAGAGCAACCATCTGCTCGTCACTGAATTGGGAAAATAAGGCTGTAAGGATATCGCAGGAAGTCTCCTACCATTGCAGCTTTAATTCAATGCAGGCAGTGCTTAGCACTTTCACTAGTTAAGCCATACCTATGGCACTGCAATGGGTACATCAGGAGTGATGTCATTACCTTGAACCTTATAAGAGGTTACTCACAAAAGTGTCGCCTGCGCTTTTTTCTTGTTCTGTAATATGTATAGCCTAGAGGAACTCTTCTCTTGACCAAGTAGGTAAAAACACAGCACCATTATAGAAAAAAAAATATATATATACACACACGCACATATATATATATATATATATACATATACATATACATATACATATATATACATATATATATATACATATATATATATATATACATATATATATGTATATATATATATACTATCATGACATAGTAATATAATAATAGTGCTTGTCCACTGTGCTCTAGATCAATTAGTTAATGGAAAGTCAGGTAGCAAGTCCTTATTCACTCAGGTTTCTATAAAATGGCGATTTTTAGAGGTTTCTGCCAGATAGTCAAGTTATTGAGCGAATATGTGTACTAGTGGCAATTGAGGGTGGTGCTATTGCCAAATTTCGTTGCAGACTCATAAATGATTAGAGCTATAATAGGCGAAAAGTTGACAATTAAATAATAATGATGTTAAAGTTTTTATTCGAAGACGAACGTTACAAATGAGATGGTAATCAGAAGTGGACATATTTATCGAAATGAAAACCTTTTGAAAGAAATGCCTATTAATTGTGTCATTTAATTGCGATTAATACCAACTTCCTAACCCTTTCAGGCTCTTCTAACTATCCGAAAATAATGCTTTAATTATTTGACTCACGAGCCAATCCCCGCCCTACTAGAAAGAGGTTCAAATTTGTCTCACTACAAAAATTTACTACTGGACTCACTATTTTCCGGAATTTTCCAGCTGGCACAATATATCCGTGCAGAAGAATCTTCCAGGTTACTTGATTGTTTGACGTTTGATGTTTTACGTTTGATGCTGTTACAGTAAAGAATTGGGACACTAATCATAGATGGAGGCTTCAAAAAATCGTATTTTCGGCTGGCGTTAGCGGCGAAGCAGTGGTAAGGTCGGTCTCTACCTCCTTCACTGTTCAAGCTCTCCTAACCCGTGGGTGGGTCCGGCTTTCTGAGCTTGCACATCCCCTCCCTGTCTTCCCAGCATACTAGTCCGGCTCGGCTGATCGCCAACGGCTAATTTAAGACTGTTTAATGGACACTGCCTGCTGGCTAATACCTAAGTTACATGTACTAGCTAAACCAAGGGAAGGCTAGTAGCCAACCACTGTGTAAAGGCATGTGCCAAAATCACAGCACTAAGCCAATCCCTGCCTTATTAGGAAACACTTTTGAATATAACCCTTATACTTTTGTAATTGATTAAATATTTTCCGGGCTAAGACAGCCTCAAGAAGCTTTTTGAACTGGGCCAATCGCTACCGAAAACGAATATCTTCCGGAATTCACGAGGCAATTATTTCCGAACTACAAAACCCTGGGGACTTTTCTAGACGAGCACATAAAACTGCAATTAATTACTTTTCTGGTCTGTGTCGCCGAGCTTCCTCTAAACCTGGACAACGCTGCGAAAAAGTAATAAATCCTAAGGCTTCAGCAACTGAGGCAACAGCTGTTCGACTGAAAAAAGTTCTAGATTTCCCCTCGATGAATTGATCATCGCCCGACTTGAAAATCTTCAACACTTTTTCAACAGAGGCAATCACACTGCTCACTTGGTCTATCTCTAACATTTTATTACACAGTGGGTACGATACGACACACTAGTCGAATGGGGTGAATGATTCCTTATCATTAGCAGGGGAGCTGTTAATGAAAGCCAATATGACAGGTTACTGATCAGCAGTCATTGCCTGATTTAAAAAATGCGACTGCTTTACAAAACTGATCCGTTCATCAACATAGCACTATAATTTCAGCTGGAGAGAGAAAGAGAGCTGTAGTGGATGGCTGGCTGCATGAAACCAGACAACTGTCTGAGTCATGGTGTAGGATCACTCATTATTGACGACCCATGCATCAAAACTCCCTAAATGAAAAGCCTATTCCTAACGCAATCTATCTGGAACGCTTTTAGTAATGAACGGATGAACAAACGCCACTTATAATTTAGGGGTTATCCCATTTCATTAAATATTTCTTCGATTAAATTACTGTGCCAATATATGCCTGGTTGGTAATAACTTCCAACATTGCCCCTTAATATGAAATCGTAACCAAAATTCAACAATTACGAGTGATGGCAAATCCTTCAGAAGCTTCACAATGGCAACAATTTACTTGATTTTGTGCTGCATGCATTATTATATCCACTTTGATGCTTGCCTATCAATACCACTGAAGGTTTGGAGTACCAACTGGACGAGGTCAACGAGCTGCCGCCCGGCTGTACTGAAATAGTTCACAGTCAATCGATAGTCTGCTTTATTTCTCCAACTTGTTACTTTTAGGCTGCTCAAGCCTACCGACGTTAACTACTGGTGTCGTGCTGGCCGATATTCCTTCACAACCTTATCTCAGCAGTAGCATCATCAACGTTACATACGACAGAGGATACATTTACAACAGTGGCGGTACAACCGCCGTGTGCAGCTCCACTGGCTCCTGGACATGGCCTAGTGCCGGGCAGCTGTATTGTAATTTAAACGGTATGGAAAAAAACGCTTTCAATTTGGCTAGTATGCAATCTCATTGCTTCAACATGGGTCATCTCAATGTTCTCTCTATTTTGATGATTAAGTAAAGACTACTTGGCTTCACCTATTCTCAATTCTTTGGGCAGTTCCAAATAATGCATGGAATCAGAAGATTCAAGCTAAGTCTGTTCGGCAAAATTTCAGCCAAATATCGGTGTTCAGAGGCAAGAACATTGCCTGCATCTTGAGTACTGGCTTAAACACCTACACTTGGAAATATCTGAACTATAATATACCATCCTGAACGGCAGGGAAAGCGACGCTGGGCTGTCTGATAAGTAGACAAAACCACGTTTATGTTTTGACTGAATAGCTATAAATAATCGATAGTTTCGTGAAAACGTAAGTAAGTTGAGGCTACATTGAAAGTCTGTCTCATAACGTTACTGAAAACTTCTGTTTTGCAGGCTGCTTGGCTCCCACCTTGAATGCCAATACGGCACTTGTATCTGGAACTATGGCTGCTTCTTACGACCTGTCATCTGTTCTGCTACTGAAATGTGCATACTCGGGATACATACCAAATAACACGGGAAACGCATCCACCTGCGTGGCACTGAACACCTGGCAGTGTGCAAATGGTACCGTTCTCTCATGTGTTCTTGGTAAGCGATGCTCAAGCAATATCCGAGACTTGGTGAATTGCACTGTTTGTGCCAACCCTCAGAATATTGCATTAGATCAATCTACATAAGTCACCAAATATAGTATATTTGACGACTTTATTCCATATGAAGTTTGTAAACAACTTTGGTTGTCCTGAGTGTTTTCGGACATAAATTTGGCTGCTTATTTAAATTTAAATAATTACATAATTATCGCAAAACCTGAACCATTTCTGAGGAATAAAATACACTTAAAAACGAGCCTGTGCGATTCAAATCCTTATTTGTTCCGTAGTCAAGGTTCGGTCAGGGGCTTGCAATTAGCAGGCCATCGACTGACAGATTTCTAAGACGATATTGAAATGATCAGAATTCGTCCTGAATAGTGCTCACTCTCAGAGGAGGAAGATAAATAATGCCCACTGTGCTGAGCTCTCACTGATTGGTTTGAGATCAAGCATTTCATTGCCTCATTGATATTTCTCTGACTATCTTGGAGTTCAACTTACTCACTTAAATTGGGCCGTCCACCGGAAATTTGTTGTTTGAGTGTGCTCTCGAAAAAACCTCTGCTGTTTTGGCTATTGGGATCACCATCGAGAAGAACACTGGAAATTGGACACACACGCACACTGGCATGCAGGCACACTAACACTGGCACAAACAAGCACGCACACGCACACATACACACAAGAATGCACACACACACACACACACACACATAGGCACACATATAGGTATGCCAGCATGCACATAAGCATACAACTACACATGCATGCACTCTCGCACATACACGCACAAACACACTAACACACACGGACAAACATGAAC
This sequence comes from Cristatella mucedo, assembly GCA_009760855.2. Classification (NCBI taxonomy): domain Eukaryota; kingdom Metazoa; phylum Bryozoa; class Phylactolaemata; family Cristatellidae; genus Cristatella; species Cristatella mucedo. The sequence continues at coordinate 623,238 of WPIO01000094.1, read as the reverse complement.
AATGCAACATTTTAAACAGTCATACCATTCCATTATGCTCAGGTAGATTGCAGAACTGGCAAAGTGACATGAGAAATAAGCTCGAGTAGAGCAGTGAGCGACGCTGGGGCAGCGAGTGAAAACGGGGCAGTAAGTGACAGTGGGACAGGGAGCAACAATGGGCCAGCAAGTGATACTGGGGCAGCCAGTGACACTATGCTAGTGAGTGACAACAGGGCTATGAGCGTCACTGGGGCATTGAACGACACCGTGGCAGTGAGTGAAAATGGGGCAGTGAGATACACTGGGGCAGTGAGTGACAATGCGGCAATGAGTGGCAACGGGGTAGTGAGTGGCACTGGAGCAGTGAGTGGCACTAGGGCAGTGAGTGACAGTGGGACGGCCAGTGACATTATGCTTGTGAGTGACACTGGGGAAGCAAGGGACAGCGGGGCAGGGAGAGACAATGGGGCAGCCGGTGACACATGGGCAGCAGGCTTAGATGTAAGAGTGAGTGACTCAACAGCAGCTCGGAGATCTGGATGATGCAGTGAAACGAGAGGGGCCTGTTGAGCAGAAGGAGTAAGCTGAGCAAGAGAGCTGTTCATCACGATACCGAAGTAGTAAATGATACTAGAGAAACCTGCGAAGAGAGGGTAGGGAGTTACATTAGAGAGCTGCTCGAGAAGCCAGGCGAGGGGCGACCTAAAGATTACGGTTCAAGGACGCCATTACCTGGAGTTCCCAGTTTCTGGGAATGCAAACAAGTTTAGTAATAATAATAATACATTTAATAAAGTGCCCTCAGATAACTTAATCTCTTTCTATATGCTTTACGTTTGCTGCGCATGGAAATGCAATTTAATGGTAAGTAAAATCATGCTTGAAAAACAAACACAATGAATAATATGGTTAGGGATGACATGCACAGGGTCAGCATGCAAATGTGGTTTGTGGTAGCATGCGCAGTGTCAGCGCGCATAAGCACATCAAGGACGAATCACAGGGACCCACTATATGCTGTCATAAATAGGTGCGTTTTTAAGTTCCTTTTAAATGTGGTCAGGTCAGGGGATGTTCTGAAGCAGGTTAGGAGGAAGTTGCAGGCTTTGGGTGCATACGAACTTAATGCACGGTCTCCAAAGGATTTAGGGTTTGTACGAGGTTTTTGTAGACTGTTGTTGCAAATGGAAACGCGATTGAATGGTGAATAAAATCATGCTTGATATAGAACATTATTAAAATTGTTAGGGGTGACATGCACAGGGTCAGCATGCATGCGTGGTTAGTGGCAGCATGCACAGTGTCAGCAGGCATAAGCACATGAAGGACGAACCACAGGGACCCACTAAATGCTGTCCGAAACAGGTGTGTTTTTAAGGTCTTTTTAAATGTGGTTAAGTCCGGGGATGTTCCGACGCAAGTTGTGAGTGAGTTTCAGGCTTTTAGAGCATTCGAACTAAATTCATGGTCTCCAAAGGATTTGAGGTTAGGAGGAGATATTGGTAAACAATTGGATTCAAAAAAGTATGTGGTACGATGCTTGGCCTGATGGAGGAGTGATTCTGAGAGATAGGCTAGAGCTAAAGAATAAAGTGACTCAAATGTGAACCTAGAACGCTTGGATGCGTTCAAATGGCAATGCTAGAGTTTCGACAGTTCTTTGCTTATGATTTATGCAGCCATAAGCAGCCTTGCCATCGGCTAATACGACCATCCGTGGAGAATTGACAAGAAATGTGGTTCGCAAAGTAGCAATTCTCATTCAACGGGGCGTCTCACTATGGGTTCACATAATTGCAATCCATGAAGTTCATTCAATATCCTGAAATACCTAGCAATATACGATACGGACCTGAGCAATTATGTCAAGAAATTACTACCAATTGGGCTTCATAAGAAAGCTGCTAATCCAAACCCGTTTTACATGTAGGATTACTGTATTTGAATCTAATGGGTAGGTAGCATTTCGGGTAATGCATAGCTATAAATTATGAATCATTTGACCAATGACTTAATTCAAATTAAACTGCAATACACACGAAAGGTTGGAGCTTTATCCAGCGCATTTATTTCTATTTTTAACAGACTGCTGTGGGTTACCATACTTGTCAGTTGCAGTTGTTCTCAAGAGAGCGACGAGCCGCCGAAAGTTAGATGTGTCGAGCAAGCAAACTTTTCATAAATTAAGCAGTCATATGCAATCAAAAGGAGGAGGCAAACGGGAAGTTGTTTCATTTATTGTTGGACTGCTGTGAATTGTGGTTGTGATGGTGGTCTATCGTATTATCCCGGGCATCAGCAATATATATTAGTGGACTTCATGCGAACGAATAAGTGCAGTAGGGTAACTTTTTGGGGATACAGTGGGCATCGAGTGAAGTTCTGCATTCCTAATCTGTTTATTTCTTATCAAGCCGATTTGTGGTGGATTATATGCGACTTACTGGATTATGGGATAGGCCTCCATCTTTAAAGGTCATATGGTAGAGTACGACTAAGGATAATGACAAACAATTTGATGTGTACATAAAATTGAAAGTTTACAACTGTTTTCATCAAAAATTGAGTTTAATTCACCAATTTCCCGTCAATTTACAGCTTAATTAGAGTTAATTCTGGCGAGTAGAAGAAATTCATTTATCCCACTTAAAGCTAACTATTAACTCCACATCAGCAAAGTCCAAACCCGAGTCCTAAATCTCTTATTTCTTCAGCACCACTTACACCAGTGCATTCCCCCATAGTTATAGTTAACCACCTCTATTTCACTACGATGAAAACATGGCAGACTCAATATAAATAATGATTCATTTGTATAGCGCCCCAAGAGAACTTAATATCTACTCAGGCACTTCACATATGGCTCAGGGCTCGAGCCCACGACCTCAGACTGGCCTTGAGTGGGGCGAGCACCTTTACTAGTGGACCAAACTAGCTCGGCGAGGCGAAGGCATTCACAGCTTGTGTAATAGTAAGTTTAGAATCAATATAACGTTGATAGTAATGATGAAAACTTTGATAGAGTGATCAGCCGTCCAAACTCAATATTGAAAGCTAATGCGACGGTGATGTGAGAGAGAGAGAGAGAGAGAGAGCTGCAAGTGAGCTTTGAAAAAAAGCTGAGCGAGAGGTAAGGGTTGAAAAAGTGTGAGACAGACAGAGACAGAGACAGAGACAGAGAGATAAGAGAGAGAAAGAGAGAGAGAGAGAGAGAGAGAGAGAGAGAGAGAGAGAGAGAGAGAGAAAGAGACAGACAGACAGACAGACAGACAGACAGACAGAGGGAGAGAGAGAGACAGAGAGAGGGAGAAGTCTGAACAATAGCTGTGATGCACTATGATACAACAACCATATCTTCCACAACGGCTTGTCAAAAATTTAATTACCTCCTTAGGTCTGTCTCAGCTTGATTATTGTAGGTCCCTATTGACTGGGCTGCTAAAGAAAGCAACTAGGCCACTGCTGCTGGCTATGAATATGGCTGCAAGGCTAGTCTTCAAGTCCCAGTGGTTTGAGCACGTGTCTCCTGTGCTGAAAGAGCTAGTATGGATTCCGGTTTATCAACGGGTACAGAGAAATGTTCTTATGCTGACCCACAAGGCCAGCTACGGCTTGGCTCCTTCGTACCTAGCTGAACTGCTGCACCAGTTTCAGCCTTCTCGTGTCCTCAGGTCCTGTATGGACTATAAATTAGCTGTTACATTCCTCTTCTCAAAGACCGTTAGCGACTGAGGCTTTAGCTTTGCAGGTCCTAGACTGTGGAACTCGCTTTCACTACTGACGGAGATACAATTCTTAGGCAACGACAACTATTCTCCTGCTGCCGACTATGGCTCATCCTTTTAGGCGATCCTGAGCTGCTACTTCCAGGCTACTCACTACCTCAACTGCTTTCCTGACTCTGGTATACTTCCAAATTTCTCTTCGTTGCGTGAGACGAAATCTGTTGGCTAGCGATGCCTACCGAAAGCCGGTTAGGCTGCGAATGGGATATACGAAACTCTCCTGCGTAACACCCACATAGTACTGATGACTTTGTAGAGTTACAGAGGGAGATACATTACATTACCTTACATTCCTAGATTAATTTCCTAAAACTACAGTTCTGATTATAAAATTAGCATAGGATAATTTTAAGAATTCATACGACAAATGCATGTCATAGTGATTTCAGCTTTTGCTCTATGCCCCTAAATGGCCTGGGTCAGCCAGATTTTTACAGGTTCGAATGGTAAAGCACCTGCCATTTCAACACGTTGCTTTGGTCAACTGTGATGTCAATTTTAATGGTTTTCAATTTCCTTGAATTTCTTAGGCTACTAAGCTAAATTGGCATGCACAGTTGTACGACTTTTCTGGATTAAAACTAAAACGCTCTAGTCTGCAAATTGAATTCAAACTGTCAGTTCCGGGATTCCTATTGTGGAGATGGCAAACGTAGAGCATTCGCACCATGAATGACTGCACTTTAAGCCGGGCCTTGATATCCATGCAATTGCACTATTACTGAAATCTGAATATTTAGGAAGGTTTAATAGCCCCGGCTACTTGTCATAGGATCACAAAAGGTAACTACAATTGCACGCACTTTGGTGGGTAAACCAAGATAGCTGCTTTCCGCAATAAGGATTCAAAACCACAGTTATGAGACGTTAATTGTGGCACTGACAGCTGTGGTACCGTTGCAGTATATGGGGATGATCTCAGGGCCGCACCATCACCAGGGGCCACAGCATTAGCCCGCGATTGGAGCAATCCCAAGACCATGGAGCTATCCCAAAGCATTAATTAGGTAATAAAAGCTGCTGCTGAACAAAGTACTTTGTTGTTTAGGCGGCTGTATCGAAATGGAAGCCACGACATTAGAACATGAAAGCTCACTCGCATGCAATCAAATAGGTACCGAAGAACTATATGATTTAGCAGCCTCTTTTGCACAGCCACAGAGGAGCTTTGACGGCTTTCACCACTGCCTGCAGTGGTAATAATGGATTTCTCACCTCAGGATTTAAACCTGCGACCTTCGGACAAAAGTCATGAAAGCAACTGCCAAAGGTAGACGAGGAACATCGTTGTCTATAATTTAAAATCAAAACCACAATTATGAGAAGTATTTTCAACAATAGGCTGCTTTATTGCAGTTCACATTTTTTGGCCTCATGTTAGTGCAGGGACATTAAAGGTCGTATGATGAGAGAGCAAAAGCGTAGTCACATGGACATTTATAGGTAAACTTGGCATACACGTTTTCCAAATTAAGAAACAAAACCAAGGTAGCTCAAATGATTTTGCAGACATTGCAGGTCTAACACATTTCAAAAGAAACTGCAATGATTATCACAAGGTTTTGTCGGTCCCTGTTCGATCTTTATGTGCTTATGTGTGCACCATAATTATCGCAATTTTCTGGCTTCGTTCTGATTAACCATTCATAAGACTATGATTTGGTCAGTTGGATAGAAAATGACACATTTTGTGTATTACTGCTGATGAGGCTAGCATCTGCACACCCAGAAAGGCTTAAGGGCCTGGATCCATTGCTTTGATCGCGGAAATTCACTCGGCACGACATTTTGGCAGGGTGTTCGTCTGGACCCAGCCTCTTAAGCGGTACAGAGCTAGCCAGTGGCAACCCGCCACCGAGTGCCTACGTCAAGGACACAGCGCTGGCCGTGCAGTGTTCGCTCGGATACGCCTTCCGCTCGGGCAACTATACAGTGAAGTGCTCTTCATCCGGCAACTCGTCTTCGTGGACGTGGCTCAACACCCAATTAAATTGTGCACAGAACAGTAAGCCCCTGCTTGAGCTCAGCAAATGTGGACGTCGAGCGTTAAGGCAGCCAAACCGGCGAATTCGCGGGCGAGCAGCCCAGCAGCTCATGCTGGACAGTGAATGGAGTTGACTTGCCGTTGCTAGGCTGTACTATTCTACCAACGCTACCGAGTGGTGCCATAAAAGCAGACGGAACGAAATCGCCCTATTACAATAACCAGACCGCACAGATCGGCTGCGGCTCAGGGTACATAGCTTACGGCGGTGGCAGCACGACCGTAACGTGCCTCGGAATATTCGGCTCGTCGTTTGCATGGTCGTGGGGCTCTGTCAACATTTTAAAGTGCACGACTGGTAAGGCTACTCACAACAAGCTGCCCTTGAACACTGCTAGCATAATTTTCTGACTAAGTATTGAGCGAAATATTAACCCTTTTAATCAGCTCAATGCTGAAATCTGAAGCAGGCTTAACCAATTTTGTTTTTGGTTGATGGTTCTTTGAGCCGGGGAGTGTTTTTTGTATATGTTTAGTCAACGGGCATTCACTAAAGCATCTTAATCAAATTGTTAATTTGTATATATTATTCCACTCTCTTGCCAACTAATTCCCCTTGTACAGTCACAGGTATACCTCCTTGTACGTGCAGAAGTTTCTATAGCAGATAATGTGTAAGAACCACTAGATAGGATTAGTTTTCTGGTGCCAACTAGTCATTATGGAGATGAAAAGACGAGCTCATTCATTTTCAGCAAAACATAGTACCTTATGGATAAAACTGGTAGTGTTCAACTCGCTTTCAGATTAGTTTTTAAAATTTTCTCGCTGCTTAGATTTCAAGTGATAGAGATAATTTCTGCTTGCATAAGCAACTGCTTTTGATTTTCTTAAACTATAAGTAAATATAACACGCGTAGCCGGCTATACAAGTAAAGAGATTTAACTTTGCTTTATTTCAGGTCTATATTTACCTTGGATAAGCCTAATTTATGCACTAATTTTCGAAAGCACCCTGGAGTTTTCTGTTGTCAACATTCTTACTTCAAACTGACACTTTGAAATGAGCCATCAGACAGGTCTCATTATAGTATTACCAATAACAGCAGTAATTAAACGTGTGTATACCACCCTTCGATTTATTATTCCCATAAGGAAATTTTCAGATGCTGTAAGCAGAAGATTGTCTGCATTTATCGATAGCCTAAACCAGCGATTCTTCCAATCATAGTTGGCTGTAGTGAGAGCCGATCGAGCAAGTAAATATAAGGGTATGTGATATAATATATTGTAATTTATGCAGTGTATTTCGGTCAGTTACCCCTCAAAGGCATACGGACGAATGTGTTATTTTGCTTTCTTGAAAACAAGCAATTCCCCAAGTATCTGATGGAGCTGTACTGTAACCGATTCAGTTGTTTAGTGAAACACAGGAGACCCATTTGCATTCATCATTGACTGATCCTTTGCATTTCTCAAATCTGCTTAACCAGCATGCCTAAATTAGGTCTAAGTGTTAGGGTATGACAACAATTGGCCGTGATTAAAAAATGAATGCTCCATAGGCTTTCAGTGGTTGCACCTCGTACGAACCTCCCAACTGTTAGAGACCTGGCCTTTAGTTTCTCTGCTCCCAAAGCCTAGAACTCACTACCAACACACTCCACAACGTCCCCTAAATAAATTGCAACATTTAAAAAGACTTTTGAAACGCACTGTTTTGTTAAAGCATTCAATGGGTCTTATTTATTCGTCCTAGGCACCCAATAATCAGCTTACACAAGCCGGCTGCTTGCCGATGTTACCAAAAAAAACTGCGTAATGCTGTATGTGCAGCCTCAGCAAAGTGCCTAGTACTATATAACTGTATACGTTTAGCAGACACTATAGGACATCAAGTTATTTCACATAAACAATGAGAATGGTCTATGAGTACATACTGATAATTAGACTAATAGGAATTCCATTCCAAGATAGTAGCTGCAAAAATTATGGATATAGTTTCTACACTTGATTTTTGAAACATTATAGACATATTTTGAATACTTCAACAATCAATACTATGAGGTTGATCAAAGTAAATTCTCTTACCCTTGCCAGTAGGAAGTGGGCAGTAGCATTCATACTGCGTTTTTAATCATGTGAATAATAGTGTTCAGTTATTTGAATAAGCATCCCAACTAAAGCATTTCTATACCAACAAGAATCGTTGCCGAAGCAATCTGTATTAAACGCGTCCCGGCAGGCCGTGCATCCTAACCTCTGCTAGAGCCGCTTACAACCAGGTCAGGGGAGACAGTCACCAGCCATATACTAAACAGCATCGTATGCTTACACTCCCTAACGATTCATTCCAAAGGAAACTAGAAACATCCAAGAGATACTCCAGCAAATTTAATAGTAAAAAAACTACTGATGCAAAATGCTTTATTATTTGGGTAAGCTAAGCCACAGTGATGCTTTGTTAGGCTAAAAGGAAAATGTCTTAAACTTTTTTCAAAAGGCTGACTATTACCTTAGGTAATTTGCTTTCTCCTAAATATCAAGATCTTGAATTTAAGCCTTTAATATCGCCCACTGCATCATACAAAGATAATACGGAAGTTAGAGCACTTAATACAGATATAACCTGAGATACGACAGCTAAGGCTTCTTTAAAGTCCGGCTCCTATGAGGCTGTTCGTTTATCTTGCCTCCTATTTTCTTTTTATTATTTCAAATAACCATCGCTAGTACATCTAAATTAAAATTTAAAACTGTGCATATATAAATTCATGCTATGCAGGTGGAATATCGACTTCTATTGCTGGCGGTCCATTTGTAAGTGTTATATATGGCAGCAACCACACGTTTGACACATCAAATTCGACAACCAGTTCAGCAAATCCAGGAATTATCTCTGGTTAGTAAAATGTATTTACAGATCCGATGATCGAAACCATATTACTTGAGTTGTTTTTATCTAAGAACATCCCATTGTTTGAAAGGTTTCAACTTTATCTGGCAATGCCGTCGTCAATGTGAAAACTGGACAGTTGTTGATGAGTCATTCTCTGCTGCCATTTCGCCGATGACTTCGAATTGCAATGACAGCATCGGAGGCCCACCCGGCTGCTTGAAAAACCGATCGCTTAACGATGGTTCAGGTATTTATAGTGGTTTACTGAGGTCCTCTTTTAAAGAGTGCTACACGTAAGTATGCAGCTTAAGTAAAATATTTAGAAAAGAATATTAGCTCAATTGTTGAATTAGCATGGCTGTTAGGTTAACCTATTCTAATTTTATATTTATCAAAGGAATTAACTGTGCGATTATCTATGAAGTATTTATTCAACAAAGTTTTTTCTATATCAGTATATATATATTAGAAGGCAAATTGGAAATTTGAAATTACTAATCAGCTCTCAAATCAGCAAAGAAAGTAGGTAGTCTCATACTTGGCATCGATTTTAACTCAAACTGACCCTAGGGTGTCCACTGTTCTACTGGCAAATTTAGATGAGTCTCTAATAGTTTCTTTCGTGCCCTAGGTGACATTAAATTATTACCAAGGCATTTGATGCTATTGGCTTTGATGAACGAGACATTTTGTAATCATAATTAAGTCAATTATTCTTAGCTTATCGCCTCCGTTCGACAGTGCCTTATTTCAATAGTGATCGTTAGCAGTTTCCTCGATGTTAACTGACGTTAATTCAACCTCTTTAGATAAATCTATGACTCCATACAAATGAGGTGCCAATTTTTTAATAATGTAGCACGCCTCTAGTACAGTTCCACTGGTCACGGCAATTGATTGTAAGTAGGACTTGCAATGTGGTTTTAGCTACCTGCTAATCGCACTGGTTCACATTAGTACGGATCCAAGCACTGAATCACAGGTCAAGGATATAATCATTTGATATTTTAGTTTTTACGTGTCAGTGTGTACTTACCACTTGCAAGCAATATAGCATTTCGAATTGGCACTTCGAAGAGCGACTTGTTGTAAATGAATTCCTCACAGGCAGTCTAACTAGCACAGGGAATTGAGTCATTTAGATAGTTTCTTGTCCATATGATATAAGATAGTAAATACTTATATTTCTTCAGAAGAGTAGTTTTTATAAAGTTAGGGTATAGGGGTATGATATTGACGTGCATTTATCATTCATCTTTTAATAATGGAGTCTTTATATAGGCAATAGTCTTTCGAAGAAACCGCTTTTTAAGCCAGTTCTGTGAAACACGAAGGATCTGAAAACCGTTTGTTCAAACAGTTGGTATGTGTATCATACACAGGTCGGATCTACATGTTTGAATCATAGACGATAGCTTTAATATTTGATATTATCATTAAAATGAAATAAATGATGATCAGGTATATGCGAATAACAATTAAAAAATTTAAATACTTCATAAGACATTCTCAAAATTAAAACATTGATATTCTAGACAGAGTTTTTCATGCAAGAGTTCTAATAATCTACTTTTCCTACTGTTCTTCCGGGTGAGTTTCAAGGACAGGAAAATATAAATGCATATAAATGCCTTTGGGTTTAGTGGCTGTATTTTAAATACAAATCTTTGCTAAAAGAGCTGGGTTAATAACAGAAGGATGGCAGGTAAGTCAATATTCTTTGAAATGCGGTCTCGTATTTGGGTTACTATGAACGTTATGAAAAGGCAAGCTAGGGCTGATATTGTTCAGTACAATCAATTACTTTCCCAATGAGCAAGTTTAGGTGTCGGGCAGCTAAATATTTTTTATCCCTATTCTTTGCTCGCTTACGAATAGGCAGTACTGCTATTGTAATACAAATAGTTGAAGTTTAAGTTGAAATGTATTTTTAGGCACGCTTACTCGAGAGACAACTGGATCATTCACTCTTGACACGAGTCAGCTGCAACAAGATAACATTCTTTATTTTCGAGTTATCGCAAAAAAGGATAATTATTCTACAGTTGCTAGTCAAATGGTATCGTTCGTCGTAGCTGCAGCGCCTCAGATTAACATGACATGCATCATGAATTGCAAGGTAAAACAACGGCTTTATCATTTAATATATTTCTTTAATTAGGAAACTTATTTTGCAGAAATGCCTCTAAAATTAGCACAAACTTAATCAAAACACTTGTGATGACTGTGAGTGATTTTGCAAAGTTGGTGGTTTTAATATATGATCACGATTTCTTGGTTACTAAGAATGAATGTTTTCAAAACATACTGATGCTGACTTGTCGTTAGATATCTGGGGGAGCTGAAATAAGTAAATATTTAGTTAGCATTTATAGTTTTATGATATACTTGATTATAACTTCTCAGTCATATATTATTAATTGATCTGAATAGTCAGGTTAAAGGTTGATAAGGTCTACACCACTAAGCCTTCTGCATCGAGCTGCTATGAAACGAATTGTCAAGTACATGTTAAGGGGAAATTCTTCTTTGCTCAAGTAATGTGTTATGATACATCTATTCAAAGAGGGTAGGATTTTAGAGGATCATTGCAGAGGTAACTAGTTTTCTGGCATATCTTCCAATTATAATGAAAAATCCACCATAGACCTTGAAAAAACAAAAGAATATATTGGGGATACAAATTTCCTCATACTTTCTTGGCAGCAAATGTAAAGTTCCTTGCAAGAGACTGAGTTATATGTAGGAGCTACATCAAATGCATCATTGTTGTTATGATTACACACAGGTCGTTCTAAAGCTGTTAAGGGGCAGACAAAGTGATGACTTATACCATTTCTCCCGAAAACTTATAGCCATTAAGCTGTTTATTTATTGCGATCTAATGGATTTTATCCTAGCATCAATAATGCAAACAGCCATGATGCATAAGTTAGCCTCTCACTAGGAAGACGTATGGGCGAGTCTTCTTCCAACAAAAAATTCCATTGAATGCTCACTGGGAGTGAACCATTGAAGTTGGATCGGCTTACAAGAATACACCCTGGCTACAAAATTTGGTTATCAGAACATTTATCTTACTGTGAACTGATCATTCTCACTTCCAGTATGCTTGTTAGAGATGTCGACAGTATATAATATTCTGCAACGTTTGACGATTTCTGCAGCCATCGATAGCTTATATCAAGCAATGATGTCCTCTGAAAAATGAAAAAACTATATATATATTTGCACTCATCCTGTGATATGTAATAAAATTATCGATGCCTGAGTGCGTTTTCTGTCTCATTTTGAAGGCCGAGGAGCAGTTTTTATTTCTCGTAATGTCTGTCTTCCGGTGTCTTTAGCAGTGGACTGCTGTCAAACTGCTGTCTACTGCTGTAAAATATATTCAACAATTAACTGAAATGGCAACGAATAGGTCAGAAAGAGTAATATTTATGTACCTCACTACGAAAAAATCAGCTTTGCAGATCAGGCTATCTATTTGCATCGTTTTAGGTTAACTTGAAGACTTGCAGTTCAGCTGCTGACATATCCAAAAAAGGTGCAGACTTTCTAGTGCAAGCTGCATCAACTAGGATGTCAAGCAACCAGTTGCAAAATGCCATTTTCACCTCTTTAAGCACCGTTGGAAGCATTCTTGAAGTTAATTCTCACGTCAATGCACAGAACCCGGTGGTAATTATTCACAGTATTACAATTTTAAGCTGAAAACAGGCTTTCCGAAGTATTAAGCTAGTTTGAACTGGACTTATTTAAAAACCTTGTTATCCCCTTTTCGCTTATAAATAATGGTGCATAAGCCAAATTATTTCATGATTTCTCAGGTTTGATTTCTTTAAGTACCTTTACCGTATTTATTTTTAGGTGAACAGTGGAATATCTGGAGCTATGATAGATGTGATAAACACTTTAGGCGATGCGATATTGAATCGGCAGGTGGCAGGTGATGCAAGCTACGTAGCCAGATCGGTTGGTATCACTATGGCTACAGAGAAAAAACTGGCGAGTAGTATTAGCGAAGGTAAGACAAAGCTGAAATTGTTAGAGGCGAACGTGAGACACAATACCAACTTCCAGGATATTTCATTTTCCAGAATTAGTCAGCTGATACTTACCTATACTCTAGTTTTGAAAGTCCTTGGTCGACTGACGAGGCAATATCACGAATGGAAAACGCTACAACTAATATTTTTTAATATATTTGAATTGCCGTCTGTGTGCTTAAAATTAAATATTTTAAAGAAAAAAGCAATAACCCAGAGTTAAATGTCAATAGGAAAAGTGTCGTGGTAACGGCAATATAAGTAATAATACAAGTAATAGAGTGCCCTCGAATACCTCAATCTCTCTCTATAATCACTTTGCACGTTTGAAAAGACGAAGGAAAGTGAATAATTCAAAAGCTTCAGTTTCAGGTATCATCCTGGATACAGCAAGAGACCAAACAAGATACTCGGAGCAATTGAATCTAAATAATTGAACCAATCACTGTTAATTTCTATTTAGTCAATAGTAATCAACCCTTTAAATCGTATGAGAAAAAAGAACAATTCACTGTGACTCTATACAAAATTGTTACCCACCATGTATTCATTCAATTAGTACAAGCTAAGCTGCATTTTAGATGCTTTAAAATCAGTAACTTATTATAAAGTGGTTGGTAATTTATGGTTCTTGGCGTTAAATTTATCAATTAAGCTTGAATATGTTTTAGGTTAGGATTCTGAGCAAGCTCATGCACTTAATTAACATTTGTGATTCATGATTGCAGCCGGATTTCGGGGAGGATCTTCATGTTTATTTAAGTAGTCTTGCAAGGGCTTGTAAGAGGGACCATGTCAGACAAAACGAACTCTCCAAAACTGCCATCTTATGCTTAATCCACTGCTTTATACTATTTGGTATTTCAATTTGCCATGGCGTGAAGCTTCGTAGCACTATTGGCACGATTTTTTGTACCGTCCTTTTAACAGCTTAACTTGCCCCTCTTGGCAAAGTGATAACCAGACACAATCTAAGTTTGCAGTTCTATGTAGATTATACTTAGTTGTACTTTTGCTTTGATCGTACTCAAACCTCTCAGCCCTCTAGCTCGTTGAAGTCTCTCGACTATCTTGCTGCATCTATTAATGACACATGCACATGGATGACAGCAAAACCGTCATAAATAATTTATAAGAAAGCATTCTACTAGTTGTAAGCAAACCAAGCGCGATTCTAAAATTGCAAAACAACTCACCCTACAAACTGACTCTGACAGCATATATCCTGTTGAATCGGCATAGAATAAAGGGCCCTGTTCAAAGTTAACTTTAATTAGATGACTACATGAACTTCACAGTCGGTCTAATTTGAGCTACTTAATAATGTCGAAATGGGGGTCTGCTTTGACAAGGATGCCACATGTAAATTTGCTCACGTATTTTTAAAATGCCGTCTCGACTTTCTGAACTCACTACTTTCTGTTCTACTAGCCCGTGCTATCGGTCGCTTACAGCCGGTGCAGAACTATACCGCTAGGCTTGCCTGTAGTGAGGGTGGTAGTTGCCACATCACACCACTTCAACTCAAGCTTAACTTTCTCCGATTAAAGGCTTACTTCGACTGGAAGTTTCAGTCACTCACTTTTTAGTTCCTTCATTCTATGGCTACAGCTTATTTATAACGCATACACCACTCCAGGCTGTGAATAGTGCCACTGGCTTTTTGAGATATAGTGGTTAATGTATAAGCCGTAGGAACCTCCAAAGCTTTAGATACGGCGCCTTTAGTTCATAGGCTCTAAAAATACAGTACTAACTTCCGACTGGCCTCATGAATTCCCTCGACATGACCACATTAAAAACATATATTTATCACCGTATTTATGTCCACATGATATGTCCTTTTAGTGCTTGTACGTGCTGACACTGTATAAGCTGTCAATAACCACATTTGCCGGCTGAACATGTGAGTGTCACCTCTAGCCATGTTATGCTTGTTGGCGTTCAGCATGCTAACACGAACCATTCAACCATTCTATATTTGCAGCAAATGTAAAGTGCCGATTAAGAGATTCATTTCTCTACGGGTGCCATAACAAAAATATTCTAATTGTAATTATTACTAACACTGTTGCTGTTTCTTTCGGTTCGGAATGTTTTGCTAATTTTTCAAGTTTGATAGTTAGTTAGTGACCAACAAATTATCCGCAAAATTAAATAAACCTTGCACTCGAACGATTAAATATTATCCAAGTGGGGCAGACTACTTATCCGTTTACTCTAAGTGGCACCAATAACTTGGTAAAACTTTAGCATTGTCAACTCGGTCCTATGCTTTCCTAACCTTTTGAGAATGTTCTCGGAATATTTGGCGATAGGCTTAGAATGACACTGAATACCGATGGTAACTGTCACGACTCTATTTATATTTCGTATATTACATCTAGAAGACTTGCCGGCTCACTTTAAAGCCCCTTGCTGGTCAGTCAGTGAAACGCCCCAATCTATGTTACAGCCTCCTATCTAATCCAGGACTAAAAGTCGAAGGAAAGTTCTTATGAGTACTTAAAGGATTAATTCAGAAAAAGAGCTATATTGTCTTTCAGGACTAATCAAATTGGCTGTATATTATATAGTTGAGGTTTTAATACTGAAACTTCTGAGCTGACTGGGACTAGCTGAGCAGCTGTCCTAGACTACGATATTAAACTGAGATAGTTCGTGATCCCTCTAACCATATGTGGGACCACGTTACATCTATCGTAGGCATATAACAAGTGGCTGAATGAGATTGTGAATTCATTTAATTGCTATGCAAATTTTTGCTACTCAAAAATAAACTAGAACTTTGTATTGCTTTCAAATCGACTATAAGTTTAGTTTTCAGTTCTTCTGAGACCAGTCACAACTCAAGCACCATCTTTCTTATGCGGTTTCCACAAAATTAAACAATTTTCAGCCCGCTTTCACTTATCTCCATACGCTCTCTTTAAATATAGCGATTTTTAGACCAACCTAGACGTTTTATAAGTGGTGTAATGATTGTTACGTTTCGAATATGAATAGTTGATTCTTATTACTCCAAGCTGATCCCGTGAAATATTATTGCATATAGGAATACAACCGTGCCACTACATCAATAAGGTGATCTTCTTGTCTCTTATTACTTTTGTTCATTTCATAGTCATGGTAAACGTAAATTGCCTTATCTCTATATGAATGAATTATTTGCATTACAAATGTAGCTTTCGTAACGGATTTTCTCACGATTTCCTAGGCAAAATACCTAACGTTATTTCAAGCAGTAGTTCAATTTTGCATTGAATATCTTCCCTAATTAACATTCAACACTTGGATTCATTACTGCCTTAAAGAAAAATCCTGATTGAACTCAGTCTGCAGTTACTCGGCCCATATAAGAAATACAATGCCCTATATTCTGTCACTTTATAAATAGTATAAGCAGTTAACCGATCAAAATTGTTAAGTTCTGTTCTATATGCTGCGCACCAGAGAGTTTAGCACATATAAGAGGCCTAGGTTTTGGGTCCGTGTAGAGTTTCCAAGTTTACCAACAATGCTCAATATAACTCGGTTTCGTCATTCCACGCTAAACTTCTGCCCCGATTTGTGTCTCATAGAACCCTCAAGTCCTCTATTAAGGTAGAATTATCAGTTCCACTGCTTTGTTTGCAGACCTTTGACGAGGGAACCTTTTTCAGCTAGTAATAGAAATACTAATACACGTCCACAATTCTTAAGCAGCAACAGTTTATTGTGCCGAAGCTATGGTTTGTCCTCGCCAGCCATCATGAGCAACTACTTCTACGCTACTCTATATTTCAACTTCTCCTCTGACTCAGCGATGCTAGTCAATTCATCCTTATATTGTGTATGGTGAAGCCATTTGGCTACTAAATGCGTAATGAACAATGCTGTGGCATTTGGTAGGCTAGAAAAAAGACCTCCACATTGAAACCTACATAGTCAACGTGGCTTTGGTGGAGTTCCACATGAAGGTGAAAAAATTGTATAACAGCTAAAAGAATGAGAAAGATCACCGAAGCTGGATTACAATCCTGTGTAGTAATCATTTAATAAATTGTAATAGCATTGCTAGTATTGACTTTTGGCAATATGAAGCCTGTAATAATGTAACAGCTTCAGCAATGCTGGCTCCTAAAATACCTAAGAAAATATTAAATTAATCAAAAATTAATTACTACAGAAACTTGACATAAAATTATGCATCATGCTCTCGTCTGATCCAATGAGAACTAGTAAGTATATTAAAACATAATGCCTTTGTACATTTATTCCTCTTTGCCTAATTTTTGAATGCAGCCGGAAGACGGAGGTATGCTTGATTTTTGAAAAATTGAGTATGTATGTTCTCCAGGTTTTAGTGGTGATCATGAGAGTGGTAATGGATTGAGATTTCCCAATTTAGAGATAATCGGCAATCGTACAGGCGGTGCTGCTGTCCTTCGCACACAGGTAAGTGTGCGAAGGTCGTTATTTTCTTTTGTGGAGGTTTGTATGGAATCAGCTGTGCTTACTTGCTAGCATTGTAGTTGTCAGCACTTTCAATTTAATTTGAATAGAGCCCATAAACCTCTTCTGCTTCTGTTTCCATGTCAATGTGACAGGTCTTACTGACAACCCATTTCTTCTAATAGGTGACAGTTTTTGCAAAGAATCCATTTATATCTATAAATAATGCCAGCTATGTCGAAGGCAATGTTGTCGTGACTAAAGTCCCAGCGACGAGCAAGGTATTACAGTAAATACGGATAAACTCTTGAATGCGACCCACGTATTCTCGAAAAAAGAAAGCTTGCCTGACAATGCTTCAAAAAACATGACGGGTGAAGCTGCGTCCTACGACCAAATGACTTCAAAGGTGCACAAGGTACGTTTACTATATTGACATTTCCAACCACAGGTGTAGTCCTCTTAAGCAAGTTAATACGTCAATACAATGCACAGACCTTGCAGACTTTAGTAAATATTACTTCCGTGATTAGCCCAGTTATGAAACCATCAGCAAGCACATACATTAAATCTTAGCCAATACGGAGGCTTGGTCGGTGCTATCTGTTTAGCAATTAGCTGTGGTCGAGAAAATTTAGCTGCAGCTTAAAAGAGACTGGAATAAAAAAGAAAACATGATCCGTGAATTGGTCATCATTTTTCATCAAATCATCAAACATAAAGATTCGCAAGCCACCATTTCAATATTCTATATATCTTGTATATTCGGCGTATAGTCGTTCCCTTTTTTCGTTCATATTTTCCATTCGCTCTTGCTTGCTGTAACGGGCATATCCGGCCCAGAGAACATCTTTGTTTTACCACGACTATGTAATGAAAGGTATTATATCTCTGTAACTCCACAAAGCCACAAAGACTATGTTGGGTTACACAGAAGAGTTCTGAATAGCCCAAGCACAGCCTAAGCAGCTATCGGTTCACATTCGGTAGCCAGCAGACTTTAAATCAAGCAGTACAGACCAAGTGGGAAGCATAGCAGAGTCAGTGGAGTGGTTGAGGTAGTGAGTACTATGTAGCTATTAGCTCAGGACCACTGGAAAGGATGAGCCATAAGCGGCAGAAGAAAAACAGTGGTCTTCCATGAAAATAATTGTGGAACTGAGTTCCAAAGACTAAGACCTGCAGAGCTAATGCTTCGGTAATAATAATAATAATGACAACAATTATTATGCACTCGATAAAGTGACCTCGGACAAGTCAATCTCTTTCTAGGCGCTTTGTATTTGTGGTAAAGGAAACAAGATCAGATGGTGAGTGGCATCATGCATGACAAACCACCTGAATAACTGGTTAAGGGTGAAATGCTCAGGGTCGGCATGAAAGCATGGCTAGTCGTAGCACACACAGTGTCAGCACCCATAGGCTCAAAAAGAACGAATCATAAGTTTCCGTTAAGTAATGCCATAAATAGGCAAGTTTTAAACTTGTCTTTTATTGTGGTCCAGCCAGGAGATGGCACGAGGCAAGACTGGAGTGTGTTCGCGGCTTCGGGAGCAAACGAACTAAATGCACTGTCTCCAAAAGATTTCAGGTTTATACGACGTATAGGTAAGCAGTTACTTTCCGAAAAGCAGATGATACAATGCTTGGCCTGGTGGAGGAGTAGATCTGATAAGTTGGCTGGAGCCAAGCCATGAAGGAACCTACCCGTGAGAGGTAAAACCTTGAATTTAATATGCTGCTTGACTGAGAGCCAGAGCAGGTCAGCTAGAAGCGTCGTGATGTTGCAAATACAAAGCTATTAACAGGCAAGTCCAGCTGCACAGTTTTGCACCAGCTGCAAGTGCCTCAGTGCCCAGGCCGGTTGCCTAGATAGACATGTGTTAAAGAAGTCAAGACGGCATGTCAAAAATGCACGGGCCCACTGAAACTGGGAATAGTGGTTTAAACGAGACTAGATAGTGGCAATGTCATGCAACTTAAAGTAGACAAGCTTGACTGTGGAGCAGATGTGGTTGTCCAAAGAAAGATCACGTGTAAGCACAACACTTAAATTTCGTGCAGATTTAACGGGACATACCATTGCCGAGCCGATTTTGAGTATTGGCCTGTCTGATTTTAGAATCACACTTGGTTTTATCATAACTAGATAGTTGGTTTTATCTTCATTAAATTA
Source organism: Cristatella mucedo (assembly GCA_009760855.2). NCBI lineage: Eukaryota > Metazoa > Bryozoa > Phylactolaemata > Cristatellidae > Cristatella > Cristatella mucedo. Next base: position 603,929 of record WPIO01000094.1, on the reverse strand, counting down.
AGGAACACTTGCAGCCATCAATATACTGATGTCATCAATACATAAAACAAGATAGTAGAGAGATTTCGACGTGCTGGAAGGCTGGGAGGGAGTAAAGTAAATGTACAACCCAGTGTCATCAACATATAAGTCAAGTTCCAGAAGAGAAAAGCATAATTATATTTCATTTCTTATCATTCTTGATCTCTTTCTATCTTGCTTACTTGTTTGACTACCTGATGATCTTTAGCCAAGTAGAATACAAGTTATAAATTGGCAATACCTAACTTTGATGTTTAAATATTACAAGCCGCATATTAACAGCACTTTAAATATTTTACAGTAAACTGATAAATCTAAATTACTTCACAGGTTTATGCATTACGTTTAAGTGGTAAACTAAGCAATGACATTTCAATTTAAAGTTTACTTTAAATAGCTATTGGGGGTGATGTCTAGTATTTTTTTGCATTCAGCTTTAAGTTTGTCGGTTGAGAACTTTCTAGGTCAGGTTTGCATTTGGATCGTTTACTTGAACCAAAAAAAAGAAATAGTCAATCTTTATAAGACGAATCGTAGGTTTGACTCAGGAATTAGAAAGACGGAGGATCAAAATCGGCTTTACCAGCATATCTCCGTTAGAATGTGCACGAATTCTAGGTGTCATGTTCCGAAGTGACCTTTCGTTAGACGACCAAACCAGCTCCAAAATCAAGTCTGTATACTTTCAGCTTCAAAAAATTACTAAAAATTGGGGCTTCCTCAGATAAAGATACCAAATATAAGTTGTTCTATGCATTAGTGACACCAAGATTTGACTTTTGTATTGTATTGCTTGCTGGTCGACCGGCATGTGCAATCCGGGGATTGCAGCTGGTGCAAAACTCTGCAGCTGGACATCTCTATCGTGAGCGTCACACTTGCCACATCACACCACTAGTCGCCAACCGGCACTGGCTTACAGTCCAGCAACGGATCAACTTCCAGGTTTCGTCACTCAATTTGATTTTCCTTCATTCTTTGGCTCCAGTCTACCTATCTGATCTACTCCCCCGAAGGCCAAGCATAGCACGACCCACTTTTCGCAGGCTAACTGTTTACCAATGCCTAGTAAAAATCCAAATCCTTTGGAGGCAGTGCCTTTAGTTCGTCGCTGCCAAAGCCTGGGACCCACTCTCAATTTAGGTCACGACATGACCACTTTATAATCGAATAAAACACTTTTCTATTTGTGACAGCATTTAGTGGGTCCCTCTGATTCGTTCTTGTACGTGCTTGTGCTTCTTTTACGTGCTTGCGTGTGCTTACACTGCTCAGGCTGCCACTGACCACACTGCATGCTGACCGTGTGTATGTCACTCAAAACCACCCCATTCATGTTGTGTACCAAACATCATATTTGCACTCATGATTCAATCACGTTTCCTTTGCAGCAAAAGTAAAGCGATTAGAAAGACATTGAGCTCTCTGGGGACGCTTCATAAAGTGTATTATTATAATAATAATTATTATTATAAGGCAATTCTAACAAGGAAAATACAACTGGATATTGTCATATGGTCACTCCACTTCTTTTTGTAGGGTCATTTTAAACTGTTGCAGAGTGAAGGAGCTCCAATTGTTTCGTGCCATTGTTATGACACAGGCATATTGACTGGTGTACTTATCCAATCACTTCTTTGTCTACACATTTCGTTTAACAAGTACCTTTTCCGAAAAACCAAGGTTTATACATTGCATTCGATTATTTCCTAAACATCTCTAATGGGAACATAACCGCAGACAAAAAGTCAGGTACGTAAGAATATCTGAAACGACTACGACTTTTGAGCTGCCGGTTCATACAGACCTACTTGCCTTACGAATTGTAGGTGAATTATTTTCATGCTCATTTGCACCTGCTAAATATTTTATGCCCGATGAGAATTTAGGTGCAATATTAATTAAATAAATTTATGCGCGTGCATATAATATCTTATATGTATATTTGATAAAAAGAATAGCTAAAAACTAAAGTAGCAGCACGGTTCTGGCCTAGTGGTTTAGGTGCTAGTGCCTGAACGAATTCTGGCGAGGTCATGTACTAGAGCCTCGTGGTTATGTGAAGAGTCTTAATAGAGATTAAGTTAACTTATGACAGTTTAAAAATGATTAATATTACTTATATTACCGCTGTACATTACATACTTGCTGCCACTTGAAATCAGTTTGAGATGTTGAAACTGGCTATATGAGGCTAAGGAAAGACGGGTTAAATGAGATAAGCAATGAAATTTGATGATGAAATACACAAACATTTGTCGTTAGTCACCTTTATTTAGATAGCAGTTGCATTACTTCCCTGGATGCCATCACCACAAATGCAGATAAGAAAAATTTATTAGCAGAGGGCCACGAGCAGGGAAATCACTTGAGTAATTGGTTTAAACTCTAGGTCTAAGAAAGTTTGTATCCATAGAAAAGCACAAAAATAGCACTAAATAATTCCCTCCATATTTTATTTCGTTATCTGTAAAATATTGGAGATTGAGTCAGTACTGTCTGCGATATTCCGAAACGATATAACGTAATTTCCTAGGCATGCATCCGACGTTGTAGTATATAATTCAGCTTTAACCAACTGTTAAAGACCAAATATTCTGTTGAAAAAAACATTGGATATAGTTTAGCAATCGGTTGCAATTATTTAATCCAATTGTGCACGTGATTTTGTAGACCTCATGGCCAACTATAGTCTAGTTATACTGATGTCAGTCGATACTGTTCCAAGCAAAACTGTTCATCACTACAACTGTACTCTGCCAATCATCCTCACTAACGCCAAAAGTTCGAACTCAACATTCATTAAAAGAGGTGGAGTATACAGCACAGATTGCCCAACCGATGGTACAGATGCAAAAAAGTGTCAGGGGCAGTCGGTGTACAATGATCTAAGCATTTTTCCAAAAGGCAATGTGACTAGCATCCAAATAAACACTTGCTATATTCCAGTCACCTACCTTAGGAGGTACGTGTATCATCGCCATTAAGATACTCTATAGAAGTACTACCTCTGAAACTTTGATTTAGTATTTCACTTCAAGCTGATGCTCTTAACTATTTTTCATTTTTAAATAGTACTCCGGGAAGTCAACTGTATTTGCTGGTGCGCTACCTTCCAACTTCAAAGCTAGAAAGCTGGAACCCTGTGACAGGATTTATTCCATCTACAAGAACAGGTAATAATCATGCAACTTTAAATTTACTAAGCCAAAAAAATTTGAGGAATATTCAATGATTTATATCACAGTGGTGTCTGAAATGCTTGATATAAACTTCATTTGAAAGTCTACACAAGTTTTTAACTTCAATCTGAAGTGTATTCTAGTCTTTTGTTGTGGCATTTACCTTGCTATAAGAGTTGTGCTCCTAATAATCTTTATTTGACTAATTTTTCAGTATTTCAATTTATGATGTCACCTATTCAAGGCTTCATAAATTTAATTGTATAAGCTTCTCGTCAGCTAATCGGCTGGTTTACTAAATTTCACTGCCTTTTGTTAATGTTTGAATAGGCACTTGTTATATATGTAATTCTAATTGTAAATTTACGTATTAGGATAATACAATTCACAATAATAATAAAAATACGTTTGTATAGCACCCTCAGTTCACCAATATTTTCTCTTAGTGCTTTACTGATGCTACATACAAAGCATTAACAAATATTTAGTGGCAACATCTGAAAGCAGCAGGAACGGCAGGCAGAAGGCACGAAAAAGTAAGCCGGTGCATGAACACGAAGGATGAATTGGAAAGAACCGCCAAAAAAGTAAAACAGAAGTTGCGTTCTAAGCTTATTTTAAAATTCGCCATATCAGGGACGATGTGACGTGAGTCGGTTGTAAGTTCCAGGCTTTGGGAGTATATGATCTAAAGGCATGGCCTCTAAATGATTTGAGGTTCGTTGT